>OV816023.1:109663084-110263084 GCA_929113105.1 Agrypnus murinus | reverse complement strand
TATACTGCACATTGTGTGAAAAAGATTAGACTTATGCTCATTATCTAGTTATAGTTAATTAATGTTATCCACTGTATATTTATGTATATTAGGTTCATTGTTAACATTAATTACTCATGTGTAACAGTTTATATTATATATCATATACTGACTTGGTTTAGTTAAAAATATACATCCACTGTAGTACAAGATATTGGGATTTTATACCCATTCTATAATAGTGTATAAGTAATAATATTCATTTCATATCTAGTGATTGAATGAAATACATGCAAAATACATAACGGCTAGTGTTTAATATTATAATAGAATATTTATGTAACGAGTTAGAATATTAACTTGGTAAATACCATAGTGGCTGTGGAGAAATCTTTGTATGTGAGAATAGTTTTAGTATTATGTACTATGGTACTAAAAATGCACTGCTTTAGCAGGATTTTATACATGTGAAGATATTGTATAAACATTATGTTCTATTAAATGTACAACTTTTATCCTAAAAATTTACTGTACTGTACATTAAATTTTATTAAATATTAAGAGTTGTTATTTCTACTTGCTGTTCTATAACCATTTGTGCAGTAATACGTTATTTTTTCCAAAGGCAAGGCCCTCCCTGAGAAAGTGGTAGAGAGCTTGTCTCTCAATCCAAGGAACGGATCCAAATCTCAATTGGGGTAGGATTCTTAAAAATCCAGTACAATCATATTTGAGCTAAATAGTTATGATGTGGAAGTTATGTAAATGATAGGGTGTGACGGAGCATAATCTACTTGTTATATGTAGTGTTAGATACTCACTATTTCCGTAGTTATAATTATTATATTGTTTTATTAATTTCTTTTAATATTATTAACATTCATATTTCATTAAGATTAGCATTACATATATCACCTGTTCACCTATTATAGCATTTAATCATTAGTTCATTTTTATTTACAATCAATTATAAATTGTGTATCATTGACCTATTTAAAACTATTTATGATTGCCATACAATGAATCACAGAATTTCCATTTAATGTTAGATAAACATAATTGATATTAACTTTAAAATAATATTTATATTTACAGACAGCATATTGTATTTAGAAAATTTCCTTAATGAACGTTGAACTGTAAACTAATTAGTAATAACTTTCTTTTTCAATATAGATCACTTTTGTAGGCAGTTGATTGCCATCAGTCCTCAGAATAACTCAAAATTCATTTTTCTATTTCAATCATAATAATAAGTATTAAATAAAATATATAATAGATTTAATAGTGTTTATTATCCTAAAATTAAACAAACACTACTGAAAGGAGGAAACCTGAGAAATACAACAGTAGTAACCCCATTGCACTGTCATAAAAAAGAAAATGAATTATGTAAATACATATCTTTGTAAAAGTACATTATTCAATATGTATATAATGCCCAATTCATCTAAATACATATCTTCTACGATAAAGTAATATTGTCCTTTTCATAAATGTATATTTCATCCGAGATTATGGTTGAAAGGAAATAAAAAAACAAAGATTACTTCATTTAATGTTTTTATTTTTGTATGAGGCATATGCATTTTTACAATTTTGTAATTGTTTTATTAGTATCAACATCATGTTTCTAAAATGTAACAAAAGAATCCCAAATAACCTTCCGTATGTCAGTGCACCCATGTATACAATAATATGACACTGTATTACCTAAATATTTTCTATATCAGTATTGTCGTCAATATTGAGCTTGGAAAAATTAAACTCGTGTATAGGTATATCTCAATTTAAATTATTTAATTCAACGTTCCTCTGCTTACATCTACCTACAAAATTCTTTTAAGCAGTCAAATGAAAATAGTGCAATACCAAATTTATGGCATACTCAATTTATGGTTATTATAACTGTAAATGTTAAGAAAAATGTTATAAACAAGCAGTAGCCTGAATGACCCTGTTCTTAAAAAGGTTTTAGCCAGATGTGTATTGTTCAGCAATGGATGAATATAATTACTAGTTTTAAACACCAAGAATGTCATGTTTATTATACCTAATATACAAACGGGAAATGACAAAATTCATGGCTATGCTACTCAAAGAAGTACAAATACATCTAATTTTCTCTACTTTAACACATTCAAGAGATATTTATCATCAAAGTACCAGTTTTCAAAACTATACAAATTTTTGGAATTTGTTACATTTCAACCATAGGTTACACAGTTCTTAACAATACCCTTCTCACAGTTATTTCTAATATTGCTAAATTATAGTTGTAGGTACTCATACATTACGTGCAATAATTTTTGCTATTATTCTAATAAATTGTATATTAGCTAGTATTGCTCTGTAGCATCCAGTATGTATTTGTAATTTTACAATAGGGCTATTTTAATTAAACCACCAAAAGTCTGATGATTACAAAATAATGCATTTCTAACAACTATAAACAAAGGGTTACAGATGGCAATATTAGACAAAATACACTACAATAAAGCAACTTAAATAATATACAGATTACAAACAGGAAATTGGTAATAAAGATATTTTTATCGTTTATTTTTGTATTGAAAAACTCAGGTAGACTGACTACCCTATGGGAATGAATCACTTACTCTTTTTGAATTGATTTTGCAATATTCAAGCATACATAATTGCTGGCAGGCTGAACTAGAAACTTTTCTTTTACTTTAAAGATGTACAATTTTAGTTTAAAGATTTGAATGTTTTATCTTGATATCGAGTCCAGTTTCTCTTTAAAAGAAAGTTTGGTACACATGCATGATATAAAATTGTCAACCAAGCCTTTTGGCAGCGTTCCACATATTTCAAATCTTAAAGTGCACTGGTGAATCAGCAGGATATCTTAGAATTGTGTATTTCACTAATTTAAATGGTGAGAATCTCTTGATCCAGTCATAGAGCACCTGCCATTTCATTCAGTTAGAATGTTCAGTAAGCAAAATTCAGCATCTGTATCGAATGATGTTGATTTCCATTTCTACCATATAACATTCATTGAAAAACGCATATTCCAAAGTTACGTTGTTCCATTTTTATTTAATCTCATGGTATAAATTCTGCCAGGTGGTTTGAATAGTTTATTATGCTGTAATTAAAACATGCTAGTAATAATAAATACAAGATGAAAACCTCTTTTGGTAATATAATAACTAAAATAATTACCAATTAAGTTCGTATTTCAGTGATTAGTCAGTACCTAATTTACAAAATTAAATCACTTTAAATAATAATTGTTCATCGTAATGATCTCTATTAGAACACTTGGAACTTAGTTTTAACTCAAGCATTTGGATAGGTACACCACAATATTCAATATCAAGCAATTAAACGTGTAACAAAAAATAGTGTGTGTTTGCAAACTTGATTAATTTAGTACGTAAGATGTAGTTTTTTAAATATCATCCAGCAGCTAATTTTGTTATAATAATATTAATATAAAATGTTTTGACTGCTATTAATAAGAAAGTAGAATTTTTTAATACTTTGTTTACATGTTGAGGTTATGTTCCATGGAGCAGATGACCTTGGCTAAGGACCAGAATACAACCAAAACTTACCTGCATTTAGAACCTGCTCCCTGAGCAGGTTCTGAATTTGACAGACCAAAAGCAATTAAAATTGAAACCAGGTCGTATGTGACGTCATTGTTTTCCAATAGAACACGGTTGGTTACTGGTTTGACCGACCGGGACCAGAACCAAACCCAAAAAAACACGTCTATAATTATACATTTATACTGCTACAAAGTTTCTTTGTAGCAGTGGCGTGCGGTGAGAATTTAGGCTAGGGAAGCAACCACGATTTTAATTTTAATATATCTAGGTACAGGCGCGGATTCACGGTGTGAAATTCCCTCCCCCCCCAAATTTAGAAATAAGTACACATAGAATAGAAAGAAATAATGTTTGTTTAATTATTATTTATTAAAACAATTATTTTCCAAAATCTTCCCCTCAAAATAATTCTCTGGATCCGCCCCTGCTAGGTACAATAAAAAAACTTTTATTTTAAAAAACTACTATGTATTTATACTGCAACTCGATTTTCCGGTCTTAGCAAAATACCGATGCAGGTTTTAATCTTTGTTGTTAAATTTGAAAGTTTTGATTTTGATCTGCATTTCTTAATAATTTGTAATTTCTCCAAAACTGTATGCAGAAAATTCTTTATTAATAATTTACAAGCTAAACAAAAAAGTCGTCCCGATTCGGATGTATCGGAAGTACTCGAATCTTCCACCGAAGCAGCTGAATTTGCACTGGTGACGATAATGCAATTTTAAATTTGAATACTACAGAGCAAACTAGAGTGCGCGAGGTTTCGAAACATCACAATGACTCATCAAAATATGTGCGAACGTCAGCTGCGAGTACAGTGGCGGCAACTACAACAAATATTTATGTGATATTCGTATCTTCTGCATCAGCAGTTATTAACTTACCTACGATTCGAAAATAAATATGCAGAAGCTCTGAAAAGAACTGATTTCAACTTTCAACAACAAACGTAAACACACCTATAACCTCCAAACGCACACTCAACAAGACGGAATGGAAATATACCGACGCTACTGCATTAAGTAAAACACGCGCGTGCGATGCAATTTCGATCGCTCATACGTATTTCGGTTTCTGCGCATTGTGCCGTTTCGAAACCATTTCACCTTTAAATAGAATTATTTGTCTTTAAAAAAACCCTACTTATATAAATTAAAATAATAAAATGCGACAAAATACAGTCTCATTCACAGATTTACATTACTTAAGTAACATTAAATTTAACAAACCATAAATCGAACAAATAACCAAATTATAATAAATAAACATTTGGGCATGAAGCACACTGAAAATAATGGCCAAACAATGCTAACAGCATTGTCTGTGTCGCCACGCCCGCTGATCCACGCCAAGGCTAAGAGAAACGCAGTTATAAGCAACGAAAATAGTGCATATATGCAGTGTATGTAACACACTTGAATCGGTATTACCTTTCCGTGCAAGTTTAATGAACCTAATTTAAAATAGTACTCTAAATAATTATACTTTTTGTTGTACGGAATTGATATTAAGCTTTAAGTTGATTAAATATTACAAATTTAAATAAACGATAACCATAATTTTATAAAAGTATTTTTGTTAGCATTGGTTTTTATTTTTAATGAATTCTTAAGGGAAGCATTGCTTCTATGGACCGCACGCCACTGCTTTGTAGTATATGTATTTTTAATTATAATTAAGCAATTGTTTCCTCTTTATTTTAATACCTCACTACTTTTTCAATAAGGTGAACCAGAATCCAGATTTTTTTATTATAAATTATAATGACAAGGCATTTGCGTCATTCCATGTGAAATCATCAAGTGAGTAAAGTTGCACCATTTTTGATTTTGATGAAAATGGGCCAGCTTGTTACCCTAGCCTTTAGATAAAACAAAATATTTTTTTAAAATTTTTACTGGTAATTATTTGATAATGGCGGCCATTTTAGTATTGCTGATTCCTTGCTACTATTACAAACGATGTTATTAATGCTCTCGATAGAAAACAAATTACGGCATTGATTTTTCTAAAGCATTCGATACTGTTAATCATGCACTAGTATGTGCAAAATTAAAATACTACGGATTTCATAACACAGCGGTTAATTTGATTAATTCTTATTTATCAGATAGAATGTTAACAATAAGGAATGATAATCAATTTTCTAATTCTTTTTCGATTATGTCTAGTGTGCCCCAAGGCTCTGCACTGAAAAAAATATTCAGCTTAAATTAACCAAAAATGAGTTGCAGCAACCCGAAAATATGGTACAAAAAGTGACAACAATACTTATGGGTAACACGAACTATACGATTTTAGTAAAATGTGGTTGGTTAACCCAATAAGGTTAAATCAATCACACTCCCATATGGTAGAAGCAACCGGTAAATAGTTAAATTTACCATACCGTGTTAGGTTGTTTCAGCCTTGCATATAGTTAAAATAGTCTTAATAGTATAGTTAGATATACGAAATGAAACAGTTAGAAATGAAGCTCATATAGTTAAATCAACCTAGTAGACTAGTAAAAGTAACTCACGATGTAGTTGCATTAGCTTGGCTTTTCTGGCTGATGTAATAATATTGGATAGTAAAAATACCTATATGTCAAGTTAATTCAGCATCTTTCTAAGGTGGAATCAGCTACATATGATAGCAGTTATGACCATTGCATATAACTAAAATACCATTCTGCTTAGTTGATTTTACCCATCGATTCAAGTTCACATTACTATATTTTCTGGTTGTTTCTACCAGATGAGATTGGTGATTTAAACTCACTATTTTTTGATAAATACCTTGATACAATCAATAGACTCGCTTCTGATTATAATCTAAAGCTTAATACCCACTTACTTTTATTCGGTAATATTAATCAAGTCATATCAGTGAAGAACAAACATAATTTGAAAATTAATAATGAGAAGTTGTATGACGTTTTCAGCAGCATGTTTCAAAACTGTTGCAGAAGGCTTATTCTTCCTTAAAATTATTGTATGCCAACCGAGATGTTTTACCCTTTAATCAAAGAAAGATGCTATCTGAAACCTTAGTTTTATCATATTTTAACTATTGCAGCTTTATTTACAATCCTTGTCTTGGCACAATTGATAAATATCGTATTCAAAAAGTACAAAATTGGTGTTGTCGATTTATTTTCAATTTACGTCGATTTGATCATGTTTCGCTTAAAATTAGAGAGCTTGGTTGGATGAGAATGGAAAATTGTTATCAATATCAATTGGGAACTTTCACAAATACTCTGCTAACATTAAATGGTCCTACTACATCCCTTCGTTCTGAATCGATACCTAGGTCTACTATACACTATGTAAATACAAGACATACTGATCTGCTCACTATACCGAAACACAAAACTTCTTTATTTCGTAGAGGTTTTACGTATACGTTAAGTTATACAATTCTATTCCTGCCGAGATTAAAGCTTCTAATACTACAAAATTTAAACATCACTTAAAACAATATTTATTACAAAAGCAATAACAGTATTAAGTTCTATCTTCACATCTGCCTATCCAATTGGTAATAATTACCTGAAATTCAGATTTTATTCTATTTGTGTCTATTATATATATTTCATTATATTTGATTCCAGTAATCCTTTTCAGTAAATCTGAAGCCATCATGGAATAAGCATTAAACTTGTAAAATTTCACAAAATGCCAATCCAATCTCGGGACCGAACTTTTTCAATGAATGCACGCGGTACGTGTCAATAACTAAAAACACTATTTGTATTAAAACATCCTCTTTTACATTCCATACTTACAAATAAAATGTTCCGTTCTGGCTTATGGCACATACCTAATTTGCATTAATAATAATACCACTGCTATGGAATCTAGTAGTGCTGGTTTTCACACTGTAGGATACGCAGATGACATTACTATTCTGTTAAATTGGAGATATGAACAAGTGCTATGTAACTTAATGCAAAAAGCACTTCGATTAACTGAAGATTGGTGTACAAAGCACTTGCAATCAATAAATCCGACAAATCCAAAAATGGTTCTGTTTACGAAAAAAAGAAAAATTGAGATCCATGGAGTTCCAAAGCTTTTTGAAGTTCAAATGGCCTTTTCAGAGGAAGTCAAGTATCTGGGAGTAATACTTGACAAGAAACTAACTGGGGTAAACACGTGAAAACAAAAGTAGAAAAATAGTTTGTCGCACTTTGGTAGTGTCGCCGTGCTACGGGCAGGCTTTAGGGACCTTTACCGAAGACTGCTCTATGGCTGTATACTGTCATAATTAGACTCATGCTTTGTTATAGTGTGGTAGTCTGGTAGCCCAGAGCGAGACAAAACTACTACAGTAACCAAGACCTCAAACGTACAAAGATTGGCATATTCGAGTTGTACAAGAGTATCCACACCCACCACCGTTTTGGAGACTGTCCCAGGTCTCCCTCCACTGGATATCTATGTGGAGGAGGTGGCACTGGAAACAGCCCTAAGACTGCGGATAACAGATTATTAAACAACAAAGGCACAAGGGAAGGTATCATCACATTCTATGGGAAGTGGTCCTTTGCAGTGCAGTGGTCGACTCCCTTAAGCCTACTTTTAGATTTAAGAAACACTTTAGCATATCCTTAGATGCTGAAGATATTTCAGAACTTGACCTATCCATCTGTACAGATGGATCCAAAACTAACAAAGGAACAGGCACAGGTATCTTCTCTGATGACCTAAACCTTCATGAAAGTATAGCAGTAGGTCAACAGACCACTGTTTTTCAAGCTGAGGTTGTTGCCATTGTGCATGGTGCAAACACAATTCTAGAGAGAAGAATCCAGGGCAAAATAGTTAGGATAGCTAGCGATAGCAGGGTAGCCCTACTAGCGTTAAACAAACACAAACTAACATTAGGAGAAGTACTTCCAAAGGCCAGAAATAATGTCCTGCAACTCAAATAGATCAAAGAACATGCAGGAATCTTTTGTAATGAGCAGGGTAATGGGCTAGCCAGGCGTGAGGCATGGTTCGCATCAACTCTTTTGGGATTACAAACCGGCTTTTATCACCATCATCGACTCTGATCCATGCCCTAAATAACCGAACCCAGAGTCGGCACCGGAACAAATAGGTTAATCTAGATTCTAAATAAATTTCATTATGCAAGGTCAGTTATGAGGCTCCTTTGTCAAAAATGACACAATTCTGTATGCATTTATCAAGAAAAAAAAATGCTTATAATCGTAGGCTTACTTTCGCATCACTGCAAACTAAACAAACATATGTACCGGTTAGGAGTAACTAACAGTCCAACTTGCAAAGGTTGTAAGTGGGAGGAGGAGACGGGGGAGGACATACTTTGTGACTGCCCTGCACTCGCCTCGATTAAAGGTACCATGTTGAAAGAATTCTGAGCGAGCATGGCTGGAATTTGCAGTACACCCCAGGCAGACGGACGTTCTCAAGTTCATCAAAAGTATGTAGATGTATGATGACACTAAGGCAGTGGTTGCTTCATCTTCAAATGGGGGCAGTACAAAGGGCCTATATTGCGATCTAACGCATGTGAAGAAGATTCACCCACACCAAATCCAGAACTCGTGAAATAGGACATGCTCTCCAAGTTTCACATGCCTCAATACATTGTATCTTATAAAAAAATCTGCTGTACTCTTACCACATTCAACATGTGCAACAATTGAACCGATCTGTGCATGAGTTTTTAGATGCTGCTTATTCACAAAGATGGATTAGGAATAATGGATCAGTACGTTGGCCTGTTCAAAGTCCTGAATTAAACCCTATGGACTGTTTTTTTCTGAAGCTATTTAAAGACTTTAGTTTACATGCATCCCCACATAGACAATGAAAACTATTTGAGTGAATGAATCTTTGCGGCTGCTAATCAAATACGTTTAGATGTCGATTGCCTTCAATGTGCCCGATAAAATTTCGGTAGACATTTAGAAGTGTGTTTGCAGTCTAATGGGAGACATTTTATCTAAAAGGTGTTAAAATTAAACAAGTCAATTTGAATTTTTATAAAAATTGTTAAAATTGTATTAAATTAAAGATTTATTAAATAAGAGCAATCTTTAACATTGATCCATTTCATTTAAAACAGAAAATATCTTTGAGTAAGCTCTTGATAATAGAAATAACAAAGACTTCCAAAAATTCCGCTGAATAATTAAAAAAATTGCAATTTTTTCTTAGAAATTGTTTAACCCAGATCGATTATAATTTTTTTAAGGATAGTTTTCACATTTTACGTGCCATTAACAGAAAGCTATAAACTGTTATATAAAAAAATATTAAACTAATCTGATGAAGGGAAATCAATAAACAAATTACAAACCCATTTAAACTAAAGTTGGCTCAGTATGTATACTTTCTGCAAGATAGAAAGTATGCTTTAAATATTTGTTGTATTATGGTCAATCAGTAGCTTTTTGTGTCAGATTCAAACATTTTTTTTCTATATTAAAATAAATCAAAACTAATAACTAGTTAATTTTATTATCACTTTTTTTTATATTATCATAACATCTATCGCTTTTAAAAGTAAATAATAAAACATACCAATCTGTCAACTAAGTTTACTGTTCTATTGATCAATAATTAAAACAAAACTCATGGTAATAATATATAAGTATAATGTTTATAATGTATAATATATAAGAACAAATTATACAAAGCGTTAAATCAGCAACATAAAATTCGTCTCCTCGGTCATCTGTTAAAATAATGATTAATGTGGTTCGTTTAACAATACAACGTAAATTACTATAACTAATAAAAACTTTCACAGATTATGGGGAAAAAGAAATGCCCCCGGGAATACTGAAAGCGACAAACTTCATTTTGTATTATTTCAGCAGTCAGAATTGCGTAGCACTAGAGACCATCTAATTAACGCTTAATGGAAGCCACTTGGCTTCACATTAAATGCTTTTTTAATTTGTCTATATATCAATAAGAAATTATAAAATAAAACGCATATTATATCAACAAAAAACAGTTAAGTTCCCAAATACTGTAAATCAATTCTGATCTACTGTGTTCCCTATTGTGGCTTTCTGCCCAGTAAAACCCAATGGGGATGCACACAGATATATAGTCAGTGCACAAGCAATATATAATTTACACATACATGAAATCATTGCATATAACATTATATGTTATGAAATCACATAAAAATTAAATTGCGACATGGCCGCATGGAACTCATATAAAAAAATATCATGTACCAATGAAAATAAGATAAGTGCTATAATAACATTATATATTTTTGCAAGCATGATTCTAAACTATAATACTCTTCATTGGTACAGACACCAGAGTTCCTAGTTTTAAAATTTCTATTTTTTAATTCCATGTTGGTTCAGCCCTGCCTTTGGAACCACTTGGGGTTTAACAGCACCACCTCCATGAACACTATACAAAAAAATATTTTTGCTTTAGATTATACTTATAGAAAGTAGTATAATCAAACAACTTACCTTTCTGCAGAATTCTCTTTATTTTTAGGAGTAACATTATCTAAACCTAATTCAGAAAGTACGTTTAAAGCTTCCAGGGCAGCTTTTTCATGAGCCATTTCAGTAGTAGGTCCTTCTCCATGGCAAACTTGAGGTGGGGTTGTACTTAAAGAAACCAAGGTAAGATACTGCTCATGGTTTACCTTAGGAAAATCAAGGAATTGGACTTGTACCCCAAGTAGTTGGGCCAAATACAATAACTGATCCTTATCTCGTACGCTCTCTGTCACTTGCGGTGATTTCTTAGGCACCTGCACCTGTCCCATCTTTTTAACTTCACTTGGTGCACTACTAGAACCTGAATCTAACATTTCGGAGCCACCCAATTTATCTTTGTTCTGAAAAAA
Source organism: Agrypnus murinus (assembly GCA_929113105.1). Taxonomy (NCBI): domain Eukaryota; kingdom Metazoa; phylum Arthropoda; class Insecta; order Coleoptera; family Elateridae; genus Agrypnus; species Agrypnus murinus. The sequence goes on along the minus strand of OV816023.1, from coordinate 110,251,673 downwards.
AAACAAAAAATTAATTCCAATCAAGGTTCTAGACATATGGCTTTAATCACTCATAGTTTTTTGATAATCTTAAGTGGAATCTTAATTAATGAATAAATGTATAAATCTTTCATAAATGTGTATATAAAACAGATATATGTATTTTTTTTTATCAATGCTTATTTTCTAAGAACACCTAGTTCACTTTTCTTTAGAATGATTTTTAATATTGATTTTTGGACAACTTCAAGCTTCCTGAGAGTAGAGTTGTAAAGACCACCCAAATTAATATTCCATATCGGATTATAGATTCAATGAGTGCTTTGTACATAGTTATAACTAGTTTTTTTCCAGAAATTGGCTAAGAAGATAAAACCTATGTATCATTTTGCGAATCTTACTAGTCAAATAATCTACATGGTTATTCCATTTAAGAAACTGATCTATTATAATGCCTAGATATTTCGTATGTGAAACTTCACATATTTTATGATTATTAATTTTAATAAATGAAAATTCTGGCCTATTTGCCATAGTGAGGAGAAAGGCTATATTGTTTGTCTTGGATAGGTTTAGGGTTAGTCTGTGTCTTTCCAGCCAGTTCTGTATCAATTTAAATCCAACTACAGCTTTTCTTTCTGTTTCTTCCCAATTACTACTACTGAAAATAATGGCTGTATCATCTGCATAAGATATTGCAATCCCACCAAAGTCTAGGGTTAAAAGAGAGTTGATGTAAAGGAGAAATAATATTGGGCCAAGAACTGTGCCCTGTGGGACACCTATTTTAGTTTTTTACTAACAACTCCATTTAACCTGACTGATTGGTATCGTTCAGAGATAGTTTTTCATTAGGTTCCACACAGCTCCCCTCAAACCACAGTGCGAAAGCACATTTAGAAGCTTGTCATGAGGAACTGTGTCGAATGCTTTTGCTAGTTCGATAAAGATTGCAATACTTTTTTTACCGATATTGAGGTTATTTGTAATTTCTGAAGTTAGTTTATACATGGCATCACACTTACTTAATTTTTCTGGAAACCAAATTGATTCTTTGATAATATATTATTTAGTTTTAAAAAATTTCATAATTTTTGTCTTTAAACTCTTTTCAAAGATTTTGGCAAAGTTGCTAATAAGACTTATGGGTCGATAATTATTAATGTTTGTTTTTGTACCTGATTTGTGTATTGGAGTAACTATTGAATATTTAAAATGAGATGGTACTATTAGAAAAAAAATAAAGATTTCCTGAAATAGTGCTGTTTTTTCTGAAGCTTAAATCAGTTTTCATATTTGTGAGACAAAAAGAATATTAAGATAATAACGGTTCCAATGCTCATGAGTTCCGTATTGTAAAGCTCAGTACACTTTGCCGTGCTGTTGGATGGGCACGTTAAGCAGTCAGTCCCCGATAATCCCACAAACATCAACCTATGGTTGTCATTAAGAATAACACTGGCCTATATCATCCACAAGTATGTATTCATGCTTCAGTGGTTTGGCAATGTAATTACAATTAACATTTATACATATTATTTATTACTTTGTTTAATTTGGATTTGTTTTTCTGAAAGATTAATAGTTGTAGGAAGTTTGGAAGTATTTGATGAAATACTGTGGTGATTATATTCATAGGAAAAGTGACACAAAAGTCAAATTGCAAAAAAACAATTTTCAAAATTTTGTACTAAGGTCTAAGTGTCACGACAAAAGCTTTAAATATTTTGCTTGAAATTAAAATATGTAAAACTAAAAAAAATACAATAATAGCCATTTCCATAATCTATGAAAAGGGATACAGCTTAAATTTAAATTGTCTACAATTGTCTACTTCCCAACAGTACAAAAACTTTGTGCAAATTGTTAGAATTGTCACATTGTGATCAAAGCCATATATGCTAATTAAAGGATATCAAATGTATACATACCTGTTGAAAAGCACAGGATTGATCATCAACTAACAATAGACCTGGCTCAAGTTGCCGACCTCCACTGCCACCAACACTATTTTCTTGCTTTTCCTCCATAAACGTAACTTTGCGAGGCTTTTCAACAGATTCTACTTCCTTTTCAGTCTAAAATAAACAATTCATATGTAAAATTTACAAAAGCACAAAAATATAGTATATCATTAACCTAAAGAACTGTAGCATTATCAGGGGCAAGTTTACCATTTTCAGGGCCCCAAACTAAAATTTCTTTAAGGCCCCCACACCATATAAGAATTGCTAAATGACAATAAAAAATTCAGACATTCTATAGAATGTCAAAAGAACTTTTTTATGAATTAACTGAGAAAGTAAGACCATATATAGAGAAAAAAAAATACAAATTATGTTGTAATTAACCAAAATATAAACTAATAATGGATTGTAAGTATTGTGGTTTATCACAACACTATATTTAACGGTGTCTCCTAACCACACATTGTATTTGACTAATTGCCAATACGTATTTCAGTAAGTAAGTTTCACTGTAGTAAGTTCTATAACCTATACTAAAAACTAAATGACATTAATATTTAAAAAAAAATATGAAACAGTTTATAAATCTACGAGGGGGGGACCTTTACACCCACACCATATATAGAGAAATGTATATACATAAGAACTAGAATTTGTGAAACGTTTCGTTATGTAAATTATTCAGTAACTCAAAAAGTTGCCAGATGATAACAGTAATAGTAAGTTTTTGTTTATCATCAGTTTTTTAACAATTGATGTGATTTTGTTTGTGATTCCTCCCCCTTTCTAGCTTTTACAATTCTGTTACAGTTGCGTCACAGAGTAGTTAAAAAAAATAATGGTTTATAACTCATAATCAATTATAACTTACAACTAAATTTAATATAACTTAATTATAAACAACATGACAGAGTAATTAGATTATATATATATTGCGGTGATTTTCAAATAAAAATAAAAATACTAAAAATAATGATAAATAATAACCAGCACATATATTCTTAATACCCTTTTTAACTAGCTCAGGTTTGTTCGGTGGAACAAAAATTGTTTGACTTTCGAGACTCTTATATTCTTTTATGCCTGGAAACAAGAATTGACAATGACATATATTATCAAACATGAATTATAAGCACTTATGCTTCTGCAAACTGGACACCTATAACTGTTATCTGAACTGGAAAGAAAATACTTCTGTAGGATTGTAATAGCATCAATTAAACACATGCGTAAATTGAATAACATAAAAACTTTATTCAAACAAATATTTTTAAAATCAAGAAAGAGAAAAATCAAAGTTAAGAGAAAAATTTAAATACAAATGTAATTAGGAATAAATCCTGTGGTTTGTTTAAACGTAAAAGAAAGTCGTATTTGTCTGACAATAAGGACCAAATACTGTTATCCGTTTAAACAAACTAACAAAACAACTATTCAAAATAACCAAAACTCATAAAAAAATAAATCTTTCTTAAACCAAATATGACTTGTTTATTTATATTTCAAAACAAAAACCAATTCTTACAAAGAATTCAAGAAATTTAATCAAATCAAACTTTAATTCCCTAAGATGAACTTCTCAAATTAGTATTAACTTTTTCCAATTTATTTACAAAGACAAATATTTACGCAACCAACCTTATATATTTCCGAACAGTTTCCTTTTTTACAACCAATTTCCAAATTGGCAAGACTGCAGTAAATGTAATATCAGCTGACAGTTGTTTATTAAAAATCCAATCGATTCTTTGATCAATGCACAAAATAATTCACTTTTCTTATATTATAAGAAACGAAGAAAATAATTTCACTTTTGATTATAAATATAGCACAATGCTAATTAAATCTTCCATAAAATTCTCGTAGATAAACAGGTAAACACCTTTATTTAAATTATTTCAACTTTTGTTTATAAAAATAATTTTTGACAGTTGTCAAACATCTGTTAGGTACAAATAACCTTAAATTTTACAGTTTTTCAAAACTGACGTGGATACTTCCCATACAAAATATCGACTGCTTCTGTTGGAAAATGCTGGGGTTTATATATGAAATGCCCAAAACAAAAGAATTCTATGACAGATTTTTCAAAAAAAATGCGAATCGCCAGCAAACGAAAGCACGCTCATGACGTCATTAATGAACATATGTTTTTTAATTTCTTCTAATTCCAGATTTGATGTAATCAGCTTGTAGCATTTAAAACACTGATCAAAAAACTATAATAGATATATGGTCCTCAAATGAGAAATAAAGGAGATATCATAAAAAAACACTTAACGATGACAATTCTCGTTAAACACAATTTTACATACCTAATTAAACAAATTAGGAGTTCATCTTTACAGATAAGCTAAATGGCTACTCAAAGTGAGTGCTACAATTGTTTTACACATAAAAATACCTTTACAAATCAATACAAATATGTTTTTGTTACAGTTTGAACATTAATTGATATTAAAAGATGCTTTCACAAGCCACAGCTTGAAAATAACTTCTACTTTAAACAATTTGTGCTTAAAATGTCCAGTGTACATTGCTTAAGGCACACATATAAAAACAATGACCAAAAATCCAGGGTAAAAGCTATAAGAGTGCATTTTCCCGAACTAAGAGGATCACAATACCTCCATAATTAGTAATGAGCAGAATCTTATATGAATTCAAAATCTAATTGTGTTATATCAATCATGACAAGATTAATCTACTTCAACTATTTACAGGCAAAGAACCGTGCAAACTTGAGCTGGCCTCCAAGAATATCAAGTAATATGCTTAACGCTGAAAGAACGTAACATGAAATTTCAAATATGAAGATATCTTTCCAAGACAAGTGGAAAAGCTGGCCTAAAGTGTAACTTAGGTTGCCTATACATGATTGTTATAAAACAGTCTATCTACAACATATCCTTTTTATTTACAAAATGATTTATTTATAAGTGCATGTATTATTAGATAAGTTAGGTTATATTCGCATGAAATCTTTTAAATTATGTTATTGCTTTAAAACTTTGATAAATCTAACTAAGCTCCTAACTATATTCTTTAATGATTATATACTCATGATCTAATATGCCCCTCATTTAATTTATGAGCCGATACTAAATTTTCATTTTAACGTTACCGATCTTTTATTTATGAAATTTTCAAAAACGGTGATACCATATCACTTCAATATAATCGAATCCCTTTTCTACCCAGAAGGGTGTAAGGGTTAATTTGAACTAAAATACATTTCATACTCAAAATACAAATCATACTTAAAACTAATTCTTTATAAACTTTTTCCAGTCTTTTCTGTTTTGTGCGACTTTCTTTGCTTCTGTCCATGTCTTCTCTTTCTTCTTTAGGATTTTTCCTATTGTATTGTCCCAAGTTTCTTTTGGTCTGCCGCTCGTTTTCTTCCGCGGTAGTTTACATTCCCAGATTCTTTTCACAAGTGCTGTGTTGTTTAGTCTTTGGAGATGTCCCCACCACCCTAGTTGCCGTTGTTCTATGTATTCTTCGACTGATTCTATATTAAGGTCTGCTCTAATTTGTTCATTTCTCATTCTGTCTAGTTTTGTCACTCCCTTGGCTCTTCGTAGGTATTTCATTTCTGTTGCTCTAATCTTACTTTTGTCTTTTGCTGATAGTACCCATGATTCGCAGACATACGTCAGGATAGGCCTGACGTAATCGAAAAAACTGATATCGATTTGTAAACTTTCATTTTTGTTTGAGATGACACTTCTTTCTTATTTATAAGACATTTACTCATCGTGTAATATGCTCTGTTTGCCTTTTTAATTCTATTATTTAGTTCTGTATCTTGTCTTCCTTTTTGGTCCAAAATAATCCCTAGGTATTGGAAGCAGTCAACCTGTTCTAGTAGTTCCTTCTCTACTCTGATGTATATTTCCTTTCTTTCTTCAGTTATAGCCATAACTTTGCTCTTATTTTTATTTAGTCTCATTCCATTTTCGGTTAATACCTTATTCCAAATATTGATGTTTTCTTCTAAATCTTTTTCGCTTCTTGCTACAATTACGATATCGTCCGCGAAGACGTATTCAGAGATGCTAATTGTTTCCAAGTTTCTGTAACCTAGAAACATTGGTTTAACTAATCCTTGTGTCTTTTGGATCAGTTCGTCCATAAAAGTTATAAATAAAAGTGGGCTTAAACTTCCCCCTTCTTTAGTAACAAATTCTTCGGATCATATTTTTACTTATTACACAATTTCTCGTTATTTTGTACAAACATTTGGTTACTCTAATTAACTTTGGGTCCACCTTCTTTTTATTTAGGATTTCCCATACTTTCGCTCTTGGAACTTTATCAAAAGCCTTCTCCATATCTAAAAATGCTATATATGCTGTTCTATTTCTTGCCAAAGTTCTGTTGATGATCTCTTTTATTGCGAAAACGTGGTCTTGGGTGCATTTATTTTTTCGAAATCCACTTTGAGTGTCTGATAGCGATGGTTCAAATTGTTTTCTTAATCTTTTTTCGATAATTTTTTCGAATATTTTTACTGCTGTACTTAGTAGTGTTATACCTCTGTAATTTCTACAATCTTTGTTGTCACCTTTTTTGTGTAATGGTATTATTAATCCCATTTCCCAATCCTTTGGCACTTGTTCCTCTTTCCATACTTTATTACAGATCTTTAGGAGTAATGCTGTCCCTTCTTCTCCCATGTTTTTGACCATTTCGGTTGTAATTTTGTCTCTTCCTGGTGCTTTACCTACTTTAAATTCTTTGATAGCGTCTATTAGCTCTTCTTTTGATATTTCTTGGCCTTCATTTATTTCTATTTGCTCTCCTTGTTGTACCTCTTGCTCTACATCTATCTGTTATCGATTCCTCGTTGAGTAAACTTTGGAAATACTGTTTCCAACGTTCCATTATTTCTGTTTCTTTTGTCAATATTTCTCCCGCTTCATTTTTAATTGCTAGACTGTCTACCTTTTTGTCTCCTCTGAAATTTATTAGGACTCTATAGAACAGTTTCTGGTTGCTTTTTGTATCTCTGTCTAGTTTGTTGCCAAAATCTTCCCATGTTTTTTGTTTTGATTGTTTAACTAAGTTCTTCACTTTTATCCTTTGTTCTTTGTACTGTTCATAACTTCTTTCTGTTTTTTCACTTAAATACTTTCGCCATCTTTCCTTTTTAATCTTTACTTCCTGTTTGATTTCTTCTGTCCACCAGGCTGTTTGTTTCTTATGTTTGCCCTGCTTGTTTACTGCACATACCTCACGTGCTGCTTCGGTAATAACACTTTTAAATATTTTCCACATTTCTTCTATGTCTGTATTTTCTGCTATTTCCATTACTTCTACTAATTTTGCATTTATTTCTTCCTCGTACCTAGATGCTACGGTTTGGTCTTGTAGTCTGTACGATTTTATCACTTCCTGGTATATTTTCCTTTGGCCTACTACTGTGTTGTTTTTAGCTACATCTCCTTCTGTTCTTATTTCTGCTACTAGTAGCAAGTGGTCGCTGTGTATTTCATAACTTCTTTTTACTCTGACATCTCGTATTATCGACCTGTTCTCACGTTCTATCAATACATAATCGATAATTGATCTCTCTCCTCTACTTGGTTGTACTCTTGTGAACTTATGGATGTCTTTGTGTTTAAAGAAAGTATTCGTTATTATTAGGTCGTGCATTATACAGAAATTCAATAGTCTCTTCCCATTATTATTTCTTTTTTCTTCTCCATATTTTTCTATAGTTGTTGTATATTTGTGGTCTCTTATTCCCACTCTTCCATTAAAATATCCGGCTATAAAAATATTACCTCTAGTTGTTTCCATTGTTTCATTTAGGTCGTCCCAAAACTTTTCTTTGTTTTGTGCCTTTTCATCTTCGTCAGGTCCATACACTGCTATAACTGTTTTCATGCTTGTTTTGTTTTTGAGCTCTATGGTCATTATTCTTTCTGATACTGCTACCCACTTGTTTATTGTTTCTTTGATGTCTCTGTGGAGTATAAAACCTATTCCCGCGTTTGCTCTTTCCTTTTCGTCTACTCCACTCCATAATAACAGATGCCCGTTGTCCAGCTCTTTCTTCCCTTTTCCTTTTTTCTTTGTTTCTGCTATCACCAATATCTCTAGATTTGCCCTCTCAAATTCCTCACTTAGTTCCATTTCTTTTCCGTTCACACTTCTTACATTCCATGTACCTAATTTAGCACTCCGAGTTCCTGTCTTCCTGTATTTGCCTTCTTTGTTTTCTGTTTTTTCGTTTCTACGGTTCTTTCCCATGTTTTCCTCATATTTATTTCCCCCTTCATTTCCGTGTCCATTGCTTTGTTCTTGCATGTTCGTCGTCTTATTTATCCGGCCTTTAATTGTAATCTTGGCTAGTTTTTTGAATTACTAGGTTCAACTCCTTCTCTCTCTATTCGTTTTACTACTTGTTCAGATTTCACATCCCAATCCCAGCACTGTCCATCAATAATCATCTTTCTATATCCAATTTTGACTTTCTTGCCCTCTTCCTTTTTAGTCTTAGCTATCTGCAGCAATTTATTTCTAATTTTTCTATCTTCAACTGTAAGGTCATTTTCTATATATTTTCGTGTTCCCTTCGATTTACTCTTTGCCCTCATTACTTGCATTTTCTCTTCCCAATCATTTAGCTGTGCAATTACCATATGATTTTCATTTTTTGTTTTTATAATTTGTGCAGATTTTATTTTTGCAGACACCTTTAATTCGGCCCGTAGAAAGTCTTCAACTCCTGTTTTGGCGCATGTTTATTAAATGCTACTCCTTTAATCACAATATTATTCTTTTTATTCGTCTTTTCTTGGATTTCTAGCTTTTGCTCTAAATTCATCACATTCTTTTCCAATTTATCTATACTATTTTCGAAATGTTTCTTCTCCTGTTCCCATTGTGTTTCTTTAGCTTGTATTTCCGTCCTTAATTTTGTGACTTCTTCCTAATTTTTCTGAATCTCCTTCTTTAGTTCTTCTTTACTATTTTCTATGCTTGTATTGACCTCCGTCATTTTCACGTTTATTGCTTCAATTAATTTCTTTATTTGTTCCATCTCTTCTACGGTAGTCTCGCTTTTTTCCCCTTTAGTGACTATGTCGTGTTCTCTGTTGACTGGTTTAGGTTTCTCCGGAGTTCTTTGTGTTTTGCAGCTTCTTTTGAAATTCACTACCTGAGTTTCCCACCTTTCAAATTCTTCCGGTGATTCTACTCTTTTCCTTTTTGTAAAATCTGTTAATGTTGATATGCTGGATCGTCGTCTCCTTTCTTCCTTTTGTTGTGAGTCCATTAATTAATTTTCCACAATTCACTTTTCACTTCAGTCAACACTTTTGCTTCAGCACTTCAGTACCACGCGCACTTCTCTATTTTATACGCGGAACAACTTCGTATATGCACGCACCTTTATATTTAATCTCTTCTAGTATACAGCTGTTGCTTTATCAGTTTGTTTACACTTTTAATAAGTATAATTTTTTAAAAATATTAATGTTTAGGTCATATTACGTTTATTTTTCTACTTGCGATTATGAATCGCAATGTCCTCGTAGTGCACTTATTATTTTAAAATTTGTTTTCTGTTCGCCGGTTTTTACTATTATTTTCGCGGTGAAGCGAGACCGTATTTTGCGGTTATCGCGCACTTCACAATTACGTAATTAGATTAAAGTAGATTATAGTTTTGATGAGTGTATAAACATCTCGAGACTTCTGCACTGTTTAAATAAAACGGGTGTTCGGGAGACCACACGACGTTCACCCGTAAAACTGGCTGTCTTCTACCCTATCCTTGGATCCTGGATCCTGGGCAATGGATGAAGCTGTCAGGTCAAGTGTGTGGTAGAGAAATTCATGAGAATTCTCGACGGTTACTCATACCGATCAGGGGGAGCCCTGGTATATGATACCGGTGTGTGGGCGGATTCAAATCTCGCCTTGGATAAGGTCATTTATGGTGACCGACGGAACCCGCTGTTTGACCGAGGTCATTTATGGTCACCAAAGGAACCCACTGTTTGACTGAATCTTAAGTGAGGAGAAGCGAAGTGAGGTTTATCCCGCTTTTTGGCATATGGGAAACTGCATGCCGCCAGGTAAATGTGCTTAGGAGCTATCCCGATCACCTTATGATCCGGACTGCAGCCGGGTACAGTGATTGGGAGAAGCTCTGAAAGTCATTACACTTAAGGAGAGTTGAAGCAAATACACAGCCTCTCACAATCAACACAACTTTACCTTAACGGGTACACACTGGGAGTCTATAACGTGTAGACTTAAACGAAACTCTGTCGAGGGCCCACCAAGCCTATATATTGGTAGATCGGGATGGCAAAACCATTAAAAAACCAAGTCCCGCCACAATTGAGGTTGGATTCGATCGGGCAGTGGCCCCAACCCCTGTCTCGGGGAGGAGCTTGTGACGGTATGAAATAGGACTGGAGGGCTCTCTCTCTATTCAACTGAGTTAAGTTGGGGGAATAGTCCTATTGCTGGACGAGGTACTTCACCCCGTATGAAAGAGGATGGGAGGGTACTGGCGGGTGAGCACATGTTAAGTCGATCGCTCCAGTACTAGCCTGGATAGCTAGTAGAGGATGGATAGGCAACCTCGCTCCGACCAGTGAGCTGACTGGGAGCAATTGCTATGCAAATCGCGCGCTGATTGAGCGTATCTCAATTACTTCCTCATTGGAAGGAACGTGGAGGTATGTTCACACGGGGACTCCACGTAAAACATTCAGATAATCTCTGTTTAAATAAAAACAAGGATATATTATTATTATATATTACAAATATTTATTCTTTATCTCTGTTTCCTGAAGGCCTCATAGAAAAAACTCCCATCCTTGTACTGATACAATGATACAGGACTATAATCACATAATTTAATTGTAACATGGTTATTAAACAAGCTAAAACATAGAAAGACGACAGAAAGTAACACATTTTTCAACAGATGGCACCATTTTCTGAACAAAATTTTCACCCAGATGCTAGTAATTGCCGTGATTTCTCTGTATATAACTACTCTGTGCGATAAACCATAGCTGACCATTGCTCATTTAGATTGGTGATATTTAGTTTTTAAAAATGTAGTTTGTTAGTCTTAAACAGACATATATCAACTAACTTCATTCTAATAGTAACAGCATCGCTTAGTTGATGTCATAACTATTATTGGTGTTAGTGTGCCTATGTTGAATTTAATGGTCACAGTTATTATTATATTATTATTATACGGTCTATAATCTGACCACTTATGATTTTAATGAACTTTGGGAAGAATATTGATTCTCTTAAAATACAAAATTTTAGTTGTCTATGTCAAGCAGTATTTGTTTTTATGTGCTATTATTGGGAGCAGTGACAAACATTAATTTTTATTAGATTTACATAATTTTAAGGAATTAAGACTTACACTTAGAAATAACATTATATTTATACAGTATGTACTCATATTAATTACTATTAATTAATTAATTATCATTACAATATTGCCTAAGATTTATGCAAAAGATGAAGTTAGGGGCAGAACAGAAACTTACTAACACACAAACAGAGATAGAAACTAGAAAATAATTTTAGGACACTGTTCTGAAAATAGTGTTTCTCGCATGGAAACAGTACATGAACAATTGCTCAATTACAATTGTTAAATTACACTATGCTGTAAATTGTTCAGTAATAAATCTATCGCATTGTTGTAGCAAATTTGTGTTTTTAAACACATGTTATAAGAGAACATAATTTTTATTCAGAATAACTTATAATCTTGTGTAATTTTTAAAAGTAATGGAGTCATCGGTAATTTATTGTAATACTGATATGCTAGTATCCAAGATTTTAGGGTAGGGAAGACCAGGGTAGGGTGAACGAAAAAATTTGATTTGCTCCCAAAAGAATAATTCTTATAAGAATTTAATTTTTCATTCGTTCACGACTTTTCTTTTTAATTCTCTGGTATAAATACATTTTCTAAATATTTATCGTTCACAAATTTAAAATGTATGATTCATTCGGGAATTAAATAACAAGCAGGTTATTTAATATGTAAATATAAAATTTTATTTACAAGGAGAGCAAAAATCGGTCGAATTTTATTTGATAATTCTTAATTAATTGATACGTTGTTTTCGATTTATTTGTTTGGATCAAGAAATTTTAATTCATTACGTACATTAGCATATCGACGCTTAATATTTAAAGTTAATAGTTCTTTTTAAATTCTTGTCACACTCTAAACAAGTGGAAGTAGTATTTGTTTCATTATCATAGTTAATATATTTGGTTAAATTAAATTGCTTGTGTCGGTCCATATGGTATGAAGTTAGTTAATAATTGTATATAATTAAAACTGCAGCGTAGTTTCTGCTTGTATTCATTCACAAATTGAATTTTTTTTAAACATTTTTGCATTCGTTTGTGAATGAATAAAACTGCCTTCGTTAAAATTTAATTCTTGAAAGAATGAAACAAAAATTTTTAAATATAAAATTCGTTCACAAATAATGAAATAAGAAAAGAATCTAATTTTGTTTTCATTCGTGAGTGATAATTTCCTTACTCTGGTGGTTATGTACCATGACGCATTTTTATGATTAGCAAATCGCCAGAAAGTAGTTTTAAGCAACTAAACTTTTAATTTGATGCATTTTTTGGCTCTTAATAAAAATACATTTGGTGTTTTATATCTGATGCCGTTGACGAGCAGATCAAACTAAATGTTCGTTACATACAAGTGACAAAATGGAGACATGACATGAAATACTAGGTAATTATAAGTTTTGCAATAGTTCTGCGAACTATTTATATTACAAGTTGATTATTTATTCAATATTAGAGAAAACACCAAAAATAATGCCATACCTTTGGTTTTGTTTTAAGATACCCTTAATGGTCAATTTAGATCTTGAAGGCATTACATATAATGTCGCATGCGTTATGTACTGTGACATGACAAAAATTGCCTACTTCATTCAATATTATTATAGAAATTTAGACACAATTTCTTTTAATTTAATCAATTTTTAGTTGTCTAACACATTTTTTATTATTCAATTATAATGAACTGTAATTTCAAACTAAACTCGCTAACATTATTGCGCTTAACCAGCACTGTAATTACATGCACCGAATGACAGTTTTCATTCTACTGCACACATTTTTGCATAAAAGTCTAACAAATCAGTCATTATGATCATAGTTTGGCTGTGGCAATAGTAATTTGTGTTATAACATGAATTTGACACCTGCTAGAATGCATTGGTTTGAGTCTTTTTAACTAATTATTGAACATTGAATTTTATGTGTGGAGGTTGACTTTTTCGAGGAATGCACGTTATATTAAATGGCTGTTATATTCAAGGTACTGATAAACTTCAAGCTATATATGGATATGAATTTTAATAAAATTACATTAAGATATCATTTAATAATATTGTAATGAACAGGAAAATCCCAAGTGTTGCAAAGCCACTGATTTATTGTAGACTGGCGACAAAGCAACCGTTCCCGTTAACACGGCAGAATACCAAAACCTTAGATAGTCATGTAGAACATATCGCACAAAATATAATGCCAGCCATGGGAAAGAAAAGCAGCAGTTAATTGGAACCATGCAATGTGAATAAAGATATTTGCACTATAAATAAATATTGGTGTATTCAAAACAAATATTGTAGTTAATTAAATAAATAATTAGCCTGCAAATAAATTAGTTTGAGTTCGTTGATAGTTCATAATTTGTATTTTTAGTTAGTTAAGTTTAAACCTTTAGTTATTGTTAATATTTCTCTTGTTATTGAACAGTTAAAACAGCATCTTTAGTTTTATTTAAAAGAACGTTACAGTATGTAGATTAAGAAGTCACCATCAATATTACCTTAAGAACAGGTTTAGGAGTAGATTGACTGATTGATTGAGGTGCAGGATTATTAGTATATCCCAACAAGGCTAATAATGCTTCAGCAGCATTACGTTTTGCAATTTTCTTATTAGGTCCTACACCAGTAGAAACGTGTCCATTAACAGATGCTTCAATTACAAACTCACGACGTCTTGGAGTACCACGTTCTTCAACAACCTATTTAAAAAAAAGAAATTAATACACTTGAAAACCTTAACGGCACTATAATGAAAAACATGTGTAACAAGCAAGCTTTTCTTTTGCACAAAAACAAGAATGGCCGAGTGCAACAAAAAGTACTTGTTGTGGATACTATTTTTTTCTATTTCGCAATAATTTACTTTAATAAATGAAATAAATAAAGATTAGTAAAAGTTTCACAGTTTTATTAAAATACAACCTGACAATATTGTTTCGACAGCTATGCTGTCATTATCAAAGGTAATATAATTATAAACAAACATGTCACTAAGGTAGATACAAAAATAGATAACTAGATAAAATAATAATAATAATCAGAATTAAATATCTAATACTTCCAGTAACGGAGAATTACTGAGCTCAAGTTGTTCATTCATTAAAGGTACCCTGAGTTTGTGTTTGTATATCTCAAAGGCTTCTAAAATGTCTAATTTGCATTTGTTATTACAAAAATGTAGGAATTTAATATTATTTTGCGGAGTCATTGTGTGATTTTGTTCTAAAAGGTGTTTGGCGTAATTAGATTTTTCAGGATGTTTATTTTTGTAATGACGTACGTGTTCTTTATATCTTATGTCAAAATTTCGAAGTGTTTGTCAATATATACCGAACTACAAAAAGAACAATTTAAACGGTAAAAGCCTGATTTCATGATATCATGTGTTCTGTCTTTAGCATTAAATAAAAATGAAAAAGTGTTAGTGTTGGTTTTAAATGTTATTTTATAATTGTTGGTTTTTCTTAGTATATGTGCAATTTTTTCTGATATTTTGTCAAAATATGGTATAGATATGTAATTTGTGTCTTCTGTTTGATTGTCAATGGGATATATTCTTTTGATAGCTAACCTATAATCTTTTTGTTTAATTAAAGTGTCAATCATGTTCGGATTGTAATGATTTTTCAACGAGAATGTATCTGCTCTTTTTTCAATACATGCGCCGATTAAGCAAGTTCGAGTCTCCAAACCTCCCGCCCCTTGGCTTAACGAAAACATCAAGTTTCTTATGCAAATGCGGGATTATACGTATAAAATTTATAAAAGTAACAAAACAGAAGAAAACCGTCAGCAGTATGCACAACTCAAAAATCAAGTAACGAATGCTTGTCGTAAAGCAAAAAAACAATATTTTAATAATCTCTCGAATAATAACCAGATTAATATACTTTGGAAAGACCTTAAAAAAAACAACATTATAGGCAATAATTCAAATCAAAATTCCGATCTACCTGAGCATTTATCTAATGTAAATGAAATTAATAATTTTTTTATAAACTCTCTTCCAAAACTACAACGTTCTAACAATAACCTAAATAATTTTTATAACAGTAACGTAAAAGCAAACCAGGCGTTGTATTTCCATCCTGTATCGGAAGCAGAGATATCAAAATGTATTCATACTATAAAAACTAATGCTGCTGGTCATGATGGAATTACAAAGTACATGTTGGACCTGTGTTTACCTCGTCTTCTCCCAATTGTGTGTCATATAATTAACACATGTATACTTAATTCAGTTTTTCCTTCCAACTGGAAGAAAGCGTACATCATTCCCTTGAATAAAATAAACAACCCCGAGAATTTTAAAGACTTACGTCCAATCTCTATTTTACCGATCTTATCAAAAGTTCTAGAAAAAGTTATCGAAAATCAGTTACGCAATTTCGTAGAAGGGAATAATATTCTCCCTGACACACAGTCTGGGTATAGACGTGGTCACAGTTGCACCACCGCTTTGACTAAAATCACAGATGATATTATTACGGCTTACGATGGAAAATTAGCAACTGTTCTTGTACTGTTAGATTTCTCTAAAGCATTCGACACAGTCAACCACAATTTATTATTGTCTATTTTGCATTTTATAGGTCTTTCTGCAGAAGCCATTGAATTTTTTAGAAGTTATTTAAAAGATCGCCAACAAGCGGTAATATATAAAAATAATACGTCGGAATTTTTATCTTTAAAATCTGGAGTTCCTCAAGGCTCGATATTAAGTCCATTGTTATTTGCTATTTACACTTCCAATTTTTGTACACAACTTCTACATGTCAACTCTCACTTTTACGCTGATGATACACAGCTGTATTACTCTTTTCAGTGGTCAGATGCCAAACAGGCTAGTGAAAGAATAAATCAGGATCTACAGTTAATGTCAGATATCTCAGCCAATCATTTACTAAAATTAAATCCAGATAAATCTAAAGCAATTTTAATTTGCAGTTCATATGTATATGATAAGTTGATAAATGACATTAATCTAAAAATAGATGGCGTAAAAGTGGGAATTCATGATGAAGTTAAAAGTTTAGGTTTAATTGTAGATAAAAATTTACGATTTAAGTCTCATATCAACAATGTGATTAAAAAAGGTTTTTATAATCTTCGTATTATTTATCAAAGTCGGGAATTCTTAAACTCCAACATTAAAAAGATGCTATGTAACACTCTGGTATTATCACAATTAAATTATTGCGATGTTGTTTATGGACCGTGTATAGACAAAAATGATACGTGTAGAATTCAGCGATTACAGAATGCTTGCTTGCGTCTGATCTATGGAATACCCAGGACAGTGTATCAGATCTCGGACAAATTGACAACTGCAAACTGGTTAAACATGTCTAACAGACGCCGCTTTCATGCAGTTATATTTTACTATAAAATTCTGATCAAAAAGAGTCCTCAATATCTATATAATAAAATTACATATCGTACAGATATCCATCATCTGAATTTACGCTTCAGAGGGCTGCTGTCCGTCCCACCCCATAGAACCAGCATGTTTAAGAGATCCTTTTCATATACACTACCGAATTACTTAAATCAAATGGCTAACCACCACAAGACTATGACAATTCCCACGTTAAAAATGAAATTATTTTCTGATCTTATGTCATCACAAAATGGGTGATTCGCAGTGCTTGCGCAGGACTTACTCTGTTTTTTTTTACCTACTTTTTCTTTTTTTTAATTAATTACGTTTGAAATCATTTTTTTGTTTCACAATTAGAATATGTACTTAGGTCTACTTCAATTTTTTTATTTTTTCTTACATTATTGAGGTTAAGTGGCAGAGCAGAGCCTGCCTCAAACAGGCTCTGAACTTCGCCTCATGTATTATTTTATTTAAGAATATATATGTTTAGTATTGTTTTTTTTTGGGAGTATAAATAAAGGCATTTATTATTATTATTATTATTATTTGCATGTGCTAGTTGTTTAATGATTGATATCTCTTTGCTAATAATATCTATTAGCTAACATATTTATGGACAAGTTTGAAGATCGAATATTTGAATTAAACCTCTCTAAACACATTATCTTCTGGTTTCGTTATGTTGATGACATTTTAGCTTGTTTTGACAGTTCTTTTGAGGTTATCAATGAATTTTTAATTCTTATTAACAGTATCCACCCTAACATAAAATTTACACTAGAAACAGAACAAAACAGGGCTATAAACTTTCTAGACTTAAATATCAAGATTAACGCAGACAATCTATTTGAATTTTCCATATACAGAAAACCAACACAAACAGACATAACAATACCAAATGAATCTTGTCACCATAATACACATAAAATAGCAGCCTACAAATCATTAGTATACAGAGCTTTAACTATTCCACTAACAAAATCAGATTTTAGCAAAGAGATATCAACCATTAAACAACTAGCACATGCAAATCATTACAATCCGAACATGATTGACACTTTAATTAAACAAAAAGATTATAGGTTAGCTATCAAAAGAATATATCCCATTGACAATCAAACAGAAGACACAAATTACATATCTATACCATATTTTGGCAAAATATCAGAAAAAATTGCACATATACTAAGAAAAACCAACAATTATAAAATAACATTTAAAACCAACACTAACACTTTCTCATTTTTATTTAATGCTAAAGACAGAACACATGATATCATGAAATCAGGCATTTACCGTTTAAATTGTTCTTTTTGTAGTTCGGAATATTTTGGACAAACACTTCGAAATTTTGACATAAGATATAAAGAACACGTACGCCATTATAAAAATAAACATTCTGAAAAATCTAATTACGCCAAACACCTTTTAGAACAAAATCACACAATGACTCCGCAAAATAATATTAAATTCCTACATTTTTGTAATAACAAATGCAAATTAGACATTTTAGCAGCCTTTGAGATATACGAACACAAACTCAGGGTACCTTTAATGAATGAACAACTTGAGCTCAGTAATTCTCCGTTACTGGAAGTATGAGATATTTAATTCTGATTATTATTATTATTTTATCTAGTTATCTATTTTTGTAGCTACCTTAGCTTGTTTGTTTATAATTATATTACCTTTGATAATGACAGCATAGCTGTTGAAACAATACTGTCAGGTTGTATTTTAATAAAACTGTGAAACTTTTACTAATCTTTATTTCATGATTATGGAGTTCCACAAAGTAACGCTGGAAACAATAAACAATAGTTTAATAAAGTTTACAGTTTAAAAAACTGTTGAGAAAAAAGTTGATGAAACCTGACAATTTGTTGCGTCGTGTGGCAAAATACGAAAATCTAAGTGAAATAGAAAAATTGTATTTTAATCAACTTACAGTATAAACAGGTTGCTTTTCTTTATTCGCTTTTTGAATTTGAATTAGGCGCGATATGGGGTTAATTTCTTCAGTAAAGTCAGAATTTCGATTGGCATTAACTTTAATCAAATTACGTTGCTTTTTCTTATTAACAACACGTTTACGCTTCATTGTAACTAAATTAGTCGTATTAGGAAGTGGACCGAGTCTGCTCAACTCTTCCAGCATTTCTTCTGCAGCCCGTTTCTTCGAAATCTTCTTACCATTTCCTTCTCCTTGAGTTTCAAAGTCTCCAACACGGCATTGAGTGATAAAGACTTCCTTGTGTGGGGGACGTTTTTCACTTAAGACTTCAAAAGCTACATTAAGATTCCTTTTCAATGCTATTTCATGTACTAATGAAATTGGTGATTTTAATTCCGCACTAAGATCAGTGCAAACATCACTCTGTGGAACTACTACAAATAAAGTTCTTATCAAATAGTCAAAACATAAAAAATAAAAAAATACCATTATCATTGACTACTGGACATTGTTGAGTATCAGTCACTTGTTTTTGTTTTATGTCTTCTATAGCTTTGGCAGCAGCATCATGGCTGGCAGCTTGTATAGTATATCCCATACCAGGATACTCGCGTTCTCCAACACGTAAACGAATTGAAAACGGCTCACCAGGAGGATGCTGGTATCGATATTGCCCATAGTAACGATTTTCGTAGTGAGTATGGTAATTGCGAGCAGAATTATTACGACGTGGATCGTATCTGTAACGAGGTTGCCCTGGACCATATATATTGTGTCTACGATAATATCCTGGCTGCGACATATAACCCTAATATTAAAAGAATTAATTTTACTTTCACAATTTTAGTAGTGTTTGTAAGAGGTATATACGAACCTGAGCTTGTGGAGCAGGAGGTGCCCCGTTTTCGAGAAAGTATACTGTCCTTTCTCCACGCTTCATAGCAAGGGCATTTAGTTCTACTGTTGGAGTTACCATTCCAGATCCATTTTTCATGCCAGATCTATTGTTACGATTTGATTGTGGAGGCGGATGTTTAAATTCAGTTTGTTGTAGTGCCAATGCAGCTGCCAAATGTTGTGCTTTTTTAATACTAGCACCTTCGGCTTCGTGTTCCTCGTTACCCATTTTCAGCGTAACAGTAAATAATTTCTTATGGGCAGGCCCCTTAAAATAAATGATGTAAATAGTAATATTTAACACTTAACTTTTTAAATTTAAAACAAGCAGAAATATGTTATTGTCAGTAACATTCTAATGCGGTTGTGATTTTATATCTTTTTTCATTCATACAATAAGTCAGTAAGGGATCGAAAAGTTTTTTAACAAATATAATTTGAAGAATACAAGCCATGAATTAAAATAAATCTGGTGTGATATAGTTATTTGTCCTAGACAGGAAAGCAATTCCTTTCATGTGAAGTCAAAGCATGTCTCTCGAGTATCAGCGAGTGAGGCATTTGAGCGAGAGTGAAAAGCAATTTCCTCTCATGTTAAGACACAACATTTTTTTCACATGTTCCAAAATCAACTTGAATGTTAATCTAAAATTCAAAGACAGGATAATGAAACTGAGAAGTTCTCATAATTATCCTAAAGGTGGTGACTAGCAACAACAAAGAAATTATATATGTAACCAACGAGAATAATTACCCACAGGAGTTTAGTGAATTGCTCAGAGTCTAGAAAGAAATGGCAGCATTCAAGAAATCCATTGGATAAAACTATTTTAAATATTAAGACATAAGAGGCTCAAAAGAGAAATGTAGAAGAGGACTCCATAAGAAGATATCTAATAAGCTTGTCTGCAGATGAAAGCTATGAAAAGAATCAGAGGACCTGTTTCATCTATTACACTAATTAGGAAGGAAGATGGATAATGGCGTGATAATAAGCCAAAAGCTGATGTGTTGATCACTTAGCCAATATCTTTAAACCAAATCAAACCCAGTAAGATTTAATACTTTGATGCAGTCTCAGAAGAAATCATATTGGTTAGAACTAGCCAGTGAAACTAAAAATAATCTAAACTAGTGATCGACCGATATCACTTTTTTTTGACGATACGATATATCGGCCGATACCGATATTTACGTGCCGATAAACCGATATATCATATCAAGCTCTTGAAAAGAATTAGTATGCTCAGCTGTTTTCCACAACATTCCTCGTATTCTCGGCAAGGTCTAGCACAATGGTCTAGTGCATAACTCAAAAGAATGTTATCGAAAAAATATGTTTATAAACCTTAATAAACTTAAATCTATCCATGCCTACTTCACCAATAAAGACCCCTCTACGCTTAATATTAACAGTAACATACCTAAATGTAACATACCTAATGAGGACAATGCTAAGTACCTTTGCATGAATTTGGATTCTGAGTTACGCTGGTAGAAAAAGTTAAGAAGAAACACTTCGAACTTGGTCTGAAATGCAGACAATATAATTGGCTTCTTGGGAGAAATTCCAAGTTGTCATTGCATAATAAAATTCTTATTTATAATCAGATTTGAAAACCTATTTGGCTTTAAGGAATTCAACTCTGGGGTTGTGCCAAAGATTCCAACATAAAATTCATTCCGACCTTCAAAACAAACTTATTCCGAACGTACGCTTTCATGAAGTACACATCGTGTCTATGTTATTATAGTAAAAATTATAAATTCATTTACGCGTTTAAAAATAATAAGTATTCTAAGGCAAAGCTATACATACAAAGTGTATTAAGTGTTAAAAAAAACAGTTTTCCACGTTAATCAAGGCCTATCTTTATATAATAACCTCACTTTTCTTTTCGAGTTCTTTAAAATTCGCCGTAATAAGAGTGAGCGAGGACAATAAATACATAAACATATAAGTGAATGAGAAACCTAAATACTCGTAATTTTCAACAAAGTAATCTAAAAGACCATTTACTTTGTGATATCTTATCGGTTAAACAGGAAGTTTAAATCAAATTTCATAAACAGTTTACATTATTTTAACCTTTCAATTTAATAGAAATGAACACTATCAATACTACCGTTTTAAAGGAGGAGTTAATCAGGAAATTTAATCGCAAATTTTTGCAAAAACCAAACAACTTAACTTCAAAAAACGACTAAAACCCAATCTTCAAATTTCCTCAAATGAAAAATCAACAGGGAAAAGTCTAAAAAATTGACTCAACCTACAGGTGTTGTTAGTAATCATGTGACTAGTTTTAGTATATTCTATTTAAATATTCAAGGTAATAATAATAAACTTGACGAAATTGAATGTTTATATGCCAATAATCAAATATTAAATAATCACTCTACATATGACATATGTATTATGTTTTGGAGAGCATTGGCTTAGGAATACAGATAATTGTTTATTAAAAGGTTACAAGATGGCAGCTTCATTCAATAGGGAAAAATTCATTCATGGTGGAGTATTGCTATTTGTCAAAACTTCTAAATACTGAGAATTTTGCTGTCGAAATAGACTTTGAGTTAGTAGCCATTTGTCTACCTCACTTGAATTTAATTGTTACAGCCATTTATCATTCACCCGATGGTGATCTCAATAATTATATTTTAAAATTAAATGATTATCTCGAATCTATAAATGTCTTAAAAAACAATACAATGCTTATTGGTGATTTCAACATACATTTTCACACTGAAAATAAGAGATTACATATATTTTTCAAACTTTCTAGAGTCGTTTAACTTTGTACCTCAAATTTATGAACTGACGAGAAACGATAATTGTCTAGATAATATATTAACTTTAGAAATCCTCAATGAAGATCTCATGTTTTGGATGTAGGTCTTTCCGATCATAAAGCAATTATTTGTGAAATAGATTCGGAAAGATAGTTATATTAATTACAGGCCTATTACCAAAACAGGTCTTTTTAACCTATATCAAAGTTTGTCTAATGTAAATTGGAACAGCATATTTGCAAAAATGTCGACATTGAATAATGTTTTAGTGAATTCCAAAATATCATAATGTCTGAAATTAATAATTGTTTTCCTCTGAAGACAAGGAAAACTAATCAAAGCAATTGTAAAATAAATTGGTTTAATGATACTCTCCACAACATGCGGGAGCAACTCATTTTCTTACTAGAGCTAAAACTAGCTTTCTTAAGAGCTATACTGAATGTTATTAAAGATTATCGTAAGTTATATCGTTGTGCAATAAAAAAAGCAAAAAAAGAGGCTAATGATGATTACCTTAAAAATGGTGATAATACTGTAAGAGCAACTTGAGACATCATAAACTCGAAACGATCAAATGTGTAAAGAAACGTATCTGTTACTCCTTCATTAAATTCTGAAGACTTCAATAACTATTTTGCTCAGATTGCCATTGATGTAATGGATACAGTTTCGTCCAACACCGATCCTAGTACTCTAATGTCTAATGTCTTCCTGCAGTCAGGATAGATTTGATTTTCAAGAAATTACATATATCGAAATGAGAGATATTTTTAACAGTCTAAAAAATAATTCCAGCAAAGATGTTTATGGTTGCTCTATCAAAATTTTGAAATATGTTAAGGGCATCATAATTGTTCCATTAACTAAACTCACCAATCTATGTATTAAAACAGGTACCATTCCCAATTGCTTGAATCTGTCCAAAATAGTACCAATTTTTAAAAAGGGAAACGTAAATGAGATGAATAACTACCGGCCTATAGCAATCGGGCATAGGACACTACGCCGACCGGACACTTTGCCGACCGCGGACACTTCGCCGACCGTGGACACTACGCCGACTGGCCATATTGGACACTTTGCCGACCGTGGACACTACGCCGACTGCAAGCAGTGGACACTTTGCCGACCATGGACACTACGCCGACTGGAAGCGGTGGACACTTTGCCGACCGTGGACACTACGCCGACCGCATTCGGTGTGCACACTTTGGCGACCGCGGACACTACGCCGACTGGCCGTTTTGGACACTTTGCCGACCATGGACACTATGCCGACCCTTAAAATAAATTTTACTATTGGACACGTTGCCGACCGTGGACACTACACCGACTGACCGTTTTGGACACTTCATTTATTGAAGATATATTTTGTTTTATTTCTAGGAAACTTTTGTGTTTTAAATTGGTTAACAATAAGGCCGATAATATGCAAAACAACAATTTCTTTTCATTATTTTAATCTGTCATTATAGTTCAGTGACCAGTCAATCTGTACATTTTACCTTGCAAAAAGAGAAGTAGTTTTGGTTTTTGGATATGTTTTGTATGTTGGGACCCTCATTAAAAATTTAAGCTATTTTTCCATCCACTTAAATGTGCCTCTCCAGTTTTCGTACCTTGCACTGATCTAACGACTGGAACTTAGCCATTTCTTGTCACATTTTGGAAATCTGTTTTTTTACTGGGAAGAGAAGAAGTGTTGCTTTACAAAAATCAAGAATAATGAAATTAATGTAAAGAAGTCACCGAGTTATAGCCTAAAACGGACACGAAAAAACTTTTTTTGTATGGCCTATATGTAAAGCTTTGCTTCACTCCCTCAAAAGAGGGAGTAAAGTAGCTATTTTACTACCTAGGGAGTAAAGTAAAATAAACGCATTATATCCAAGGAAACTTAACCTACTATGCTAAAATTATGTGATTTTGGTGTTAAAAACTTTCAATTGTCAGAATGATATTTAACAGTATTTTCGAAAATTTCGGGGATTGTGCGATTAAATCTTTTAGGTCGTGCAACAAATAGAGTATACATCACAGAACTAAAGAGTCTTTTAATCTCGCGTGTGTTTACTGCCCTTGCTTACGCTCGGGAAAATAAACTTCACATTCAGGATTAAAAGATGCAGTTTCAGTGATGAAGTTTATAAAACGATCTATCAAATATTTTTAGAAAAACCTAAATTTGTATTAATAGTCCAGTCAATCTGTCAGAAAAACAGGCGTTACCTTGCAAAAGATCGGGTAGTTTTGAGTTTTGGATATGCTTTGTATGTTGGAGGGTCCTTATTAAAAATCCAAGTTTACGACTTGGCGCACCACCGCCATATTGATAAAAAAAAATGAAAATTTTGACATTTCTTCGGTTTTTGAAGAATATCTTGTAAACGATGTATTTTACAGCGAAAGTGGTTATCTTTAATTTTAAAGTAGACTAGATTTGTTACACTTTGAGTGTTGCTGAAATACAGCTAGTAGAGAGAATGGAAAACTGGGCTCTTCATCCTGTTTCGTCCAAAAAATGCTGCCATTCTTTCATGCACTTTTTTATGTCGAGTGTGCACAATTGCACATCTCTATTTGCAAAACATGTTGACATAATTGGAGGAAATAATGGATGCTGCTGAATACAATAAATTCACAACTGACGGATATTTCACCATCAGATGCACAAAAGAGTTTTGATTCAGTATATGATCAGATATGACCATATAACAAACACTGATGAAGACGATGAAAAGCTCTGGATGACTGGCCCGTGGTTGTGGGATCACGTACAGTGTGTTTACTTGATGGACTTGAGAAATGGTACATCTTCAGAAAATCTTTGATGAAGTTAAGAAATACTAGTAACATCTGAGCAACATGTGGATATGAAACCTTCTCACATTACCCGAGATAATGAGAGCATGGATAAGCTCAGAGACTGTTTTATCAACACTCCCCATTTTCCAAAACTGGCTTGATCATTGAATGATGATCAGAACTACCAAAACTTTGAAGAGCTGTATCTTGGCAACTATTGGGTTCCGCAAAGTCATTGTGCACTCAAGCTGTAGCAAATCTAGTCTACTTAAAAAAAATAAACATAACCAAAAATTAAAAATAACCGTTTGTCGTAAAAACACATCGCTGTATGGAGCAGCTAAGTCCGAAAATTCACTTGATAACCATCGATACTTAAGTTTTGCGAAGTCCACTAGATTCAGTACAGCTGTAAAATTACCATCTCTTCCACCTACAACTGCAGCGGCTCAACAACATCTGTACCGTGTATATTACTAAATAAGTCCAAACCTGGCTGGGAAAAGATATAAATCCACAACAGTGGGAGTGGATCTTAAATAACGATTTCTTGGAGCCCGTCCGTCACTACACTATTACCACGTGCGCCGGACAGTTTAATATAATTTTTTGTAATTGTACAATAGGTTGTGGTCGAAACTGCAGATACAAAAAATCGGATTATCTTGCTTTGGTGCTAAGGCACCAAAACTGGATGAGGTACATTCAGCAGACTGGAAAAAAAAATCAAAGTGAAAAAACCCATTCTGCAAGTATGAAAAGTCTCTATTCTTCACTATCAAGACAGTTATGTAGGTGGGAGTTTTTGTATATTTATTTTTTATTCCTAGCACAGTGTAATTAATTCTATTATGACATAACAATATCAAAATACAGAACTTATAGATTATAGATTCGAGTTTTGAGTTACCTAGTCAATCTTTGCTCGCCAACTTCATAATGTGAGTTTAATTTAGAGCGTATTAATATTTTGAAAAGGATATAATTACATCAAAATCAATAACTTCAGTAATTGAATTAACTGTAGTAATAATTCCGATTAATGGCGAAAAAATCTTTTATTTGTTTCATATGGAGGAACGTTTATATCTAAAGTAACTGAACTAAAAGATATTTCAACCATTAAACAACCAGAACATGTAAATCATTATAATCCGAACATGATTGACATTTTAGTGAAACAAAAAGATTATAGGTTAGCTATCAAAAGAATATATCTCATTGACAACCAAACAAACGACACAAATTACATATCTATACCATATTTTGGCAAAATAAAAAAAGTTGCACATATACTAAGAAAAACCAACAATTATAAAATAGCCTTTAAAACCAACACTAACACTTTTTCATCGACTCCTCAATTTTATTTAATGCTAGAGATAGAACAAACTATTCATTAAATCGGGTATACTGTTTGAATTATTCTCTTTGTAGTTCGGTATACTGGGTGAGGATTTTCAAGTGTTACACTTAAGGTGAAATTTCAAAAACGACTTGAACTATATGAATGCAATGCGAGATTGGTAGAAAGGGAGACACATTTTGATGTAGCTTTTAAATTTCTGCCCCCTTCCATTTTTAACGGATGGGAGTAATAGGATGATACATTTTTCTTTTTGAAATTAGAATCTACGTAAAAAGCTACGTATGTATACACAAAATTACTAAACTTGCTCCACTGGTTACATAATTTATTAATTATTAAGTTAGAAATAAAATATAATAATTTGCCACTTTATTTTAGTTTATTTAACGTTTATCATGCTTTAGAAGGTGTTCGAAATGCCTCCCTTCAGCTTCTACACACTTTTCCACCCTTTTCCTAAATGGATTTCGTACACCATGTAACATTTCAGGCGTCACTAGTTGGCATTTTAGCAAGCATGTCGGATACGATTTTTCATATTTTTTTCTGTAGTGAGTACAGTCGCCATAGCTTTTTCTTTTATAAAACCCTACATGAAAAACTAAAGGTAGTCGAATCGAGAAGGCCAGTTTATCGAGCCAGCTCGACCAATGGACTTGCTGTCAAACACCTCATTGAAATAATTGTGGGTGTGCCAGTCTTGCATAATGAGGTGGTGCCCCATCCTGCTGAAACCACATGTCAGGATTTTATGTTTAACGATTGGGACAACTTGTTTCTTAAGAAATTTGTATACACTTCTCCGTTTAAAGGTCATTCAAAAACTTTTTTTTTAATAATTTTTATTTTAATAATCTAATTAATATCTTTGCAATAAGTGTGGCAAATTTAATAATATTTTGTACACACGTAGCTCTTTACCTAGATCCGAATTTCCGAAAATTCTAAAAAAAGGATGTATTATCACATTTAAAATTCCGAAGTTACCCCCCCAACTCCTTAAAAATGGGAGGGGGTAAAAATTTAAAAGCTACATCAAAATGTGCCCCCCTTCCTACCAATTACCTGTCCCGGATTGCATTAAGATAGTCAAAGTCGTTTTTGAGATATCGTGTGTAACACTTTAAAATTCGCACCCTGTATATTGAGCAAAGACTTAGAAATTTTGACATAAGATATACAGAGCATGTATGTTGTTACAGAAATAAACATCCAGAAAAATGTAATTATGCCAAATACCTTCTAGAACAGAATCACACAATGACTTCCCAAAATAATATTAAATCCCTACATTTTTGTAATAACAAACGCAAATTAGACATTTTTGAAGCTTTTGAGATATACAAACACAAACTCAGGGTACCTTTAATAAATGAACAAGATAGAGCTCAGTAATTCTTCATTACTGGAAGTGTCAGATATTTAATTTTTATTATGTTTTATTTTTTTATTTAGTTATCTATTTTTTGTATTTACCTTAGCGACGTGTTTATCTATATTTAGCTATAGAAGCAATTGTAGATGATAATAAACTTGTGAAACTTTTACTAATGTTTTATTTATTTCATTGTAGTATTAACACTTTAAAAACACCATCATATACAGCATCTCCTAAACTGAAGGCATCAACATTAGTCAACATGTCGCTTTTTATAAGAGATAGAAGAAAGGTTAAATGAGAAAAGTTTTGCAGAATTTCAAACTGATATCAAACATCTGCAGTTTAATCTATTTTTTCTAGTTTTCGAGTATTTGAGAAAAATGAGAACTGGCAAATTTCTTTTTTCCTGAATAGAACGGAAACCGTTAATTTGATATGTGTAGTTTTAATTTGCACATTATTAAAACACTTTTTTATGAGAAATCTTTTCATGCTAATAAAAACATTCTATTGTCATTTGTTTTTGATTTACCTATGCCAACTTACATAGTAATTCATAGTAGTTGATATAGGTAATTAGATTATATTTTGAAAGCACAAACAGGACATCTCTGGAAGTAAAGGATATTTCTAAATTTCTGAAAAACTGAAACTGCCCTTAAGTATTGTATATTGTCGGCTATAGGCTTATTTCATAAAAAAATCATAAATTACTAAATTAATGGTCATCCATATCCATAGTCAGTTTCTTCTAGCCGCCCAGTCGATGGGATCAAATTTCAAGAATTCGAGAACGCAAAAAGGTTGATGTGCAAATAAAAGAAGCCCATTTGGTAACTACATATATGTACGTATTTATTTGGCTTATGCATTATAAAACAAAAATAAAAGAAAGTAACAAAACAAAAATTATGTGGCCAATTTAGATAAAGTATTACAATAAATATTTATTTTTTGTTACATAACAGTGATCAATCGATATATCAATATATTGGACACATTTTGTGATCGCCAAACACATGATTCACTCTATTTACGATGTTATTTCGTATGGCCACTGTAGCTGCGTTTTTGTTTGCATTATTTTTATTGTGTTTAATTGCCTCCTTTATGCCTGTTTGTAAGAGCAGTAACCTCTACTTGCGTTTCTTGCAAGATAATGATGTGAAGATGATGTATTTTTAGCCAGGGATTTTAAAAATGCATGTTGCTATTTAAAACATTGCTAAGAAGAAATTAGTGACAATTCTGTTAGGCGAACTACTTTCAAGAAGATTTTATTTACATTTAGAAGTGTAATTTGCAATTTTTGCTAATGTCATATTGTAGAGAGCATTGCAGGATCATTTTGTGAAAACCATATCAAAATCGATCAATAGGTTAATTAGTTTTAGCTTCGGAATTTTACGTTAAAATCTCCATAAGAATTGTAACTATTGAATGGACGGCTATTAAGGGTCAGCTAAGTGTCCACGTTCGGCAAAGTGTCCAAAATGGCTAGTCGGCATAGTGTTTACGGTCGTCAAAGTGTCCAATAGTAAAATTTATTTTAAGAGTCGGCATAGTGTCCATAGTCGGCAAAGTGTCCAAAAGGGCCAGTCGGCGTAGTGTCCTCGGTCGGCAAAGTGTCCACCGGTTACGGTCGGCGTAGTGTCCACGGTCGGCAAAGTGTCCACTGCTTGCAGTCGGCATAGTGTCCACGGTCGGCAAAGTGTCCAAAACGGTCAGTCGGCGTAGTGTCCACGGTCGGCGTAGTGTCCGCGGTCGGCAAAGTGTCCAGTCGGCGAAGTGTCCAGGCACCTAGCAATTGTGCCATCCATAGGTAAAATTATTGAAAAAGTCCTCCAGCAACAGCTAACAGGCTATTTTGAAAAAAAAATCTTCTCTCAATTAACCAGTTCGGTTTTAGATCTGGGAAGTCTACCACAATGGCATTAAATCATTTTGTATATCAAATCTTGGATGCATATGAAAATAAACTCTATGGTGGTGCTACTTTTTGCGACCTAACAAAGGCATTCGACTGTGTCGAGCATACGATTCTGGTAAATAAACTAAGTAAATATGGTGTAGTAGGAACATCATCAAATCTAATTAAAAGTTATCTTACAAATAGGTCTCAAATTACTTATTATAACGATAAAAAATCTAGCAGCAAATTAACTGAACACGGAGTACCACAGAGATCGGTGCTAGGTCCCCTCTTGTTCCTCGTTAAATAATTCAAAAACTCATACTGTGGTGTTCACATTACGATTGTATGAGATAGAAACTACACACCATTTAAAGTTTATTAAGGCGTTATTTTGGATCCCAAATTGTCTTTGGAACAACATGTCAATTTTATCACCAAAAAGTTTTCTAAAGTTATTTACTTACTATGTAATATAAAACATGAGGTTACTTTTTCAATACTAAAAACCATGTACTTTTCACTTTTCCAGAGTATATTTTCTTATGCCATTCTAATCTGGGGTCACTCATCTCATTTATCTGAAATACTTGCAATTCAAAGATAAGCTGTAAGAATTTTAATTGGTGCATAATATAGATCAGATGTCAAGGACAGATTCAGGGAATTACATATTTTGACTATACCCAGTTATTATATTCTGTCTGCCCTAAATTATGTAAAACTAAATATAGATAGCTACTCCTTACATAACTTTCAACACAATTATGTTACACGTTATAATGATAATATCATTATTGCCAGAACCAGAATCACCAAAACAAGAAATGCCATAACTTATTATGGACCAAAATTTTCCAATGTACTGCCACACAATATTAGGAACTTGCCAATTACTTGTAAGCATTCACTTTGGATCATAATCTACTTGTTAACATACAAGCAAAATGATGTAACATAAAATATACCAATGTATTGTAGCTGGTTAAAGTATTTTAATATCTTATAGTTTGAATACGTACCTGCTCACCAGTTAGATGATACTGATGTTGAATTTTATTGTATGCAGCAAGTTCATTTATTAAGCACATTGGAGTTTTTTCTTTAGTGTTTGCCAAGTTACTAGGGGGCATGATTGTTGGCCAGTTCAACAAATCTGCCTTTAATTTCTTTGTAAGAATGATCAAGCAACTTCGAATTACACTCTAATAAGAGCGATACTGTTCGAAACGAAGTGTTGCGACACTTCAAGTGTCACGACCACGAACAGTATCACGACACTCGAAACCCAAGTTCCCATCACTAACAGAAACTGAAAGTCGTTCAAAGAGATGGTTAGTGCTTATAAGTGCAAACTGTTTATGCTAACTGTAGTTGAACATGGCCAATAACAATTTTTGCCCACATACACATGTAGCATATGTTTTTTAAGTCAAATTAATTTAGAAACTGTGTAACTCTTGTTAACTGTTAATGCTGAACTTCAGTAGTTATAGTAAAGGTGTGGCCAGTGCATATAAAAATCCAGGGGCTGCTGCAATACATGTAGTTAGGTAGCTGTAATGTATGTGCACAACCATGTTAACGCTGTATTGCCACAGCCCCATGTTTTCATGTGCCTAGGCTGACATCAACCTTAAAGGCTGATTCAGACTGGCGGTAGCGGAGTGGTGGCGGAGCGGAAGCGGATCCGCTCCCAAATCGCTTTCCTTAGTTTTAAATGGGATGATTCGAAGTAAAACAGCTCGTGGAGAAATCCAGGCAGCGGTGAGCCGGCGGTCTGAGAGTGAAGCGGTTTGAATTGATCTAGAGGCGATTTTTAGCAAGAAACCGCGCGGTTAGAGAAGGGTAGAATTATGATTTTTGACTCAAACAGCGCAATTCAGTACAGTCCAATAATATATATATATATATCCTAAAAATATATACTCCAAACTAAAATATGTAGTATTTCCGAACCCTGCTATTACTAAACAGCTGAGAATTAAGAAAATAAACTGGTTTATACAACAATTATAAATTAATATTAACGCGTGCGCATACTGCCATGAATTCGCAATAGTAGTGGCTAACCTGTTTAAAAATTAAAATTAATCCAATTCTTAATTCGTAGTTAATGATAGTTCATTCTTAGTGACCTGTATAAACCTATCTGAGTAAACTAAACACCATCTTTTAATTCTGAGCTATATAGTGATAGTGATACTTTCTTAGTTGTTAATGACTGTACAGTGACCAGACATAAATAAATATGTTTTACTTCAACGTCAGAGCAAGAGCGCTATAAAAGAATATTAGTAATACACATGCAATGATAAACAGAATGAATTAACATTAAATAATATTTTGAATGCAAATTCATATAGAAAAATTTATCGACTCTGCTGGGACTCGAACCCAGGACCCTCCACTGTCTAGGTGGTATCTCTACCAACTGAGCTACAGAGAACGACTATCAGCATAGCGAGAAATTTTCCATATGAATTAGATATTTTAGCAGACATACAAGTCTGCATGTCTGCTAAAATATCTAATTCATATGGAAAATTTCTCTCTTGTCTTTTCATATACTATTTCTTTAACCACCTTCTTCCTTTTTTTTTATTAAAAAGAACCAAAGCAATGGCTACACAAACAGCGTCCGTGTCACTCAACATTTTGTTATAAACTGTATTGCACAATTTTTTAATAAATTATTGAGTTCAGTGGCGGTTGCTGCATACGTCAAACCCGTGCCACTCGCAGTAGAAATAGAAATAAGAAATAGATTTATTCATCTATGAAGGTATAACAACAAATTGTAGAAACCTTATAAAACTAGTCATTACAAACTATCACACACAACCACATTTACAATTCAACAAAAAAAAAATGGATTGAGCATTGGTAAAGCAAAAAATTAGTAGTTTAAGAATTCAATCTACAAGGTAAAAAGTTTTTTCAGTTAAAAAGTTAACAACTTGTGTTTTAAAAGTCATATTGCTATCATTGATGTACTGACCAATTTTGTTAAAGCATTTGACACCAATATGGCTAGGAGAATTCTGGCCTACAACAAGCCTAGATATAGGTTGATATAAATTATGTCTATTTCTGGTGTCGTATGTGTGAATGTCCCTATTTGTGCGAAATTGTTCTTTTTTATTATGAATGAACATTATAAGTTGATAAATATATAAACTAGGTAAGGTAAGTATTTGTAGATTCCTAAAGAGTGGTTTGCAGCTACTTTGAGGGTGAACATTACACATGATTCTTAATATCTTCTTTTGTTCGACAAAGGCACGACTAGCATATGAAGAATTACCCCAAAAGATAAGTCCATACTGTAACTGTGATTGAACCAATTTGTAGTACAGCATTTTTAAGATGTTCGTTGAAACTGTGCCTATAAGATTTCATAATAAGAAACAAGTAGTGCTTAGTTTTGAACACAGTGTTTATATGAGCCTCCCAAGTAAGCTTCGGGTCTATAGTTAATCTGAGAAATTTAATTGTTTCCGTGGGTGGAATAGATTTATTTGCAATTTTTAACTATAAATCACTATTATGTGCTGCATTCTTATGCATAAACGGCATATGATATGTCTTGTTTATGTTTTTGTCTATGCAGTATAGACTAATTTCCTGCGATGATTTATTACTGTTAATAACCAGCTGTTCAAGACTGCGGTGTGATATCAACATATTAGTGTCATCAGCATAAAGAATTATATTATTTGACGTAGTACATGATGTGGTTATGTCATTAATAAAGAGTATAAAGAATAGAGGTCCCAAGACAGAACCCTGACGAACACCTAATCTTACATTTTTAGTTGTTGATCTAACACCATCAATGACGGTAGTTTGGGTTCGATTTGCTAGATAAGTAACGGCCCAGTTGTATGGGATACCCCTTACACCAATGCTTTCCATTTTATCTAGTAGTAGAGTATGGTCTATAGTGTCAAAAGCTCGGCTAAAATCGTAGAACAGGCCTATGATATGGTCTTTTTTATTTAGAGCGTTATATATTATAAATTCAATAGTATCATTAATTGCTGTGATAGTGGACCTATTACTTCGAAAACCGTTTTGTGCACTTGAGATCATTTGGAAACTTTCTAGATAATTTGTTAATCTAATACTATAAGCTGATTTAAAGATTTTAGCAAATTGATTTGAAATATAGAACATCTGTTCTGGAACCTTTCTTCTTGTATACAGGTATGCATTTGGATTCCTTGATATTGGGAAATTCTCCTGCTAAAAAAGATTCATTAACTGAGTGTGATAAAGGTTCACTAATTAGTTCCTTTACTGATTTCACAATTCTTCCATTAATACCATCGATACCGGATGATTGTTTAGCTGCAGTTTTATTTATTATTCTTATTATTTCGTGTGGAGTTGTTGAGGTAAGATAGAAACTGACACATGCTTTATCGATTTTAGTGTTATAATTAGGTTTTGACTGATTTGAAGCAAGATTAATAAAATAATTGTTAAAAAAGTTGCATTTATCCTTGACACTTGATATAATAGAACCATTCATATCACATATATCAATGGAAGAATTATTGATGTGATGTGACCTGCATTTATTTATGATTTTCCAGCTATCCCTCATCAAGTTAATTGAATTGTTTAGAAATTTATCGTTACATTGTTTTTTGTGCTCTTTTAAGGTCTTTTTATAAAGTTTCTTGAATTGAATGTATTTTTGTGTATAAGCAGTAGTATTTAATCTTTTTTTAAGCTATTCATTTCACACAGTTGTTCATGCATTGATTTAATTGCAGGTGTAAACCACTCTTTAGCGCTCTCCCTGTGACAACACATGATGATATACTGCTTTAATGTGTGCGTACGAGCATGATAGCAATATACTAGTTTGTCATGTGGCCCGGGTTTATGTATGCAGCAGCCGCCACGGATTGAGTTGTCGGGAGGGTGCATCAATAATATTGCACAATATTATTGATTTTGTTCCTAGTACACAATAAATATTCTATTCTATTCTATTGAGTGACTAGGGTCCGCTTTACAGAAATATCTATTTTTATTTCTTATGGTAAACAACTCCCACAATCAGAAAAAGAAACTATGCCTTACCTGTTTACAACATGTTGCAAAATTATTTATTTACAAACTTTCAGTAAAAGTATGAATGTTTCTTTACATACAATAATTATACCACCTTATTTATTTTTGAAACTATAATACATAGACACAAAAACATCAAACCACTTGAATCTTCAAGAATGCACAAATTGCGTAATTAAAAACAACATTCCAACATCATGAATACGCGATAATCGCAACTAGGGGAATCACAATTACTATAGGCAACCAGTGATGTTATAGAGCGGTAGCTTTTCGTACTAATTTTAAGGTTAAAAATGTAACAGTTTCTTTAAGATTGTAATAGATTAAGAAATAATAGAAAAAATCAAAAGCTATGTATAAACAACATGAATCAAAATGCTAAAAGCTTCTTCAGTGTTTTTAAATAACATATTTAGGTAATTTCTCGATTCCTAGTAAATGATATCCAGACGCGACATGTCGGGTCTCTACTTTAGGTAGAGTCGAACAGGGTGATGTTGAAGACCTCTCAAAGCCTTTAAATTGGTAGGTTGGTGTGGGCAAATCCTAGACCAAGTCTCGCCATGCCCACACTCAGGATGGACTGAATCAGGTAGTTGGTAAGTCCTAAAAAGACTCCCTATGGAAAATGGACTTCAATGGATGAGCACATTAATAGCAGCAGCACTAGCTTGGAGAGGAAAAATGCTGCCATATAGCACTTTCGTTAACTCGTCATCATGAATAGGTATATAATATTCGACTGATCTTTTATTTAATTATACTCTTAAATAAAACTAAAAATTAAAATGTTACTTGTCTTTATTTTTTAGCTTTACATAAATGTACATAAAACTATGCATTTTAAATATATCATTTTGTACGACGTGTTTTGTTTAATTTCCCGGCGATTATATCTTTATTGCTCGTGTCCTACATATGATTTTCTAACACCGTTAATTTGTAAAAAAATAAAAAGCAGGCATTTATTGGTGTATAATTAGATTTGGAAATAAATTCTCTGTTGATATATTTTTAATACGCATTATGTGCCGTTTCAAAATTTCGAGTTTTTGAGCGAAAGCGATTATAGTACGGTAACACATAAAACGTAAAGTATAACAAATTGATTAATTTCAGTAATCAGAATTTAATTAAGCTTTGTGCAACCAACCAAACCAGAGGTTGATCAGTCCAAGAATTAAAACAAATGGAAGTGGCAAGGTAACCGATGCCGGTAACTACTTACGCTAACGGTTTATTTTAACACAGTGTCTACTCCCACGCTAACGTGAACCTAATTACTCGTTATGACGTATTGTATTCGCGTGGATGTAACCGTTAACTATAATTCCACGCCAACATATGCGGATCTTTCGTGTTTGGTCTATGCTCTTGATGCAAGTTACGTAAATGTGATATAAATCTGCATTTTGGGCTAAAGATAAGACATTTACAAATGCGTTTATTTAAAAGAATATACTTAAAGATTAACAGAAAATGAGCAACAGTGTATTAAATTCACCACAGTTATGGTCTTTTCATTTACTTTTGTGGTCTAACACTATTGGTGTAATTAACACTGCACTTCAATGTGTCTTATCCCAAAGTAATGGAATACATTTCAAAGAAAGGATATTAGTGCTAATTACATCAAAAGTGCTACACATACAAGCAATGGAAAACACCTGTAATGAGTTATTATTATAACATAAACCCAAAATGACAAAAAAGTTGTAGTTACCTGATCTTTCAAAAATATGTTCCTCTTGTTTGTAATTTCCAATGGGAATACACGAATATCGTACAGGAAATAACTCTAGAACAAGGCTTGACAGGATTTTTGCATTTTTAATAACGTGTGAACCAGATTTTAAATTATATTTTCATAGGTAACTGCACATAATTTATTAAACACCAAAGAAATGAAAAAGCAACATTTACACTATGGAATGTCCTGACTGTCCTAGATTTATTTGAAATCAACTGTACTTTATAATAAATAATTCTTTTGTTGAAAGATCTTTAAATTGGGTCTTTGAATTGTCCTACTCAAGCTTTTCTAATATTTTTGTTTAAGACGAATTGCATATTCTTTTATAGATTGTTTAATTCTTCATAACTTCCAAATTTTTGTTCAATTTTTAAAGACATCCTTAAACAAGTATAGTAATTATAATCTCACTTTTCATTATCCCCGAGAATTGAGGTCAACGTTCTGTCCGGTATACACGTTGAAGGATATTTTGAAAGACCAGTGTAAGTTAGCGTGGAACTACACTTAACAGGTTACATTCATGCGAAAAAAATACATCATAACAACTAGTAAATATGTAGTCGCCTGGAAGGTTAATGTGTGAATTCGGTTCACGTTAGCGTGGAAGTAGACATGGAAGTAACGAAGCTGTAATGTCGACGATTGGATTTACAACAGGAAAAGAAATTAACTGTAGTGATAAGCAGTAACAAATCTAGAACACCACGACGCAGATCACATGGCTAAAATATTACAATATAGAATAGAATAGAATACAACTATAGAATAATAATAAATAAGGGCTTGATGCTATGGTTTTTGACAAAATGTATGACAAATAGTACCACAAAAAAAGTATCCTATCAGAGACACCTTAGATCTTAAGTATATTACCTTATTTTACACATATCGCTACTTTCAAAGAGTACGAACAGTCCGGATAACATTAAGTTAAAAAAGCAAGATGAAGTTGCAAATAAGTAGCCATGGAGATTTATATACCACATCTACAATTAATAAGGGCCTTCATATAAACCGCGGTTCACTTAACCGCTGCACTAACTTGCAAATAATGGACAAATTCCTGATAAACATAAGTGTAGATTTCTATTATCATTTTACTAATTATAAGTTTGGTCGCCAGTATTTCCGCTTGATGAAAATAAACCAATAGGAAGCAAGTACTGGTACTGGCTAGTACGTAGATATTGTATAAAGAAATCAGTTTGTTTTGTAACCATAAAAACGAAAATTCAATCTGGATTGTAAGATTTCTGATGATGCTTCTAATCATTGCTATGATATCTAATTAACTGTTTTCCAAGTTTCATTGAAGTGATTCATAAATAAGAAATGAAACAGGGTTGTTTATGATGTGAAACACCAGGTTATTGGTAAACTTCAGAACTGGTTCTGGTATGAAATGCAGATTTGCTGACTGGACCTAGCAGGTACACCATGAAAGAATGGAGATGGGTGATACGAGATTATGGACATAAAGCAAACCAATCTGACCCTCTACAGTTTTATTAGAACACTTTCATAGCAAAAATCTTTTAGATAACCTGTATAAATTGGAGAATGTAGATGTGGCTCAAAAGGTCTTATTAGAGATAAAAAACTAAATAGTTGTGGAATCTAACTACCTCCAAAATAGCTCTACTGTGATATTCATCTTATTGATGTGTATAGCCAACTCAGAAATAATCAAAATTCATCTGGAGTACCAGTAAAGTTATCATTGTCATTGTGCACCATGTTAACTAGAGAAGCAATGACAAAGCAGCTGAAATCAATGTGGGAAACAAACCTACTTTTGTCACTTCTAGAAGGAAGGAAGTAATTAACATTACTACAGCTGAGCTGTCTTGGATGTCACCTCTTAATTTGGAGATGGGTGGTCGCAGATCAAGTTTTGACTCTAGTATGGAGAGACTAATTAGGTCTATCTTGATAGTAGCTCCCTGACCATTGACCTAGGAGTTACCTGGTGTAATCAAAACCGTGGATCAGCTATTCTGAACTTTTCAGTAAAGTTGGGTCCTCAGGGTTCAATGAGTCACAGAGCTTATGTGTTTCTCCAGACCTTAAGTAGGTTGGGTTACCCCAGTGCAGAAAATTGATATGGCTGAGCCAGGTAAGGCAAACCTGGGAGATCACCTTAGGAATGTTGATGAAGACATATACTCTCTCACATCCAAGACATGTCGGGTCTCTACTTTAGGTAGAGTCGAACAGGGTGATGTTGAAGACCTCTCAAAGCCTTTAAATTGGTAGGTTGGTGTGGGCAAATCCTAGACCAAGTCTCGCCATGCCCACACTAAGGATGGACTGAATCAGGTAGTTGGTAAGTCCTAAAAAGACTCCCTATGGAAAATGGACTTCAATGGATGAGCACATTAATAGCAGCAGCACTAGCTTGGAGAGGAAAAATGCTGCCATATAGCACTTTCGTTAACTCGTCATCATGAATAGGTATATAATAAATGGTTTAGAAGTTATTTAACTAATAGACATCAAATTACCAAGTTTAATAAAGTCAATTCATCCAAAAGACAATGCGATGGGGGGGTACCGCAAGGGTCAATCTTAGGTCCATTACTATTTATACTTTATATTAATGATATAGACACGCAACTTAATGTCTGTGATATAAATCTTTTTGCAGATGATACTTTAATAACAGCATCGGACATAGATGTTAAACTAGCGATACAAAAGGTAAATTCAGACATGATAAATATAACAAGTTGGTTAAAACTCAATAAACTAAAACTTAATACTTCAAAAACTAAAGCAATGATAATATCAAACAAGGTATGCTCTAATTTAACAGATGGGGTAAACATTGATGGAGAAAATATAGAAATTGTTGATGATATGAAATATTTAGGAATTATGATAGATAATAGACTAGAATTTAGCAAACATGTAGATAATGTTGTAAAGAAGACAGCTAAAAAGATAGGTTTTTAGGTAGATTAAGCAATAAATTAAACATATGGTCTAGAATATTAGTATATAAGAGTATTATTGCTCCACATTTTGAGTATTGCGCCTCGATTCTCTTCCTAATAAAGGAAACTGATATGCAAAGACTTCAAAAATTACAAAACAGAGCCATGAGGATTATTCTGAGTTGTAACAGAAGACCTAGAATATCCCTTATGCTGGATATGCTAAATTTTTTTACCATAAAGCAAAGGATTTATTATAAAACTCTGTTTTTAATTTTTAGAATAATGAACGGGCAGTTACCACATTACATGTCAACATTCATGAAGTATAACAGGGAACACCATGAATATAACACACGAAATATTAATGAATTTAGATTACCTTTTCATACAAAATCATCATCACAATGGGTTGAAATTATATAATGAACTGCCACAGGATGTCAAAAATTCAAAAAATAATAGCGAGTTTAAGCGTAAATGTTGTAATTTTATTAGATGTAAACTAAATTGATTTATAACTGTACTTACAGATTAAAATAGCGGTAGGTAGTAATTAGTATTTTTAGCATGTAAGCAATTAAATGTATCCAAATAACATCATATGATGGAAATAAAGAATCTAACTAACTAACTAACTTCTGCATTGTTTTTAGAGATCTGAAGACGCATTTAAAGAGTAATGATCCTTTTATTTATAAATTACAATTTGCAAGGTGTTGACTTAACAATATTTAATACTTTTGTTTTAACAAGGATTGAAATATGATTTTTTTTTATTTAGATTTCTTTGAGTTATGTTTTACTAGGAAGTCGTAAAATTAAAAAAGGATGATAAGAATAAGAACTTCTATTATTGTTTTAGGGATGCATAATCATAATGGATGATGGTAATTTGCACCTGAATATAATATCTTTCTTGAAAGCTTTCATTATGGTATTTCAAAATCTTTATTAGTTTAAGATAGTTTAAATAATGTTTTAAACATGTTTTTTTTATATGGGGTGATATAAACTCATTTTCGATAAAAAAACATGTTTAATTTAAAAAAACACAACTGTTTGTTTTTTTAAAACATGTTTTTTGACAACCCTGGTAATTATGTAACAAATTCGTATGTAAATGAGAAAACAAGTAGCACACTTATTTATAGTCATATAAAATTTCATATTAGGTGCATATCAATATCTATAAGGGTGTTAAAAGGATAATCAGGAATATTTGACATACAATTTATATAGAAATTGCTGCAGAAGAATTTCAAGATGAAAGATTTTGCATTGATTGCAAAACTGAACAGACTGGGAAAATATTTTACAAAGCAAAAAATAAAGGTGAGTCTATGTTATTCAATGAGTGATATAATATGATAAAACATCTAGTCATACTTGGAGCATTGAAGAAGTGTTTTGACAATATACTCTTCAACTCTATCAATTTATTCCAAAGCAGAGTTCATAGGACAAGCTGTTGGTAAATAGTGATCATGCTTAGGAACTGAGTGGTAGTGGTAGTGGTACAGGTTTTGCTTACAGAAGGCCTGTTTGGTACTAATATATTGATAAAGTACAGACATATCTGAGACCTGCAGCATGAAACCAATTTTACCTATAACTGCCAACATTCTAATTGCCAAATTCAGGCCAGGAACAGTCTACAGAAGTTTGTCTAGATAGACAAAGTTAAGTTTTACATCTTACTTATTACTCCTACATCACTGTTGCTGATAATGTTTGTCCACCATACCAAGAACTTACAGCTTAATTGTAATTGACGTCGCAGTACAAGCTGCATTAAGGAAATGACAGATATGCGCAGAGCTATACCACTTTTGCATTACTTTTCGCCTATATCTCATTTTTATTCGATGCAACTTACGCTGCGATCCGTCACGACGTGAATTAAAAATAGGTCGTCAGTGCTTGATATGGTGAACAAAAACACTACCAGCAACAATGGTGTAGAACCAACAAGTAAGATCTAAACTCCTACCTATGTCTATCTATGCAGAAAACATTGAACAATCTTCCAGTTAGCTGAAAGCAAAATACACTATTCTTCAACTAGCATTTCATGGAATATTGGTATTTCAGGAGACTTGTCTTGGTAAGTAGATAAACACAAACTAACTACAAAATAAGTAATCATTTTCTTTCAAAGAAACAATAATAATATCAAAAATTTATCAAGATTTGTATAAGTAATTTTTACTTAGTGTTGTAGCAACTGATTTTGTTTTATAATGCTTCAAATGAAAATAATATTGAAAAATTTGTTTGTCCATAGTAATAAATTTTTTTTAATAATAATTATTTCGCTTCGTTAACTGTTCTCGTGCTACTGAACTGAACTACTGAACAAGTGCTACAACTGAGACACGGTCTTCCAGTAATGATAAGATTCGTTCAGACAATGTTGCTGTATTCCGGCTAAGTTCATTTCTGAGACTTTGTAATCAATCCAAAATGTTAATCTTATTATTTAAATTTTCTCAAGTGTTCGTTTCATGTTTATGTTTTATGATTTATTTTTATATATTGTACTTTATTTGCATTCAAGTGGGTCACTTGGTGATCCGCGGGTCATAGATTGTCGACGCCTGCCCTAAGCCATAGACTACAAATCGTAAAATATAGATAGAAACTGTGAACTGTAGATTATATACCAAATACTATAGGTTATAGACCATAGACTAGATAGGCATAAACTATACATCACAGACTAATCTATAGATTACAGACTAATCTATAGATTACAGACGAAAGACTATAGATCATATACAGATTGTAGTATAGACTGCAAGTTATAATCTGTAGACCATACGCTGTATCTTATAGACTATACACAGTAAAGACAGACTTTAACATATAGGCTATAGATTATTGATCATAGATTACAGACCATAGATTATGGACTATTAAAGTTGGAACTTATTACCAAGCTTAGTATTGATCCTGATTTGATTTCCAATCAATAAAAATACCAAATTATAAAAATTGCAGTCAAAATTTTAATTTCAATTAATACATGAATATGAGGAGAGCAAAGCAAGCATTATAGTAGATAAACAAATTGCATATTTTTTACTGCTGAATTTGTATTTGTGTAGTGTTAACTTCACAGACCTCAAATAGAGAACCATGATGATACCTCAATTTAGGTGTAATGGGATAATAAATAGATTAATTTATTTAGTGCCATCACTGCTTTGAAGAATTTCATGAGACAAAAATCATAATCTATTTTTCCATGGTTTGAGATGGCAAAACAAGATAAACACCAACGTTCACAATACATTCTGAAGATATAAGTGTTTAATATTAATCTTTTTGCAATCTCATTTAGGGCCTGGCCAGATGAGTGACTTTTAGTTGCTTTGTCACTGCTACTAAAAAGTCGTTCAAAATAGAACAACAGTATTTTAACGGAGCCAACCACATGGGCAACAGATTGGTAGCTGCGACAGAGAAGATGCACCATGTTCATTCTAGTAGCTGATGCTGGCGAGTAAACTGATGTTAAAAGACTGTCGCAGCCAATGGATAACACGGTCTCATACATATGCGGACAGATGGGCTACTATTTTGTCGTAACTACCCACTCAGCAGTTTTCTGGTTCTTTTGGTTATTTTGTATTTTTTTTACAACATTCTGTAGAATAGTGGAAATGAACACGGAAGTATTGCTAGTCGAAGTGGAAAAACGACCAAAGTTTTACAGTGTGTTCTGTAAAGTTGGATCCATAGGGAAAACTTTTTAATATTCTGATTGGAAAAAAACTTTGCGAGGCAATCACCTCTGCTTCCAAAAATACTTGAAATACGCCATATCAAAGTAGACAAGTGACATTAGATCGTGTCAAACTCACTATTTTATTTTAAAATCCACAAAAAATTTTATTAAGAAAAAATGTTTCGAATGGTATTTTACATTCACATACTGAGTTTGAGCAAAATATCCCGAATTATGGAAAATTTAGTTTTTTAACATTCTCTGATACACCCCGATATTTTGAAATCACTGATTATTTTGAAATCATTAAAAATGCTTTTAAAAGAGTGGAAATGCAACAAGTGCATAATATATTTTGTTAATAATATTTGGTGTAGGTATTTTTGACAAATATTAAAATTATCAAAAAACAAACTAAAACTTTCTTATAATTTTTGCTTGAAACTTTCTGAACGATTTTTCAATTTCAAGAAAAGAATGCATAATTTTATTAGTCTTTTTTAGTCACGTTTGAATAATACAAGCGTTGTTGTAAATATAATTTGAGTAGCTTAACATGAAACTACAGTTAGCTTAGTCAGTTACGCGGGTGTATCAAAAGAGGTTAAAAAATAAAATTTTGCATGTCGGAATTTCTTATGAATTATGAATTTCTAATACAACATTTATCTTTACATTTACTATTTATTTCGTGATACTCATTTAACTACTCGCTGTTGACTCCTCTTTTTATCGGCGAAGTCGATTTTATAGCCTCTTATAATCGTACTAGAAGCCGCTAGAAACTACTATATATTTCTAGACTACACGTTCCATTGCGGTAGAAGTAACAGTCTACACTCTTCGTTGGCCTTAACGCGGGCTGTGGGTCAAAACTGCAGACGAAGATCTTGACGTCTGTAGCTCTAAAGACAACTTCCAGCATGTTTCTAACGATTCTCCAATCCAGCTGGTCCCGTCCACAGCCGAGTTTGGGAACTGCCAATTTGTTAATACCCCTGGTAAGCAACTCGATCCTCAAATTCCATAATGCCCTCCACAAGTCGGCGTAACTCGGTTTCTGGTAGTAAAACTGCTTGGTTACCAAGTAGTAAATGGATCGGTCATGATCAGGCAAGCGTAAGGATTTACCAACAGAGGGATTTTGTTCTCGAAGTTCATTCAGCCGTCCAAATTTATTTCTAAACACTACTGCGATCCCCCTGGACATACGGAGATCCTCGGAGACACAGTGGGCAATGGAATAATCACTAGGGACCCGGAAGAGATCTTGTTGCATCTCAGTCGTGACTCCGAATCGCGCTTTTCTAGTTCCAGAAAACGCAGCCATAAATTCTCTAAAGGTTGGCTGATCATCTTCAGGCCTTACGGTATTGATAGCCACCTCAGCCTC
This sequence comes from Agrypnus murinus, assembly GCA_929113105.1. NCBI lineage: Eukaryota > Metazoa > Arthropoda > Insecta > Coleoptera > Elateridae > Agrypnus > Agrypnus murinus. The sequence continues at coordinate 110,206,935 of OV816023.1, read as the reverse complement.
GTCCTCCCGATCCGGAACTGCGTCATTATTTCCCTCATAGGGCGCCAGACGATTGTAGTGTACCACCTTTGGTTTCCCTCTTGGCAATTTCTGGACGCGATAGATTAGATCAGTTATTCGTTTCTTCACCTGGTATGGACCCTCCCAATTTCGCTGTAACTTTGGCGAGTAGCCCCGACGTCTCTGCGGGTTGTATAACCAAACCAGCTGTCCAGGTTGAAACCCTCCTTCTTTGGCTCTCACATCGTACAAAGTCTTCATTCGGTCACTCGAGATTCGGCTATTGTTTCGGGTTCGGTCGTGAATATCCTCCAACTTCTTCTTTAAGTTGATGACATAATCATTCCCGGCTACCTCCTGCTCTATAGGTGGAGACCCAAATTCCAGATCACACGGTAACCGTAACTCGCGTCCAAACATCACAGACGCTGGTGATTGACCGGTTGTTTCGTGGACCGATGCACGATAAGCCATCAGGAACAGATGCAGGTATTGGTCCCAGTCTCGTTGATGATCGGAGACGACGTTGGCCAAATATTTGCCCATTGTCCGATTCATGCGTTCTACCATTCCATCGGACTGCGGATGTAACGGTGTGGTCCGAGTCTTGCGAATGCCCAACAATCGACAGACTTCTCCAAAGAGTACAGACTCAAAATTGCGGCCTTGATCCGAATGCAGCTCCATTGGCACTCCGAAGCGACTGAAGAACTCTTTGACTAGTACGTCAGCAACAGTCGCGGCTTCCTGGTTTGGTAGGGCATATGCTTCTGGCCATTTGGTAAAATAGTCCATTGCTACTAAGATGTATTTATTCCCATCGTCGGTTTCGGGAAATGGTCCGGCAATATCTATAGCTATTCTTTCCAGGGGACTACCCACATTGTACTGCCTCATAGGTGCTCTTCGTTTCCCCAAGGGTCCGTTACCAGTGGCACATAGTTCGCATTTACGGCACCACTCTTTCACGTCTTCTTTACAATTGACCCAATAAAAACGCTCTCTAACTTTCTCCAAAGTCTTCTTCACACCGAAGTGTCCTCCTGAGGCACCGTCATGGAGATGTCGCAATACTATAGCCACTCGGCTTCTTGGAACCACGAACTGAGACCTAATGGTGGTGCCATCTTCACTCTCCAGTACTCGCTTCAGGAGATCGTCTTCCACCTTCAAGGACTCCCATTGGGCCCAATATGCTTTGAGCGTCCTGTTGAAAGGGCTGACGGCCTCCCAGGCAGGCCTTTCTCCCACGCGCTTCCATTCCAGTACCATTTTTAGTTCGGGATCAGCCTCCTGCTGTCGTTGCAATTCTTCCGGCAACCAATTGTCGTTGACGATGGTAGTCCTCAATACTTGGCAAACCCTCTCTTCCAAACGAGAGCAATGACGGCAATCCGTTGGACAGGGTCTTCTTGAAAGAGCATCGGCATTTCGATGACTAGTGCCCGCTTGATGCTCTGTGTCAAAGTCGTATCCTTGTAATCGTTCGATCCACCTTGCGACCTGGCCTTCAGGATTACGGAATTGTAGAAGCCATTTCAACGCTGCATGGTCCGTCCTCAATAAAAACTTCCGTCCGTACAAGTATTTGTAGAAGTGCTCAACGGACTTCACGACAGCCAATAATTCTTTTCTGGTCACACAATAATTCCTTTCGGCTTTCGACAAAACCTTACTAAAATAACCGATGACCTTTTCTTATCCATCCTGTATTTGAGAAAGTACACCCCCAATGGCCAGATTACTTGCATCTGTGTCAAGTATGAATTTCCCTTCTGTCCGTGGATAGCTCAATATTGGTGCTGTTGTCAGGGCACGCTTCAACTGTTGGAAAGCTGTTTCACACCCTCCGCTCCAAACATACTCGCGCCCATCTTCAGTTAACCTTGTCAGGGGCTTCGCTATATTGGCAAACCCAGGAACGAAACGCCTGTAGTAGGTACATAACCCAAGAAAACTACGAACTTGGTGTTTATCTCTCGGTGTGGGCCACTCTTGAACTGCACGAATCTTATCGGGGTCGGCTGCCACTCCATTTTGTGATACGACGTGTCCGAGATATTTCACTTCCTTTCTGAATATGTGGCACTTTTTCGGACTCAGTTTCAGATTGGCTCCACGTAGTCTTCGGAACACTTCCTCTAGATTTTTCAAATGTTCGTTGAATGATTTTCCGACTACAATCACATCATCTAGGTATACCAGGCAGGTCTTCCACGGCAGCCCGCTCAGGATGGTCTCCATTAGACGTTCAAAGGTGGCCGGAGCGTTACATAGACCGAAAGGCATAACTGTAAACTGCCATAGTCCGGAACCAATAGTGAACGCGGTCTTCTCCCGGTCTTCAGGTTCCATTTCAACTTGCCAATAACCACTCTTCAAGTCCAAAGTCGAAAACCATCGTGAACCAGACAGGGTATCTAACGTGTCGTCGATGCGTGGTAAGGGATAGCTGTCTTTCTTGGTCACGTCATTGAGCTGCCGATAGTCCACACAAAATCTCGTTGACCCGTCCTTCTTACTGACCAGGACCACCGGTGATGCCCATGGACTGCTGGATGGCTCGATGACCCCTTGTTCTTCCATATCAGTAATAATCTTTTCGGCTTCTGCTCGCCTTGCTAGAGGTAAACTGCTGACGGACAGGCATAGATTTGCCTGTATTGATTTTATGTTTTACTATATTTGTTCGTCCCTTCTGACTATCGTCAAGAGCGAAGATATCTTGGTATCGGTGAACCATACCCTGTACCTCTTTCACTTCCGTTCTATTTAGGTCTTCGCACGAACTGACAACTAGTGACCATACCCACTAATTTTCCACCATGGTCTTTGGGCGCTGGTTTTGGAACATCGGCCGTACACCTGGCTACTCGGAATACTGGCACACACTGTCCCACAAGGGTACTCTTCTTCAATGTCACCGGATCCACATTAACGTTCATAAGCCTCACCGGTACTGTCTTTCCAACCTTGATCAGCGCTTTTCCCACCAATATGCCACTATGGATCTTCTTATCACAAACAGGCTCCATCATTCGCACACATCCTACCCGAAGATCTCCATCCAAACCTGCCTCGACAACCATCTCGCTTTGACCCGGCAATATCACATCTTCTGTCAGCAAAACCCTTACGACAGGATCTTCTCGTGGGTGCAACGGAAGTTCTTCGTTACCAACCTTCAAAACACCCTCCTTCAAGTCCAATGTAAAACCAAATTTTCTCAGGAGGTCCATTCCCAAGATGAATTCGTCAATGATGTCGGCTACCAGCACCTCATGATCACGTTCTTCACTTCCAATGCCAATCTTCATCTTCACCACTCCGCGTGTTGGTATCACTTCAGCTGATGCTGTACGGAGTTGAGTAGTTGTCTGTAACAGCTTCATACTTGTTCGTAGAACATTAGGGCGTATGATGGATTTTGTCGGCCCCGTATCAATAAGTAGTAGAACAGTTCGATTAGCAATTTTTCCATCTACGAACAAACTACTGGTACTATTCTTTGATGTTACGGCATGAATGGTGATCTTCGAGGCATCTCTACTCAAGGTCAACGTTCGCCCCCTCTCGTCGACCTTCTTTAGTTTTCCGACTGCTGAACCCGTTTTAGGGCAACGACGTCGTATGTGACCTTGTTCGCCGCAATTCCAACAACGAGGCCCTCGAACTTCTTGATTCTTCTTACGGTTCTCTTCCTTCTGAAGAACTCTCATTAATAATTCTTCTAGGCGATCTTTGGAACTGGAACCTTCCTCTTCTTCCGCAACGGTTCGAACACGCCCATGACCTCGGGACGCTTGTTTTGCAGCTTCAAATTCTAAGGCGTGAGCAAGCGCATCATCAGTTGTTCTTGGTCGTGCCAGCCTCAATGATTGTTGTGTTTCCCCGTCTCTTAACCCATCAATGAAGGTCTGCACAGCGAGCTGTCCCAGAAATGAATCGGGTGCCGTAGGGTACGACAATCGGACAAGCCGCGCAACATCGGCTTCAAACTCCTGCAGGCTTTCTCCATTCTTCTGGATACGATTCTTCACTTGCGCGTGATACACTTGTTGAAGATGCGCGTCTCCATATCTCATCTCCAATCTAGACACTAACAATTGGTAATCATTTTCCTGTTCTGCTGGGATTGTTTGCATGACGTTCAACGCGTCTCCACGCAAAGCCACAGTTAAAGAAACGGCCTTTTCCTTGCCTGTCCATCCGTTGGCCCCAGCGGCCGCCTCAAATTGTTTGTAGTAGGTGGACCAAGGTATCTTTCCATCGAACGTGGGTGGTTTTACTTTTATCCCTACGGCAGGAACCTTCTCTTCTTTAAATTGTTTCTTTCCTTTATTAAACGGCCACTCAGACGTTGAGGGAAACCGTAGTTGACTCCTTCTATCTTCCAACATTTTAGTTACGCTATCTTTCTCAGTTGTTGGTGCTATTTTCTCTACTACCATCTTTATTACCCTATCTTGTTCCGCCAATCTACCTTCCAACAGTCCTAACGCACTGGCATTCTCAAAACATTCTTCGAAAACTTTATCTTCCAACGCTTTGACATTTTCCAGCAATTCTCCTTTAAGCCTTCTAGAACTTTCTTCAGACTTTTCTAATAATTAGTTATTAACTCGTTATGTTCTAGAAGCCATTTTTTTAGTCGATTCATTAGAACCTCTTTCTTTCCATTAATATCCAAGTCTCTCTTCAAGTTCGCGTTTAAAATCTATCACTAAGAGATCATTTAACAATTTCATCGCCATTTTAATTAAATATTTGTTGGAATTGTTTTTAACACTAACAGTTTATTCTCACAGCACTTTGTTTATTACGCGATTTTATTTATTTTAAAACTCCACACCTGTAACACCACTGTAACGTTCTTTTTAAATAATAACAAAAATGCTGTTTAAAATCGTCTATTAATAAAGAAAAGATTATTTACAATGCACTTAATTAAAAACACTATAATTATAAACTATTTAACAAACTAGGTATTTACAAATTTATATGAGGACTATTTATATAAAAACTATTTATGTATTACATTTTTTAACATTTATTTATTCAGAGTACATTTCACTATGCAGGTCAAACATTAACTAACTCCCTTCTATTCGCGATCTCAATTTATATCTTTCATACGATGATTCATACATCTAGAATGTTCGATGACGTGTTGATGAGTCATACATGCAGCTGTTTATAAGTGACGTCGATGAGGCGTGTCGATAAGTCATACTCGCAGGTGTTGATTGATGAGTCATACAGTTGATGACTCATACACCTAGAATGTTTGATGACGTCATATGTGGGTTTACTATTCGTTACAGTATTACTACTACAATAGGCATAGTATAATTTTATATCCTTTGTTTTATTATTGTGTATACGTTAAGTTTCTTACTCTAGAATTGGGTCTTGTACCTGTTGAGTAATTGTATAAATAAATAAATAAATAAGCAACATGAAAATTATCCTATTGTAATGTTCTTTTTAAAATAATAACAAAAATGCTGTTTAAATCATCTATTCACAAGAGAGATATTATTTAAATACACTAATTAAAACACTATAATTATAAACTATTTAATGAACTTAAATGCTAGATATTTTAAAACTTAAGTAAATTATAAAAGAACTATTTATGTATTAACAATTATTAAACATTTATTTATTCACTAATATATTTGATTACTAATTACACAGAGCACACTTCGATACGCTGCCGGTTAAAAACTAACTAACTCTCTTCTATCGGGGATGTGGTTTTTATACCTCTATGTAAATATTCTAGTAAACGCTCGAACATACCCATATATCGAATACACTAGAAGGTTCTCGCAGGTGTATGACGCTGTCACCCTGGAATGTTCTATCGCATGTGCATGGGGGAAACCCCATTTGTTACACTATTTTACATTTGGGTATTATTTTAAATTCTATGTAAATCGGTTGATTCCCTGGTGTCTCTCCCCTGGTTCTTTAAGGCAAGTTCTATATGAATCTGTCAGTTCTCTGGTGTCCCTCCCCTAGTTCATTTTAAGTTATTACGAAATGAGCTCTATTGTAATACTGTATGTAGTTTTATTATGGTTACATTATTAGACACCTTGACTATTTTGGTTTGATTTAGCATCACCCCTCTGATCAAATTGTCACTACCCTGGTTCTTGTGCAACCCCCCTGGGTTGCAATTTTCCCCTGGTCACCATGAAACTCCGAAAATGCGTACTAATTACTGGCCCACTTTAAATTAGTGTGAAAATCGGAATTACTTTTTAGATCATAAAACATACAAACTTATACTTATATTTCTTATTGGTCACAAAAATGGGTAGCCAATACACAAATAGCAGATATTCACCCATATAGTGGTAGTATGTCATAAGCATACACAGCAACATTTTGGGCATCCAATGCCAATTTAAATTACCAATTTTTACGAGTGTCCTATCAAAGATTGAAACGACAATCATAATTGAATATATGAATCCCCAAAAATTATTAAAGATACAGCTCAGTCTAGATGTCGCAAGGAAACATCTTTACAATTTTTCTTTTAAAAACAATATCTAACAAATCAAAATCTTCTAACACTTTCTATTTATATACAAAGAAGCTATTGCAATACCTTTCCAAGAACATATATTGATCTAATCACATATTTAATTCTTAATGAAGAACATTTTAAAACCAGAACCAGTCCAAATTAACGAGTCTTGGACAAGAAATTAAAAATACATACTTACATACATAATCCATTCCCCTTTTACTGCATTTTGCAGTGTCGGAGTTCCACACAAACTCTTATGGGAGTGCAACGGAGGTAACGAAGCTGTTGTAGCAAGTACATTACGCTCCCCCATACTTTATCACTCATACAACTTTCATACCTTATCCTAAGGAGCTCAAACCCGATTGTACTAAATTTTTAAAATTCAGTCGCAACCGAGGTTTGAACCCCTGTCCTTCAGAACAAGAGGAAGGATCTCTACTACTCGACTACGGAAGGCCAAAATTAAAAATAGTGTACCGAATAGAGAAATCCCTATATGCGGACGGCAGAACATTCCAGAGCGAAGCGTCATACACCCGCGAGAACTTATTAGAAGATTCGCGGCCCGTCTACAATATGCGAGTCGGGTCGCGTGTATGACGTAACGTCGCCGATCTTTCTAGTGCATTCTACACACTTCCATGAGGATATATATCAGCCGCAATGAGCCCGGCAGAATTAGTGTTTAACCGGCGCCGTATCGAAGTGTGCTCTGTGTAATTAGTAATCAAATATATTAGTGAATAAATATATGTTTAATAATTGTTAATACATAGTTCTTTTATAATTTACTTTAAGTTTTTAAATATCTAGCATTTAAGTTCATTAAATAGTTTATAATTATAGTGTTTTAATTAGTGTATTTAAATAATATCTCTCTTGTGAATAGACGATTTAAACAGCATTTTTGTTATTATTTTAAAAAGAACGTTACAATACAATGGAACTTCTATTTAATGAAGTCGCTAAAGCTAAGACAAAAGTTCGTTAAACGGAAATTTCATAAAAATTAACATTTAAAATTATAAAAATTGAATGTTTGTGATTTATCTGGCCAATTAGCAATTACTTTGAAAATCGTCATATCAGAACATAGCTGCGAATTGTTGTGCCTTTTTATGTATTAATGTACGCGACAAAGACAAATTCTTTTCAGGTGCTAATTGCACCCATTTTGACATAGCTTCATTGAGATTTGCGTACTTGCACATTTCTGTTTAAAGTTCATTTCTAGAATACTAGAACATGCCACAATACATTCTTGATTTTTCAAAATTGTAGATAAACTATTGGATGGAATACCATATTTTGACGCTGCACACTTTAAAATATCTAAGCATTTCCTCTTGCTGTCGGACATGTTTTTGTAAAAGAACTGCACAGAATGATATCACATGTAAGACTGAAGATTTGTTCTTATTTGTTAATTTTATATGTAACTTTGGGAAGTCCAAAACTGGAATCTAATAACAAACGGTATTACTCCCTCTTGAATTCTGAGAACTAGACCATGGCAAAAACTTCCAGTGTTTTTTTTTAATGCATAAAGGAATATAATGCCCTGTAAGTTGGATTATTATATTAGTTGAAGTGCTGGTTTAAATGCTGTATGGATAATATTCCAAGAATTCAATTAAGACAAAAAAAAAGTTTTCATAGAAACCTGCTCATATTTTAGTTTGCTAAATAGAATTTTATTTCGTAAAATAGGGCAAAAATCATATAATAAATGACTCAAACGGAAGCATTCCATTAAAAATTTGTTAAATAGAGAATTTTGCAAACCAGAAGTTCATTAAAAAGAAGTTGGATTGTAGTTACTAGACCAGTTACATTTGTAAAAATATACAAACTTTGTGACTTGTTGAATAAAAGATGCATTTAAAAGCTTTCATTTATGTTATCAACATGCAAAACAAAACTATTCTATTACAATCAACTATTTTCTCAATGATTCTGGTGCGTTTTGTTGAGACATTTTTGGCAACCCAAAGATTAAAAATCAATCAACTGTTTTCAAGGAAGCTCAGTTCATCAGCTTTCAAATACTAATAAGAAAGTGATTTTTTATTATAACTCTAGAATTGCTAATGCAATCAAGTTCACATTTGGTTCATATATCGCCAATGAAAATACATAAAGGCAAATATCACTATTTAAAGCAGATTAGTAGAGACGTGCATTTTAGGTGACCTAGCTTGAAAAACCTCTTGATTAGCTCATTTTAATAAGTGGTGTCGCTACAAGTTATAGGACATATAGTTTATAAATACGAAAGCTGTTATATAAAACTTGCCATGCTACTGACAATTTCTTTAATTTACATTGTTTATTTTACATAGATCACATTCACTTTATATTTTTGCAGCAAGGGTACTCCAAATCCACCATTTTCAAGCGCCCGCTTTTGTTACATTGCATTATTGCAGATTAAATTGCTCTACTAAAATGCACATCTCTACTGATAAGATATGCCTTTATGTATTTTTAATCCTCAAGTACTAGCGTGTTTTCAAGTAACGTATGTACTGTCATGGGGTGTTTGAACACCCCACTCTTTGTGAGTTTTTTTTATGATAGATGTTTTCCCATAGTTTTTTGTTTTTAGGTAATAAACCAAGGCTTTAGCTTACTACTGACTTTAAAAAAGAAAATTCAAGACACATAAAAGTATACTTTTTTTATAAAAATACATGTGTGCATAAAAAAATATGTTTAAAACTAAAAATATGCTTTTCGTGGACTAATTTTTTGTTGGATGGTGTCCGAAGGTGTGACTTCATTAACTGATAAAGAAAAATGGCGTTATCATCGCATATAAAAATTGTTGAGATATTTGGGCGTTTCAGTGACTTAGACCTATTGTTTTTCAAAAACTGTAAAAAACAGCAGATCGTGATTTGTAACATGTTTCACATGGCTTTGTTCTTGTAAAAGAATACCTTGAATCTGAAGAGCACGAGCATAATAATTTAGAAGATATTAAGCAAAACATTGTGCCTGGGATGCCGAAACATCCCACGATAGTACTTCAGGGTTAACAACGATATAGAGGTTTCTATTTTCAGCTGTGTTAGTGAATGCTAGTCATTTAACATTACAAAGCTGTCACATCAAAAATTAAGTTTTGCAGTAGTTGCTCATTATGTAAAGAGGTTTGACCAAAAACAGACCAATTTGTAAAGTATTTTACTGTTTTTATATTATTATACTATTAATTTTTTCAAATGATGCAGTTTTGGGCATGGGTTGAACCAAGAGATACTTAGATAGTTAAGGCCATCCACTAGTATAATAAATGCACTGTTAAACACACATGGCTAAAGTTGTCAAAGTTCGTGTAGTTATTAGCATTAAACATTACTTAAGCAATTAACTTTTGTATTGGAAAAATGTAGAACTTTACAAAGTCTGGGATCATCATAGATCAGAACGTGAATGCCTGTTGAACTCATATGCATATGAAAAGAAAATTTAATGCTGATTCTGATATACAGATCCTGAAATGTTCAGTACGCACATACATGTCGCTGAAACAAAAAACATTTTGTTGTGTCAAAAAGCAAAACTGCTTTCGGCAGAAATGTTTTCGGTGAAAGCAAAATAATTAATCAGATTTTTGTTATGATGAATCTTCAGAGATTAAATTATAAATTGCAGGGTCTTTGTTCAATCAAAACAATTAATTTTTCTGCATCTATTTTCATACTAATAATACAAATAATGCATTCACAAAAATTAGATTGTAACACAATCAACACTGCACTTATTACTTATAATTACTTATAAAGGTATTTATGAAGTTATTTTTAATAAAAATAACTTCACACACTGCAAACTACGTCAGTATGGAGACGTGCATTGAAAGTAGATGCCCACAACAAAATGTTTTGCCTTCAAACAATGGTCAATGCTCGTGCTACGAGCATTCACAGTTTTGCTCAACTTTGCTTAAACGTGCTGTACAGCGTTTTTGTAGTTTGTTAGATAAGTGTGCGGTATTCCTATAACAATCATTGAAAAACATGTTTAAGCGCATTTAAGCGAAAACGTTTTTGCTTAAAGCAGTTCTGCTGGACAAGTGTGTGTCCAGCTTAATTTTCCACTTGGTGCTTGTTTCAAACCACTGCTATTTCCCATTCTTGTGGCATTTCCTTTTTTATCCAAATTAGTTTTATTAGTTTGAAGATTCTTCTTCTTCGATACACAACTCTCCTGTTTCGTTTCCTATTCCTACTGTTTGCTCTTGGTACTCTTTCCTCTGTTGTTTTATGTTTCTGTAGAATATTTTTTATTCGTATATTTGTAAGTTTCTTGCAGCATTTCAATTTCTTTGTTACTTTATCTCTCTTCTTTTTCCTACATATTGTTTTCCATATATTCGAATATAATTGTAATTAAAGCTTATTGTTTAAACTACATCATATTAAAAGCACAGTAAATTTCGATAATGCACTAATAAAATGTAATCTAATTTACATATTATGCATAATAAGCTATTTCTATTTTACCTGGGAAAACTAATTTCTTGACCTTTTTTCACTTCTGCTGGAATACTTAAAGGCACAACAATTTACCATATTGTATAAGTAATGTTTTCTTCTTAAATAGTTAATATATTTATTATAAAACACCAAATAACTTCGCCACCCAAACTCAAGGTTTGCCATCGAATTAATGGCGACTGGTAACACTAAACAAGGTTTGGGGGTATACGTGACGTGCTATCCTCTCTCCTACCTAATCTCAGGTTTATACAGTGTTACTAAAATGTTTTTGAGTTTGAATTTTGATGTGTGAGTAAAGGAAAAATAGCAAATAGGAATATATCTAACAAACACAGATCTATTTCCAAACTTGCAAATCTCTACAATATGGTAACATTTTTTTGTAAGGTTGTTGCTAGGTAAAACAATCTTAAAAATACAAGTCATTTTGACATAACTGAAGATCTAATACTATATAAATACATTAATGAACTTTTCCCTCTACCTAACATGTTTTTGACAAATGTTAATAATTATTTTAAAACAAAATTACCTAGCACTAACATTACAAAAAATTTACTTTTTGTATGGCTTTTCTAAGTAGGAAATAAATATGTATCTATCTTTCTCAAATTAATTGGTATCCACTATCTTTCCTTTACTCACACATAAAAATTCACTCAACGGCACATTTTACTAACACAAACTCTCGCAAAGAAAAGTTACTAATGTGTGCGACAGAGTATTTAAAACAAGATCATAATAAAAAAAATAAATTTTTAGGTATTTTCGAAAATTTCTTATATTTTGAGGTTTATTTTAGGATTTTTTTAATTAGTCATTATTTTAGGTCAAGTCAATTAGGGGAGCCCAGTGCTTGGTTACGATCTGAAATGGTGTTCGAAATAGAACAATGTTCAAATCAAAGGAAAAAACATGACAGCTCTCCTCAACCTTTAACATCTGCTACAGATACTAGTGGAAGTTACATTCCAAAAAATGTCTGAATGATCAAAACAAAGAAAAGCTTCAAATTTGTCGCAAGAAACACAACACGCGACTGCTTATTATATTAAAGGTTATTATTAGAGGTTATATTAAAGAAAGTTAACAAAACTCCAACAAAAGTAAGAAAAATTTTCTTGTTGCCAAAAAAAAGAACCTATACAATACATTTTAGAAAATGAGTTTAGCAAGCAACCATATACTAATACAAGAGAGGAAGCAGTATTAAGAAAATGTAATATTTGAGGGGTCTAGTATCAAAGGCTGCAATATCCATTTTCTCTAATTTTCAGGAAGAGCGAAAAACTATCCTGAATTTCAGGATAGAAATAGTAATGCAAATCAAATGTTATATTAAATAAAGCAGCAATATCGAAAATCAGTAATCAATTTAATTGTAACATTATTCAGTTATCAGATTTTTTAAATTTAATTATGGATATTGACGAATTTGATTCCAAGAGAAGGATATTGCCATGTTTGATTCCAAAATGATCATATGTAGTGTAGAAAAAGTACTATTCTATTCTGATAATATAAAACATAGAGAAATATTTTAAATTGGGAGTAACATTTATTTAATTATTTTACAAAAATTTACTGTATTTAATACCATTGAGAGGTTTGGTGCAAGAATAGTACAAATGCCATTTTCGTCAAAAATTACCTATTGCAATGGTCACTTTTGCAAAAAAGTGTAAATAATATGAGAAAGTGCATTCGATTATAAACTTTAGAGACTCATTTTTCATCATGAACAATGATTCCAACCACGTCTGAACAAATCATGTCTGTGGTTCTTGAATATCATTAAATAAAACATAAATAATGTCTTAACATTATAATAAGATTAGAAAACTCAATATAAAATTGAAATACGATAAATCAAGTTGGAATAGCATATCTTTATTAAAGTATAACAGTTTACAATATTAAATACAAATTAGGATGGTAGGAGAAAGGAGATCTTAGTCAAAGGTGAACCTGAAAAAAAAACTATGTATATTAGTTAAGGATATTAAAGGATCATATGAAAATCAAAAATTGCACCTTCAATAATAATGCAAAATAGAAATTTTAAATAAAGAAATTAGTTTACCATAACTATAGTGATAAGCATTGTTATTGAAAGAGCAGTAAGAATGATCATAGAAAGGTGATTAAGAATTTTACATTACTTTCTACTTCTGCTTCTATTAGAATCACTATTATTACTTTAGGTCGGCAGCACGGCAGAGTGGTTATAGTGGATTTCTATCGCTTAACATATTTAAGCCGAGTTTGTGGCGGTCAATAGTTGGATGGGTAAACCACGAGCGCAGTGTACTTGCCTATATGGCTCCGCTGCCTCGTCTCACATACACATATCCACTCTGCGGCTCGGTGTGTCCGGCACTTCGACACCGAAAGGTATAGGAGGTTAAAGATTATGTATGTATGTATGTATTATTACTTTAGAATCAATTATTATCATTAATTTAGATGAATAAAGTACAACTCTAGTCTAGATACTCCATGTGAGAATTAACTTATATTATTTTTATTACCAATGATATGTATTGTATACCTATTTATGCACTATTGTTATTTCTTTTATTATTAGAATCTGTTATTATTACACTGCCAACCATTTTGACATTGTAATAAGCTATATACCTCAAATACAATAAAGTATTCTATTCTACTTTAAAAATCTATGTTGAACACGTTCAATCAACGAGTATTTGATATAAAAAAGAGACCAAACGGGAAAACATACTCTAGTATGGGTCTCACCAATGTAACATAAAATTGAGTAATTTACCTTATCAAATTCTTTGGAGAAACCAAAGTAAATTGAATCAACCTGCAATCATCTCTCCAAAGCATCCGTTACCAATTCGGTATAGAAAAGTAAGTTAGTCGGGGTTGATTTATGCTTTTGAAACCCATGTTGTTCATTTATAATTAAATTTCTAAAGCTCTTACTTAAACGATCAGTTATGAAAGATTCAAACAATTTTGGAACAGTACTTAACAAAGATATATGGCTGGTTTCACAAAGCTTGATTAAGTTCTAATTAACTTAATCATGATTAAATTTGAAATCCAGAAATATAATTGGATAGAATTTCATGTCTCTTAAATCTCAGCCAATGAAATTTCTGGATTTCAAATTTAATCACGATTATGTTAATCAGAACTTAATCAAACTTTGTGAAACCGGCCTATAGGCCTGTAATTCTTAAATTCTGATTTGTTACCGGACTTGAAGATTGGCGTTATGAAGCTAGTTTTCCAGTCACTAGGAAATGAACCACTTCTTAAAGATAAATTGCACAAAATATGCAGTGGCGCTGCTAAAAAAAGTACAGTTCCTGAGTAAGCAAGGAGTTATACCATCAAGGTCAGGCCCCTTATTTGTGTCCAGACTATTTAACTTTTCAATCACTTGCTCCAAGCTTATCACCAAACTAGAGACAGTAATAGTCTGTTGATAACTGTAGATTGATACTAGTACATCTTCAGCTGAGTAAACAGAAGAGAAATGTTCTGCAAACATGTCCGCAATCTCTTGCTCCAGACCCTGGCTTTGACGAAAGTATACAGCTGAGTCGCCTAACCCGGTTCCAGTTAATCCAGAAGATAAACCAAGATTTTTGGAAATGGTGGTCAAAATGTTATTTAAATCAGCTGCAGCAGCGCAGCAAATGGATACTCTAGTTCTCTTAAAAGATGACCATCTTCCTCCGTGCAAATGGGTGCTCAGTCGAGTAATCGCGATACATCCTGGTTTGGATAATGTTATTCGTGTGGTGACAGTTAAGACAGTCAAGGGACAATTCAAAAGGGCCATTACAAAAATTTGTCTGTTGCCAACTGAAGATATTGCATAGACTTCTCTATGGACTTCGTATAAGTGTATGTGTTATAAGCATAAGTGGTGTTGAACTCAATTGTTTAACGTGAGGGAGTATGGAGAAATTACAGTTAGCTTTTCGCCACGACGACTTGTTCCTTTGTTTTTGAATAAATAAATAAGATACACAAAAATATGTCAAAAAGTTTGCCTAACATAAAATATTGTAATTAAAACCTTGTTAATGTAAATTAAAGAATCTTCAAGAAATAAATACAGTCCATTATATTGAAGGTACACCTTGGATGGACCCAAATCCTTATGCAAAATCTGAACAACTTCTTGCTACTTATATTGAAGAAACGGCATGGGAATACAGTAGAACTTGTAAATCTGACCGCCTGTTTAAACTGACCTTCTGGTCATATTGACCACTTTTTTCAGTCCCTGCAAAAATGCCATCACTTTAATGTAATTTATACTGTATAAACTGACCACTTGTTTTTTGTGACCATTGACCACATTTACCTCAAAAATTTGTTTATAAATGTTTGTGTAATGTGATCAGTAGCCAAGGGATTACTGATTACAGTTATAAATAATCCTTTAAAAGTTTAAGTAGGCATGAACATGTAAATTGCATTCAAAGAATTTCTAAGAATGCATCTGAATTCCTTAATAGTGACCAGTTGGGTTCAGGTATTTCCTTAGTTCCTTAGTATTTCCCCAAGTTTTAAGACTTTATTTTTGCTTCTGGGGAAATTCATCACCTGCAAACTTTCACATTAGTAATCCTTTAGTTTAAAATTTTTTTTATAAAATCAGTCTTCTCTCATCTGTTGATTGAAAGTATTGTGTTGATTAGTAGTGTGTTTAAGATGACTTCAAAAAAAGTTTATAAAGAACTAAATTTACAAGAAAAGGTGTTAGAGTTTTTAGAAAACCACAGTGAAAGGAAAACAGCGGAACATTTTAGTGTTAGCAAAACAACAGTCAATAATATTAAAAAAAGAAAATTAGAATACCAACAACGTTACGAAGAAGATGCTTTAGACTCCTTTAGAAAAAGACGTTTAACCGAATTTGAAGTGGTTAATCGATTGACTTTAAATTGGTTTTTAAAAATGCGCAGTGTAAATGCAAGACTTTCTGGACCAATGTTACAAGAAGTAGCATTAAAATTTGCTCAGCAGTCAAATTTGCCTAATTTTAAAGCATTGTCAGGTTGGCTCGACTAATTTAAGAAATGAAACATTTCCCAGAAAAGTTTAGTTGGTGACGCAAATGAAATTGATCCCGCAACAGTAAGTGATTTTTGTATTCGTTTTACAGAGTTTACAAAGGGCTTTAAATCAGAGGACATTTTTAATGCTGATGAGTGTGGGCTGTTTTATAAAGCTATTCCAGATCGCAGTTTGACAAGAAAAGATGATCCTTGTAAGAGCAGGAAAATTTCAAAAGAGCTCTTAACGGTTCTTTTGTCTTCAAGCATGACGGGTGAAAAGTTAAAACCACTTGTAATCGGAAAATCCTTAAGACCAAGATGTTTCAAAAATATACGCACTGACAAACTACCAGTAACTTGGTGTTGCAATAAAAAATCGTGGATGACATCTGAATTATTCAGTGAATGGTTAAAACAGATTAATAAGGATATGCAAAAACAGAAGAGGCGAATACTGATGATTGTAGATAACTGTCCAGCGCATCCGAAAATTACAAATTTGAGTAATGTAACCTTAAAGTTTCTACCACCAAATACAACTTCCTTGCTTCAACCACTGGATCAAGGGATAATAAAAAAATTTAAAGTCTTTTACAGAAAATTGTTACTCTCTGAAGTAATCTCTAAGTGCCAATCGGAAACTTTAAAATCCGTTACAGAAGTTGCAACAAAGATTAATGTTTTGGATGCTGTTATGTGGGCGGCAGAAGCATGGGGACAAGTGAAAGAGGAAACAATCATGAAATATTTTAAAAAGGTAGGTTTTACACTTGGGCATTTAGATGAGGAAATTTCGGTGGTTGAAACTGAAGAAGTGTTGCTCCCACAAATAGACAACTGTGACATGAACACCTTTTTAGACTGTGACAAGAAAACCACTGTTTTTGAAGAGTTCAGCAGTGAGAAGGTTTTTCAAATGGTACTGGAGGAGGACACAGAAGATCAGTTGGCGGATGATGAACTTAATATCAGCGATGATGCTTCCTCATCATCAGCATCACAATCAACTTCCAGTGAACTAACTCCTGAAGCCGCAAGCGACATGTTGAATCAATTGACCACATTTGCTATTCAGAACTGCCCTGGAATCCTAACAGAACTGTACAGCGTTAAAAATAATATTAATGAACTAATCTGTGCTAAACATATGAACTTTAGACAATCTACGTTACATAATTTTTTTAAATAAGTATGTACCTATAAATATGTGTATAATACATACAGTGAGATCAAGATTGATTGTCCTGATCCTACACTACTTTCCATCACCTTGATATCAATATTTACATCCAATTTATAAATAAAACTAGTGATATAAAGAATTCTGGGGAATTTGTTGAACAATTGAATTTTGACAATCTGTCAAAATTGTTTTTGTTGTTAACTCATTGCCGTGCGTTGTTAATTCCGTTTATTTCTTTATTCTTTTCGTTGTTTAATTATTTCTATACATAAAAGTCTTTTTCAAGACTACCACTGAAGGATTATATTGAGTGCAAGGTAAATAAAAAATATTTTTATTGTTGTTATAAAGTCATTTTATGTAGAAATTGTGAAATTACAGGTCAATAACCTTTATCAAAATGCCCTTTTCTCTTGAACAAGAGAAATTTATTATAGAAGCTTATTTTCGCAACGGTGAACGAGATGGTAATGCAGAATGAAAATATTCTCCAACGCTTTGTGCAGAAGAATGGATAAATTGCTTCCCTGATATGGAAATTGATGAAGAAACTTTCATTCGACATATACACCGGATTGTGCACCGTTTTCATGAAACAGGGAGTGTGTTAGTAAGGGGAAGTCAAGTGGTCATGGTACTGTACTTACGGAAGATGTTGCAGATGTGCGTACTCGTGTAGAACGTAGTCCAAACAAACCATTATGCCAACTTGCTGAACAAACAGGCAATCGTAACAGTTATATGAAAATTACTTTGAAATATTAAATGAAAATTGTTGTAGGTTTATCATATGGTACAGCTCACAAGGCAGTAAAGAAAATACTACACTTCCATCCATATAAAGTTACTGTCGTGCAAGAGTTACTTCCCCCTGATTATGAAAGACGAATTCAATATTGTAACTGGTTTAATGCAAATCTTCGCAATGATGATTTATTGGATCTCACATTCTTTTCCGATGAATCGTGGTTTCATTTGTCCGGATACATTAATTCACAAAATTATTCGAAAATATGAAAAAACGAGTAGATGCTTGTCTGGCTGTACATGGAGGTCATTTTGAACACATACTATAAATCTATTGTAATAATTTTAATTGTTTAATTGTGTTAATTTGTGTAATTTTAATTGTTTATTAAATGAAATCTTTTGTATTTACTTCTCATTTTTGATCGTAATTGATCTTAATGATAATAATTGATAATAATAGTATTGGTTACCAATACTGTGGCAAGTGAAATTGACACGTCTTGTTATTTCTGTTATCAATGGTAACACATAAAACAGTAAAATATTTCAATTAGCATTCAGTAATTCTTTTAAATTCCTGATGTTTATTTTGTATGAAAAGGATAAACTTTTGAATAGTTCAAATGAGAGAAAATAAACAATCCTTATAACCATTTCAATATATTTTTTAATTAAAAACGAACTTGTTTTTAATTTCATACAAACCAAAGTGTTTCTAAGTTTTTGTACATTACTTTGGAGGTTAGTTTTTTGAATGTCACTCGCACACCACTGCTTTTGTCCTGACTCTCAGGTGATGGATGTAAATATTGATATCAAGCTCGTGGAAAGTAGTGTAGGATCAGGACATTCAATCTTGATCTCCCTGTATGTATCACATGTAATAAGTAGGGTAAGTGCTCTGTTGAATAAATACATATTGTACATATATACAATTTTTTTTAGCATTTGTTTTATTTACTATAATCACAAAAACTCACAAATACCTACCTATATAATGATTATCGCATGAAAATACAAATTGTAGTGTATAAAGAATTCACAGTTTTACAAAGTGACCACCTGCTTAAATTGGCCATTTTGGGCCAGTCCCAAAGGTGGTCACTTTAGGCAGGTTCTACTGTATATGGAAAAAGTTGCTTCAGAAGAATTCCATTTAGCAATTGAAGAAGGCCGAGTTGATTTGGACGGCATTCCATTCATTACTGTGACAGCAGATACAGAACCAACTATAATGCATCTGCAGGAATGGGCGTTATTGTTGGTAAAACAACGAAAAAAGTATTATTCTTAGGGATTAGAAATAAATATTGTTGTATGTGTAGCCGTGCTAAATCAAAACATTCTGAAGCTCCCCCGCATAAATAATTTAAGAATTGGGACAAACCATCTACAGGAATGGAAGCTGCTATTATCATAGAGGGTTTCAAAAGAATTATAGAATTGTATAATTTGAAATACTTATATTTGGTTGATGATGGCGACAGCAGTGTAACAAAACGTTTTGCAGAAGTTCGTCCATATGGGTAAAAAGTAATATCTTCTGCGTCATTTTTGAAGTAAATTAAGAGAACTGACCCAAAAAAAGAATAAGCAGCAAAATGATAATTGTTCCTGTACAACATCGCAATACACTGAACAACTCTATCAAACGAATGAGGTCGGGTATACAAGGTGCCGTTCTTTTTTATATCTTGAATTGTCTCTATCATGTTTTTGGGGATCACGATAATTGTGCCACTTACTTTTGCAATGCACCCAAACATGAAAATGAAAACATTGTTGACTTCAAAGACTCGGGATTATATCAAAACATATGTAATGGTTGTTACTGACAGAGTAGCGCGAAATTCTGAAAGTCTTTTGCAAATTATGGACAATAACACTACCGAATGTTATAAGTCTATAGTTACAAAATATACAGGAAGTAAACGAATTAATTTAACGGGAAAAAGTTCCTATAAA
Organism: Agrypnus murinus; assembly: GCA_929113105.1. Lineage (NCBI taxonomy): Eukaryota > Metazoa > Arthropoda > Insecta > Coleoptera > Elateridae > Agrypnus > Agrypnus murinus. The sequence goes on along the minus strand of OV816023.1, from coordinate 110,186,931 downwards.
ACATGATACAAAGCAGCTGCTTTGACTTTAAATCTTGAACCAGGCCATATTTCAAAGGTAATCCATAAAAAGGTAGTTGGCAAAAGTCCTGAACAATTTACAAAAGAATACGTGACAGCTGTGGAAACTAAATCAAAGTGGGTTAAATGCAGAAAGAGACTGTGGAAATCACAAAGAAGGAAGACTTACAAGTCAGCACCAGCCGATAGCGAATATGGAAAAGTAGATGAAGAAAACATACAGCTATCAGCAGAAGAATACTCTTTAAAAGAAAAAGAAATTTTACAAGTAATGAAAAAAACTGAAGATGAATTACATCTGATACAGTTAGAAACAATTGGTCTAAATAATAATCTACTTTGGAGTCAAGACAGATTGTCGCGAATAACAGCTTTTTATTTTTGGCCAGATTTGTAAAATGAAAAGCTTAACACATTGTAAAAATATAGTCAAAAATCTGTTGTATAGCACTTTTAAAGGAAATCTTGCCACACGATGAGGACAAATTCAACAATATTTATTTATAAAGATGATTTCTTTTTGGCAGCAATGCAATCAAATGCCCTGCATCAGCTGCAAAAATGAAAGTTATGAGTGCTGTTAACAAAAAAAAATTCTCAAAAAAAGAACTCGTAATTATTACTTTCAAATACAAGAACAGTTACATATTACGAACCGTGATTATTAGGGTGGCCGTTATTTTGCAAAAGTTTGAATTTGTTAGATCCCTCCCTAGATCCCTATAAAATGTCAAAAAAACCAGCTGTGCAAAATTTCAGTCCATTTGGTCAATATTAACCCGTGCCACCGAGAGGTTCAAGTTTTAAATGGGATTTAACATGGGTTTGGTGCACTGCTAGAAACTTTGTGGCATAACTTTTTTATCTTTCTATGTTTTAACGTGAAATATTGTATACTTATGTTGTTGAAGTTGCTTAACACGAATCTGAAGCCAAAAAGACTCTAGCAGTTCCACGGAAATGATAATTTTAGTGAAACTGACCGATTTTTTGACAGCTGTAAACTGTCAAAAGTTTTTCTGACAGTTACAATTTTATCAAATTCGTGTTCAGCAGCTTCAACAATACAGGGTGTCCCAAATATAAAGGATTTTGAGTTAATGGGTAACATATGAATAATGGAAGAAGCCAAAAATGCATAAAATTCCGGACTATCTAAAAAAAAATTTTTTACTAAAAATTTGTGGGCACCCGGAAAACTAAGCAAACTGAAGACGGCCCTGGTGTCTGGTGAAGCTTAATATTACATAGTATGCTGATCTCATTCTATTTAGTTTATTCCAAGCAAAACGATGTTTACTATTTAAACTGTTATTATAGTTTAATAAAGACATAAATGCGTCCTAAATAAAGATAGACTAAACAACAGTGACCGGGTGTTTTGTTATTCTTCTTACAACATAGTAGGTACATGCTGTAGTAGTATAGGTTGAAAAACCTCAATGAATTTGAATTGTATTTAATCTCAAGACATCCTTAGAAATAAGTAAATAAAATAAAATCAATTAACAGTTAGAATTGCTATAAAACGAATTAGGTAATGTTTATATCAACACAAGTAAAGCATACCTACAACAGCAGATCATATTTAGACCTACTAATAGGTAATAACAACTTTATTTACGTTGCAGACGTTCAGATATCGTAAATTACTTTTGTACGTGACATACAATAACAATTTTTAAAAGGCACACAGTTCTACAAATGGTATCACATTTTTTAAGTACATTAAGGTAGGTTAGTGTTACAGAGTCGGACTTGAAAATCAATGAAACTTTAAAATTCATTTTCTCGAAAACTATTCAGTTGAAGAACAAACTTTATAAGGAAAAGTTGCTCTACTCCATTCCACCTATCTACCATTAACTCAAATCCCTTTATTTCTGAGACATCCTGTATAAGTATATAAATTTTCAAGTTAAAACATAGAAAGATAAAAAGTTACGCCACAAAGTCTCTAGAAATGCACCAAACGCATGTTAAATCCCAATTAAACTTTAACCCATCGGTGGCACGGGTTAATATTGACCAAATCGGCTGAAATTTTGCACAGCTCATTTTCTTGACATTTTAAAGTGATCTAGGGGGGGGGGGGGGCTAAAAAAATTTAACTTTTGCAAAATAACGGCCACCCTAGTGATTATTGTAATTATATTTCTTGTAGAAGTTGAAATTTTAATTAAATTTTATTTTAAAAATTAAAAGAAAACAAAATCTCATTACATATAATGTACCTTCAAAACCTTCTACTAGTATGTAATGAAAAGTTTTTTTTTAAGCTGGTTGATATACCTTTTAGTATGACATGTAATTTCCCACAGAAATTTAATTTTTGTTAAAATTGCAACTTAGTATATCCTTTTTGCAATCAACGTTTCAATTAAAATAAGAAATAAGATTCAATTAAATTATAAAATAAAATTTCATAAATAATAATAGACTGCGCTTAATATCAATGTTATTTTAACAGTGTAGCCTGCATGAGTAATTGAATATGGGAAACCATTGGTATTGAGCCTGATAGTTAGGTAATTGTATTAAGAAAAAATTCGTATCTTATCATCGTAAATGTAAAATATGTTGAAAAGTAAAAGACACTATACGATGCGGTTTTTACTAAATGAAAGATAAAACTTCAGCTGAAGTACCTACCACAAGATTTATTTAATTTTATGGTTATCAGGCCTGCTTTGATTAGTTGAAAATATACTAACTTATGCAATCTTAACAAATTGCTTTTTGTCCTGTGTTGCTATTTACATAAATGAACACAAAGGTTGATAAACAAACACATGCAAACTTTTAAGCGTATTTTCTTATTGCAAAAGCAAAACAAGACAGAAGTAACATCCGCTGGGTGCCGATGATGGGACATGAGATACGAAAGTGGCGCTTTCTCGATAAATATAACGAATAGCTGGCGTTTGAGATTATGCGACAACCCATGCAAATGCAACTTTGAGTTTCAACTATCCAATTTTGTGAGTGTCCCAATCTGGGAATCTTAAGTTGATGTTACATAGAACTGTATAATATCAAAGCAATTATTAGCAACTACAACTCACCTCTTCATCAACTTTAATGCTAAATATTCCTGCCAACTTCAAGAGGTTTGCTAACGCAATTATCATCAGAGGGCTTTTCTTCCTGTTATAAATTAATTCTTAACATCGTTACCAACTAAAAAATATCTAATATAGTACTTACGACTTTTTCCTGGTAAATATAATAGGGTTGTTTATCTGCACGAGTAGTCTGCCATTCATATTACCCATCACATAAAATAACGCAACGATGGTTTTTAAAAAATTCAGGTCTAAAGTAATTTGAATCCAAAGCTCTTTCAAGTTTCGCATTATGTGTATAGTACATAGCTTTCTCTACATTCTGAAATTTTGCATCTAATTAACTGGTAAACAAGGATAAAAAATCAAAACAAGCATACCCATCGTAATATTCCCCAACGCATTGGAAGAATGACATAATCTGAGCACTTGATTTCTTTTGCCTCTGGAAAATGGATCTTATCAGCCAATACAGGTACAACTTTTGATGGACATAAGTTGTATAATGGCACATAAGTGTAATGAGTAGTTTTAAGATATGTTGGCTCAATACGTTCATACCGACCCCTTCCTTTATGTTTTCTGTAAGCGCAGGCTTTTCGCAATTCTGGTGGAACCAGGGTGCTGAAAGATCATCCCATAAATGCAATAATTTTAACTTTCGTTTTTATACTATATTTACCAAGCTAAACGTCCACACATCGTCTAGACAGCTTTATTATAATATTTAGCAATAAGAAAAGGTCTCTGCTTGAACTGACACAACTGATAATATAAATTAAATAGAAAATTAATAACTGCTTTGCTTAATTTGTTAATTGTTTACAACCAATTATTAACAATGTAAAATGTTAGGTTACGCGGCATCATTAGTACATACCAACCCACAGGGACAAAATGTACTAAATAAAGCGCCAAATTCAGAATTTCAATATTATGAAATGCCTAGTTATTATACATTTATGTGATTCACTATTACAGAAAATTTTCTTTGTAGTGTAAGTATTTTTAATTATAATTATGCAATTGTTTCCTCTTTATTTTAATATCTCAGTACTTTTTCAATAAAGTGGACCAGAATCCAGATTTTTTTTATTATAAATTATAATGAGAAGGCATTTGGGTCATTCCATGAGAAATCATCAAGTCAGTAAAGTTGCACCATTTTTGATGAATATGAGCTAGCTTGTCACGCTAGCCTTTAGATAAAAGAAAATATTTTCTTTTAATTTTTACTGGCAACTATTTGATAATGGCGGCCATTTTTCATCAGCGGCGTCGACAAATTTTACCTATTTCAGAGGTTTATGCATTTGATTACAGCTTGTTGTGCAGTTGACCAATTTGGAATATTATTATGTCATTTTAAAGCTTAAGATATGTATATTTTATTTATATAATTACAATTTGTTAATAAATTATTTTTTCAAGATGGCATCTGTGCGCTTTTTCCGTTGAAATTTCTATTTTTTCCTGATATGTACCCCATTATGCAGTCCCTAGGCAGAGCTGTCACGACGAATCATGATTTAAATCTTTTTCGATTTAAATCACTATTTAAAATCATTATTTGAATTAAATATTTTGATTTTAAATCATTTGTCCAGTAATGATTTTTGATTTAAAATCATTTTAGGAAGTATCTTTGATTTTCTTTCAAAAAAAGATCAGATTTAAATATTTCAAAGTGATTTTAAATCATGTTTAAGGATTTAAATCTTTTCTAAATATTTAAATGCTAAAAAATGATTTAACCATTGCAGGTCTCATTATTGTGTACGTCACCTTTGGACTGTTGATTACTCAGCAACCTTGCTCCTGCTATTACAATTTTTACTGGTATTCTAATATTATACAGTTTATGAAAATCTATCACTAAAAACCGCGTGTTGCAGCTGTATGTTCAGATCCGTAATTCAGCTATCCCACATATTTTTCTTAAATTATAAAATCATCAATATAATTTGAAATATGATTAAAGCAATCGGGAATTATTTTATTGCCAGTCAACAATTTGTAAGTGATTATAAAGAGATATGTATAGGTACCTGCCGGTTAACAGCATAATCTAAAATGAGACATTGCGTAATTTGATATTTATCTACTCTCGCAAAATAAAGGAGTTTCAGGTTTCAATTTCTAAAATGTGTCAAGAAGCAATTCATAATTTTTAAGTTATCTATCATACATGATGCATCGTTATCAGAACAATTTTTTCATGTAGGTTTCGATGTAAAGTTTGTAACCCTTTTTCTGAAAAGAATTAAACACATTTTTGCAAAACATGGCCTCTTAAGGGAATTCTAAACTTTAACTGCCAGCAACTTCGTTTCGGATCCTTCAAAATTTAATTCATTTAAGGGTACTGTCGCGTTTATCAACATATCTCAGAACGATGCCTTTAATCGAAAAAAAACGTTGTTATAAAATTGTAGAACATGATCTTTCGCTTCCAACAATGTCGCTTTAATATTTTTAGAGATTACAATAATTCCGTAAAAGAATAAAATTTAACAACAAACACAATTTAAAATGTCTCGACGCGAGGCAGTCGACAACCCGCGTCTATGTTCTTGGGCTAAAAATACACATAATTTCCTTTTTCTTAAATTAGTGCATATGTGACTAATATATGTTTAATTTAATTAATTTACATAATACTTATACACCTTTGTTTATTTACCCATTACCTACTAATAGTAAAACAGTATTCCAGAATAGTTATAATAATTATAACATGGACATTTAATTTTTTCGTATTTTTTGGCTAGTATCATCTTCTGTAAAGAGATAGTAAATTAACCAGGAACGAAAAAAATGTACCTGTGTACTATTAATCAACATTATTCACTGTCGACCTCGCTTTCCTCATCTTCATTAGATTTCGGATTTAAAGGGCTTATTGTATACATTATTTTAATTTATTAACAAACTAAGCAACTTTTCGGCTAGCAAGCACTCTACAAAGAGGATGTGATATTTTAATTTTATTTAGTGTAATTGTGTAGTAATGTATTTATTAAAAAAATTTTTCCAACAATTATTTCAATTTATCACCAAAATTAACTCTACATTAAGTTAACCCAAAAGTATAAAAATACAAAAGATTTTATAACGATTTAATTAAAAATCTCTGAAAAGGTTTTAGTTGATTTTTCTTAAAGTCTTCAAACAGACTCAAACGAACTGGAACAAAAATGAGGCTTGCGTTTTAATATCGATTTGTATTGTTTATTCAGGTGGATGGATATGAACGGGTTATTATGTGGGTGACTCATTCTTGTATTTTTGGACGGACTTATACTGACAATATATATGTAGCAGATATGATTTAAGATCTTTTTAGTCTTTAAAATCTTTTTAAGTTTAAATTCATCTTGCAAAAGATTTAAATACTTTTTATTGATTTAAATCGTTTTTAGGGATTTAAATATTTATTAAATGATTTAAATCAATAAAATGTATTTAAATCTTTTGCAAAATGATCTTAAATATATTGTAACGAATAGTAAACTCACATATGACGTCATCTAACATTCTAGATGTATGTATGAGTCATCAACTGTATGACTCATCAATAACAACTGCATGTATGACTCATCAATCAACACCTGCAAGTATGACTCATCGACGTCACTTATCAACATCTGTATGTATGACTCATCAACACGTCATCGAACATTCCAGATGTACGAGTCTAAAGATATAAATTTAGTCGCGAGTAGAATGGGGCAGTTAAAGGCATAGTGAAATGTACTCTGAATAAATTGTTAATTATTGTAATACATAAATAGTCCTCAAATAAATTTGTAAATAATAGTTCGTTAGATAGTTTATAGTGTTTTTAATTAAGTGCATTGTAAATAATCTTTTCTATATTAATAGACGATTTAAACAGCATTTTTGTTATTATTTTAAAAAGAACATTACAATATAAAAGATTTAAATCTTAAAAAGACTTATGATTTAAATACTTTACAGACAAAAGTATTTTTGATTTAAAATCATTTCGTAAAAGATCAAGTATCTTTGATTTAAATCATTGATTCGTCGTGACAGCTCTGTCCCTAGGCTAAATCTACTGATCTGGTTTTTTATGTCAGATTTTAAATGTTGGTCAATTTGTATGATTAAATATTTTATGCTTTCAACTGCTTCTATAGAGTATTTCATTTCTTTATCGCTAATTATTTCTAAACTATTAAATGTTATTTTTTCTTACTTTTATAACAACTAAAAGGTATATATTTAGTTTTACTAAAATTTATTAATAATATTTTATTATCGAACCAGGCTCTGATTCCTTTCAGATCATTTTCAGCCACTAATTTTACTTCGCTTTATAAGTCAACAGTGTACAGCACAACTGTATCGTCTGCAAACGCAAATGTATCTCCTGCAGTGTAAAGATTTAGTAAATCGTTAATGTATATTAGGAAGAAAATCGGCCCCAAAACGGTTCCCTGTGGAGCACCGCATTTTACGGTTTCGAAATCACTTAAAATATTGGCAACTTTAACACACTGTATTCTGTAGTTTGGTCAGAGCAGCCCGTCTATGAGTTTAACAAAGTTGAGAGTACAACAGTAACATCACATTTTTGATATTTGTTGACATTCGTTTATATAAAAGTCTATGACTGACGAAGGAATAAGTGCTTTAAGAATTTTACATAAACAAAAGATACAGCTGAAGCTATAGTTTTCGATTTACTTTTAACTTAAAAATATTAAATAAAAAAGAATTACTTACTTACTAACTAAATATAAGATGTTTTGTTTATTTATATTTAAGTTACTAATTTAAGATTTATTTATTTTTTATGCTTTAAGATAATAAAGCAACGATTTTGAGAATAAAATATTTTAAAGAGAGCATTTATTATTAATTATCAAGTAATCACAAATATCAATTAACAAAAAGGCGTTAGCATAAATGACACATTTTTAAGCAATCATACCTGCCTGTTTGTAAACCCTAGTTGCGGATCTGTATTTAATGCTATCCACCACTTTCACTTTAGAATGTTTAATTTCTATACTCACATTACAATCTTGAAACTGTTTGTATTTATTTGGATATCTCACATGTTCTAACTACAGTCAGTTTAAGCTGATTTGCAGCTAGCCACTAACAATGCTGTTTAACTCCTGATTCATCTCAGAAATCACTTCAGTTGGGACATTTTTTTCTAAATATGTAAATGTACCTAACGAGCTTGGAATCTGATACCCATGTTCAATTCATTGCCATTCTTTAATTTCTTAAATGCATTATTATTTGTAGCAAACTCGGAATGTTTGAGTGCAGACTGCTACATAGTAGCTTTGTTCAGTACGTACATTATACTCTATCAGCTATGTAGTATTTTCTAACACCTTCATCTACTAGGTTAACTGAGTCGTGCATACTCAAGTAGCGATATTACATGAAAATTACGTAAATTTCGCATATCATAAATTACATCCTAAGAATTTTAAGAACAAATGGTATGTGAAAAGGATGTAATTTTTATTAAGGTCCATCTTTTTTGCAATCATTTTACATGCCAAAGTGATGTACAAAGATGATCAGAAAAGTATGTATGTATACATAGGGTGATCCAAAATGATTTGAGGACGGTTTGAATTTACTACCACGTTAAATGATTGTCACGTTGGCAACACGAATACTTTTTGAACATTTTTATATTTGAATTTTTATAGTAGCGCCTTAAAAATAATATAGTTTATACTCTTCATTAACTTTAAATAACAATAACTTGCTTGATAATAAAATCCTCTAACAAACTGCACTATAAAGATTGCTCTGGTAAATTTACTAGTATTATCGTTGGCTTCTAGTGACCAACGATAACTCTAGTAAATTTAATTTCCAAAAGTAATTTTACAAGACGTTATTAATTTTACGTGTTGTTAGTTTCATTTTTCCTATATATATTTACAAAATGTACGTAAATTTACTGTATAATTTTACAAAATGTAAGTAATTTTGTGTTTTTGTAATGTTTAAAATCCAGATATTCATGTAATTTCACTGTGCATTAGGAGAAGTACTTCCAAAAGCCAGAAATAATGTCCATTAAAGGCACCATGTTGAGAGAATTCTGAGAGAACATGGCTGGAATTTGCAGTACACCCCAGGCGGACAGACGTTCTCAAGTTCATCAAAAGGGTTAGATGTATGATGACACTAAGTGGTTGTTTCGTCTTCAAATGTTAATTTGAATTTTTATAAAAATTGTTAAAATTCTATTAAATTGACGATTTATTAAATAAGAGCAACCTTTACCATTGGATCCATTTCATTTAAAACAGAAAATATCTTCGAATAAGCTCTTGATAATAGAAATAACAAATACTTCCGAAAATTCCGCTGAATAATTTAAAAAATTACAATTTTTTTCTTAGAAATTGTTTAACCCAAACCGATTATAATTTGTTTTAAGGATAGTTTTCACAGTTTACGTGTCAAACAGAAAGCTATAAACTGTTATATAAAAAAAATATTAAACTAATCTGATGAAGGGAAATCAATAAACAAATTACAAACCCATTTAAACTGTGCCCTTCGCTTATCAAGTTGTCTCAGTATGTATACTTTCTGCAAGATAGAAAGTATGCATTAAATATTTGTTGTATTACGGTCAATCAATAGCTTTTTGTATCATTAGATTCAAACATTTTTTTAATTCTATATTAAAATAAATCAAAACTAATAACTAGTTAATTTTATTATCACCTTTTTTTTATATTATCATAACATCTATCGCTTACAAAAGTAAATAATAAAACATACCAATCTGTCAACTAAGTTTACTGTTCTATTGATCAGTAATTAAAACAAAACTCACGGTATAATATATAAGTATAATGTTTATTGATTTCAATTTCATAGGAGCAACTGTGCAGAACATACATCATATACATGCAAAAAAGCTGCAGTACAAATTATACCAAGTGTTAAAACAGTAACATAAAAATCGTCTCCTAGGTCATCTGTTAAAATAATGATTATGTGATTCATTTAACAATACAAAGTAAATTATTATAATTAACAAAACCTTTCACAGATTATGGGGAAAAAGAAATGCCCCCGGGAATACTGAAATCGACAAACTTAATTTTGTATTATTTCAGCAGTCAGAATTGCGTAGCACTAGAGAACATCTAATTAACGCTTAATGGAAGCCACTTGGCTTCACATTAAATGCTTTTTTAATTTGTCGATATCAATAAGAAATTATAAAATAAAACACATATTATATCAACAAAAAACAGTTAAGTTCCCAAATACTGTAAATCAATTCTGATCTACTGTGTTCCCTATTGTGGCTTTCTGCCCAGTAAAACCCAATGGGGATGCACACTGATATATAGCCAGTGCACAAGCAATATATAATTTACACATACATGAAATCATTGCATATAACATTATATGTTATGAAATCACATAAAAATTAAATTGCGACATGGCCGCATGGAACTCATATAAAAAAAATATCATGTACCAATGAAAATAAGATAAGTGCTATAATAACATTATATATTTTTGCAAACATGATTCTAAACTATAATACTCTTCATTGGTACAGACACCAGAGTTCCTAGTTTTAAAATTTCTATTTTTTAATTCCATTTTGGTTCAGCCCTGCCTTTGGAACCACTTGGGGTTTAGCAGCACCACCTCCATGAACACTATACAAAAGAATATCTTTACTTTAGATTATATTTATATAAAGTAGTATAATCAAACAACTTACCTTTCTGCAGAATTCTCTTTATTATTAGGAGTAACGTTATCTAAACCTAATTCAGAAAGTACGTTTAAAGCTTCCAGAGCAGCTTTTTCATGCGACATTTCAGTAGTAGGTCCTTCTCCATGGCAAACTTGAGGTGGGGTTGTACTTAAAGAAACCAAAGTAAGATACTGCTCATGGTTTGCCTTAGGAAAATCGGAGAATTGGACTTGTACCCCAAGTAGTTGGGCCAAATACAATAGCTGATCCTTGGCTCGTACGCTCTGTGTCACTTGTGGTGATTTCTTGGGCACCTGCACCTGTCCCATCTTTTTAACTTCACTTGGTGCACTACTAGAACCTGAATTTAACATTTCGGAGCCACCCAATTTGGCTTTGTTCTAAAAAAAAAAACAAAAAATTAATTCCAATCAGGGTTCTAGCCATATGGCTTTGATCACTCCTAGTTTTTTGATAATCTTAGAAAAGAAAAAATAAAGATTTCCTGAAATGGTGCTGTTTTTTCCGAAGCTTAAATCAAAAAAATAATATTAAAATAATAACGGCTCCAATGCTCATGAGTTGTGTATTGTAAAGCTTACTACACTTTGTCATGCTGTCGGATGGGTACGTTAAGCGGTCAATCCCCGATAATCACACAAACATCAACCAATGGTTGTCATTAAGAATAACACTGGCCTATATCATGCACAAGTATATAGTCATGCTTCAGTGGTTTGGCAATGTTAATTACAATTAACATTTATAGATATTATTATTACTTTGTTTAATTTGGATTTGTTTTTCTGAAAGATTAATAGTTGTAGGAAATTTTGAAGTATTTGATGAAATTCTGTGGTAATTATATTCACAGAAAAAGTGACACAAAAGTTAAATTGCAATTACAATTTTCAAAATTTGGTACTAAGTGTCACGACGAAAGCTTTATATATTTTGCTTGAAATTAAAATATGTAAAACTAAAAAAAAATACAACAGTAGCCATTTCCGTAATCTATAAAAAGGCATACAGCTTAAATTTAAATTGTCTACTTCCCAACAGTACAAAAACTTTGTGCAAATTGTTAGAATTGTCACATCATGATCAGAGCCATATTTGCTGATTAAAGGATATCAAATGTATACATACCTGTTGAAAAGCACCGGATTGATCATTGACTAACAATAGACCTGGCACAAGTTGGCGACCTCCACTGCCACCAACACTATTTTCTTGCTTTTCCTCCATAAACGTAACTTTGCGAGGCTTTTCAACAGTTTCTACTTCCTTTTCAATCTAAAATAAACAATTCATATGTAAAATTTACAAAAGCATAAAAATATAGTACATCATTAACCTAAAGAACTGTAGCATTTATCAGGGGCGGATTTATCATTTTCAGGGCCCCAAGCTAAAATTTCTTTAAGGCCCCCACGCCGTATTCTCAGTAATAACATTTTAATTACAAGAAACGATTTCAAGAAATAATTACATTTTCGACTAAAGATTTCATATTTTTATTCCAAATTTATTATTATTAATAAAAAACAACTTGGGAAAAGTGTAAAATATTTATTAGTAAAAACGTTAAAAATTGGAATAACACGTTGTTCTCATTACATAAACATATAACCATTTTTTCCATTGTAATTTAGCAAATCTATAATGTTGTTTATATAGTAATCTTCCGAGGCCCCAAGCTGTAGGTTATTTAGTTTAACGGTAAATCCGCCCCTGAGCATTATTTATGGACAAGTAATTGACTTTGCTTGAATTGAACTGTTAAGAAGTTAATGAATGTCAACATGCTGCAATTAACATAAGTTTTGTCCAAATTATATTCGGAAAAGGCAACTTTTATCACCTTTCTCTGAAAAAAATGCAATTTGAATTGAATTGGCATGTTAATAAATGATGTAAATTTTATAACAAATGTAGTTAAGTTCTCTATAAAGTACCCCAATTACCGATTTTGATGGGTTACGAAGTTATTTGGTTATTATAGCAGATATACAAAACTTACTGTGCAAAGTGCAGAAAAAACTTTTTATAGTATTTTTGTGTTCAGAATTCAACTGTTTACTCTTATTTTTTTCATTTTGATTCACATTAGATACAGTATATATTTTGGGTTTGAAAATGGTAACCTTAGGCATAGATTAAATACAATGGTACCTTGGTTTGCGAGCATAATTCGTTCAGGAAATGTTCTTGTCCATTTCCAAAGAAAATTTAGTATTGTTTTAAGATGCCCTTAATGATCAATTTAGATCTTGAAGGCATTACATATAATGTCACATGTCTTACGTAGTGTGACATGACAAAAATTGCCTGTTTCATTCAATATTATTACAGAAATTCAGACTCAATTTCTTTTAATTTAATTGATTTTTAGTTGTGTAATACATTTTTTTATTGTTCAATAATAATGAACTGTAATTTCAAACTAAACTCACTAACATTATTGCGCTTAACCAACACTGTAATTACATGCACCAAATGACAGTTTTCATTCTACTGCACACATTTTTGCACAAAAGTCTAACAAATAAGTCATTATCATCATAGTTTGGCTGTGGCAATTGTAATTTGTGTTATAACATGAAGTTGACTTTTTCGAGGAATGCACGTTATATTTAATGTCTGGGCAATAGAAAGGTACTGATAAATTTCAAGCTATATATGGATATGAATTTTAATAAAATTACATTAAGATATCATTTAATAATATTGTAATGAACGGGAAAATCCCATGTGTTGCAAAGCGCCTCGTTTATTGTAGACTGGCGACAAAGCAACCGAACCTGTTAACACGGAAGAATACCAGAACCTTAGAGTCCTGTAGAACATATCGCACGAGATATAATGCCAGGCGTGGGAAAGAAAAGCAGCAGTTAATTGGAACCATGCAATGTGAATAAGATATTTACACTATAAATATATATTGGTGTATTCAAAATAAATATTGTAGTTAATTAAATAAATAAATAGCCTGCAAATAAATTAGTTTAAGTTTGTTGATAGTTCATAATTTGTATATTTAATTAGTTAAGTTTAAACCTTTAGTTATTGTTAATATTTCTCTTGTTATTGAACAGTTAAAACAGCATCTTTAGTTTTATTTAAAAGAACGTTACAGTATGCAGATTAAGAGGTCACCATCAATATTACCTTAAGAACAGGTTTAGGAGTAGATTGACTGATTGATTGAGGTGCAGGATTATTAGTATATCCCAACAAGGACAATAATGCTTCAGCAGCATTACGTTTTGCAATTTTCTTATTAGGTCCTACTCCAGTAGAAACGTGTCCATTAACAGATGCTTCAATTACAAACTCACGACGTCGTGGAGCACCACGTTCTTCAACAACCTATTAAAAAAAAGAAATTAATACACTTGAAAACCTTAACGGCACTATATTAAAAGCATGTGTAACAAGCAAGCTTTTCTTTTGCACAAAAACAAGAATGGCCGAGTGCAACAAAAAGTACTTGTTGTGGATACTATTTTTTTCTATTTCACATTAATTTACTTTAATAACTTTAATTTAATAAAGTTTACAGTTTAAAAAACTGTTGAGAAAAAAATTGATGAAACCTGACAGTTTGTTATGTCGTGTTGCAAAATACGAAAATCAAAGTGAAATAGAAAAATTGTATTTAAATCAACTTACAGTATAAACAGGTTCCTTTTCCTTATTCGCTTGTTGAATTTGAATTAAGCGCGATATGGGGTTAATTTCTTCAGTAAAGTCAGAATTTCGATCGGCGTTAACTTTAATCAAATTACGTTGCTTTTTCTTATTAACAACACGTTTACGCTTCATTGTAACTAAATTAGTCGTATTAGGAAGTGGACCGAGTCTGCTCAACTCTTCCAGCATTTTTTCTGCAGCCCGTTTCTTCGAAATCTTCTTACCATTTCCTTCTCCTTGAGCCTCAAAGTCTCCAACACGGCATTGAGTGATAAAAACTTTCATGTGTGGGGGACCTTTTTCACTTAAGACTTCAAAAGCTACATTAAGATTCCTTTTCAATGCTATTTCATGTACTAATGAAATTGGTGATTTTAATTCTGCATTAAGATCAGTGCAAACATCACTCTGTGGTACCACTACAAATAAAGTTCTTATTAAATCGTCAAAATATAAAAAATAAATAAAAATACCATTATCATTGACTACTGGACATTGTTGAGTATCAGTCACTTCTTTTTGTTTAATGTCTTCTATAGCTTTGGCAGCAGCATCATGACGGGCAGCTTGTACAGTATATCCCATACCAGGATACTCGCGTTCTCCAACACGTAAACGAATTGAAAATGGCTCACCAGGAGGATGCTGGTATCGATATTGCCCATAGTAACGATTTTCGTAGTGAGTATGGTAATTGCGAGCAGAATTATTACGACGTGGATCGTAGCTGTAACGAGGTTGCCCTGGACCATATATATTGTGTCTAGGATAATATCCTGGCTGCGACATATAACCCTAATATTAAAAAAATTAATTTTACTTTCACAATTTAAGAGTATTTGCAAGAGGTATATACGAACCTGAGCTTGTGGAGCAGGAGGTGCCCCGTTTTCGAGAAAGTATACTGTCCTTTCTCCACGCTTCATAGCAAGGGCATTTAGTTCTACTGTTGGAGTTACCATTCCAGATCCATTTTTCATGCCAGATCTATTGTTACGATTTGATTTTGGAGGCGGATGTTTAAATTCAGTTTGTTGTAGTGCCAATGCAGCTGCCGAATGTTGTGCTTTTTTAATACTAGCACCTTCGGCTTCGTATTCCTCGTTACCCAACTTCAGCGTAACAGTAAATAATTTTTTATGGGCAGGCCCCTTAAAATAAATGATTTAAATATTAATATTTCATACTTAACTTTTTAAATTTAAAACAAGCAGAAATATGTTATTGTCGTCAGTAACATTCTAATGCGGTTGTGATTTTATATTTTTTTTCATTCATACAATAAGTCAGTAAGGGATCGAAAAGTTTTTTAACAAATATAATTTGAAGAATACAAGTCATGAATTAAAATAAATCTGCTGTGATACAGTTATTTGTCCTAGAGAGGAAAGCGATTCCTTTCACTCAAACTCAAAAGATGTCTCTCGAGCATCTACAAGTGAGGCATTTGAATGAGAGTGTAAAGCAATTTCCTCTCGTGTTAAGACATTTTTTTCACATGTTCCAAAATCAACTTGAATGTTAATCTAAAATTAACCAAAACCTAGGATAATGAAACTGAGAAGTTCTTCAGAATTATCCTAAAGGTGGTGACTAGCAACACCAAAGAAATTATTTATGTAACCAATGAGAATAATTACCCACAGGAGTTTAGAGAATTACTCAGAGTCTAGAAAAAAATGGCAGCATTCAAGAAACCCATTGGATAAAACTATTTTAAATATTAAGACTTAAGTGGCTCAAAAGAGATATTTAGACGTTGAAAGAGGACTCCATAAGAAGATATCTACTAGGCTTGTCTGCAGATGAAATCTATGAAAAGAATCAAAAGACCTGTTTCATCTATTACACTAATTAGAAGCGAAGATAATGGCGTGATAATGGATAATGGTGTGATAATAAGCCAAAAGCTGATGTGTTGATCACTTAGCCAATATCCTTAAACCAAATCAAACCCAGTCAGATTTAATACTTTGATGCAGTCTCAGAAGAAATCATATTGGTTAGAACTAGCCAGTGAAACTAAAACTAATCTAACCCTAAAAAAGTCCCTGCTTTTGACCTCATTTCTGGAGAAATCTTGAAACAATTGCCGAACAAAGATATGGTGATGCTTACTTCTCTTTAACGCATCTTTTCATCTCAGAAACGTTCCTGATATCTAGAAATTTGGCAGAAGTAACAATGTTACCAAAACCTGGTAAACCAATAAATAATGTCATCATGATCATGAAAACCAATTTTCCTACTTCTGTTCGAACTGTTCAAAAAATTACTATTGAAAAGACTACGCGTATAACAGAAAACAAAAATTTAATCCCAGATTTTCAATATGGATTTTGCCAGAAACACTCCATCATCGATCAAGTGCATTGAATTACTAATGTTATTGAAAGAGCTCTTGAAAAGAATTAGTATGCTCAGCTTCCACAACGTTCCTCGTATTCTCGGCAAGGTCAAGCACAATGGTTTAGTCCATAACTAAAAAGAATGTTACCGAAACAATATGTTGAAGTTTTCCTATCATACATATCAGACAGACCGTTTTGCATCAAACAAGAAGATCTAAAAGAAATAAGTGCGGGTGTACCACAGGGAAGCATTGTGAGACCAATACTTTACCTCCTTTACACCAGTGACTTTCCAGAAACAAGGCTTTGCTTGCAGTTGGAAAATATTTTGAAACCTCTACCACTAAGCTCCAAAATGCTAGTAACAGAATTCTTGGGAAACTAAACCTTAATAAACTTAAATATATCCATGCCTACTTCACCAAGAAAAGGTTGATGACCCTTCTACGCTTAATATTAACGGTAACATTGTACGCTAAGTACCTTTGCATGGATTTGGATTCTGAGTTGCGCTGGTAGAAAATGTTAAGAAGAAACACTTCGAACTTGGTCTGAAATGCAGACAATATTATTTATTGGCTTCTTGGGAGAAATTTCAAGTTGTCATTGCATAATAAAATTCTTATTTATAATCAGATTTGAAAACCCATTTGGCTTTATGGAATTAAACTCTGGGGTTGTGCCAAAGATTCCAACATTAATTAATTAATTCCGACCTTCAAAAACAAACTTATATAACTTATACAATAAAATCTTGATTTTATCTTCAAAGTCCAAACAAGTAAAGGTTACAGTAGCAAACTTGTAAGCATTCACATTGGATCATAATCTACATGTTAACATACAAGCAAAATGATGTAACATAAAATATACCAATGTATTGTAGCTGGTTAAAGTATTTTAATATCTTATAGTTTGAATACGTTACCTGCTCGCCAGTTAGACGATACTGATGTTGAATTTTATTGTATCGAGCAAGTTCATTTATTAAGCACATTGGAGTTTTTTCTTTAGTGTTTGCCAAGTTACTAGGGGGCATAGACGAAGTACTAGTGTTTGTAGATGAACTCTGCTGGTCAGCCGAAAGCTGTTCGGCTGTTTCTGCAGAAGCTGAATCAAAGAAGTACAGTTAGTTATACATCTAATCTAGTAGATTCTAGTTGATGTCCTTAAATTGCCACAACAACATTTTATACATGTTTGGCAAATTTCTAGAGAAAAAAATATAATTACCTTGTGGCATATTTGATTTAGGTTGTGGTTGCTGGGGAATTGAAGTCGTGGTTATCAAAGCTGGTCCTTGGGGCATCGACACCAATACTCCTAAATGAAAACATAACCGAAATTAGAAATCCACTGGCACAATTAATAGAAATCATGATTAATTATAAATTAGTCGATAGAATTAAAATATCAGAATTAAATAAATAAGATTATAACATTTACAATACAGTTTTAATTTAAAATGTTTTGAATACGTTATAGCCAACTCTGTTACAGATACTCCCTAATTATGTAGCTGATATTACACTTCATAAATTGAAGTTATGCTCCGTGATGCATAAGCATCTAGCCAATATTTACTTTTATAGCACACACATATTTACTTCAGTGGTTTGGCAATGTTAATGATAACTATTACCTATATTAACTATAACCTATACAACCCTTAATCTGCTAATATTGACAAAATTAGATATTTTATTGACATTTGGAATAATGATCATGAGCACCGAGTTGTTTGGAGGCTGCTGGAACACATCACGACCTACCTACCATAAACGATCAAATAACGTCTTTGCCAAATTAAGAGTAAATTTCTAAATAATATTCAGATATTTATATGGTACGTATCACACAAATGTTTACATTTGTAACACTTTATTATTTCATTAGGGGCAAGTTCTACATCTTTAAACCCTGTTTCATATGGACGCTGACCGTCAGCATGCTGAAGGTTCGCCAGGTGTTGTGTTTCCACAAGATCAGTATGAAAATGGAAGTCAAAGCTGATGCATCAACCACCTTTGTCATATCTGCTGCTTATATATAGCCATTTGCAAACTTTATTATGCTTTTCCTTCTTTTCTGATATTTGTCTGTTTTAAAAAAGCAGGTACTAAATCATAATTCCAGAAAACCCAAATTCCACCATTGTTTTCTGTTGTGGCTACTTAAGAAATTCTTTAAATTAATTTAAAAACAATATTTCAGGTGTTTGCTGCAAGTGGTTTATGGGTATTGTTGGGAGCGAAACCTCCAATAAAGACACCATTGGGGTTTAAAAGAGCGTCATTATTCTGACATGTTTTTTAAAATAACTGAAGTATTTCCATCACGCTGACGGTCAGCATCCATGTGAAAAGGGGCCAACATAACCTTGGCTGTCATTACTTTGAAAATTATATACTAAACATCCCAGATTAACCTATCTGGCTCTTCCTTTAGTGAAAAGCATATATTTAACACTATTATGTATTTTTATTTAACAGTTTCATTTTGAGAATATCTTTTTTTGTGCGTCCCTTTTACCTGTTGAGGGTTGGGGAAGTTGGTATGTCCGATTGTGGCTTCAGTTGTCCAGCATAAATCGTGAAACAACTACCAAGTTTGAAAGTGTGCTATTATTTTATTTTTCATTATTTTTGTGCGGCATAAATTGTTTTGTTATTCTACGAGTATGTACTTTTAGTATATTTAATTTAAAACACATAGGTCTGTTTGTAATATACGAAATAAAAAAAAATATATTTGTATGAAATGTATAAAATGAAAAATATTTGGTTTTGTGAAACACTAATTTTGTAAATTTGGAATGATTTATAAAAAATGAGCAGCGTTAGGTAGTACTCATTTAAGCATGGATGTATTCAGTCTATATTAGAGATTATTTTAAAATACATTTTACCTGCAATTATTTTGCACTTTTGACAATTTTTTTTAGACATGCATCGTTTCAAAAACGAAGATCTCTTTGAACTGTGGCTACAAGGGGGGGGGACAAAGACGTTAAATTCGTTGTAATTTTCGATTACATAAGAAAAACAGTTTGAATTTAAGATTAATTCATCAAATGAGCAGATTAATTCATCGAAACCGTTTAGTATTAGTGCTACCGGTCTTGTGGCAGAAGTTCTTTTGAAAAATCTCTTAGAATAAGTAATACTTTTACAAGAAGAAGCGATAAGCATATGAAGTCTTTACAAAATTAATGAAGTTAGTGCTGAAATCATTCTTAGTTATGGCTTCGATGGAACTTTAGGATTGTCAATTTATAACAAAGTCCGACACTCCTGGTATCTTCGCTTCAGTCCATATTGGAATGATTACTGCTTTGTATATTAAGATTTTTGATTCTAATGACAATTTGGAATTTCTACCAAGCAGCCAACGCAGTTTTCGCATTTTAAGACCTATTTATTTTTGTTTTTTGGATATGTGGTCTCTCCAGTTAAGTGTTGCATCAAGATTGCTGGTGGTATTGTGGTACTGTTTATGTACACTGGGGGGCAGGTGTCCTCTTTTAATGTGAAGGTTATGTTGGTTTTTGTAAGGGCAATTGTTCTTGTTGTTTGTGTTTTGGTTGGAGTGGCTTTTTTGGTGATTTTGTAGACCTTTTAAGTTCAAATATTTTAGAGTCAACAGATCATATATTAAATGAAAAACAAATTATTGATCTACAAATAGAGAAAATTGAAGATATAAAAAGAGGTCTCTCGAAAAATAAGATACTAAATATAAAATTCAAACTGTTCATGACGTTAATTGATGGTAAAGTTCTGAATACACTAACAGCAACAAGATTGTGCCAGACTTGTTCTATATGTGGTGCTACTCCACGAATCTTTTCGCAGATTGAGGATTTTAAAAGGACCAAAGTGTTTGATCCAAAGTCGAACATTTTACGGAATCAGCCTTTTACATGCTTGGATTTTTTGAGTGCATACTATACATATCCTATCGATATTATTTATATAAATGGCAAGTCAGAGGAACCAAAAATCGATAAGATTTTTAATGATAGGAAATATGAGATACAAATATGGTTTATAGTTAAATTACATTTGCATGCAAACCAGCAGAAAAGACAATCAAGAGGATAATTTTAATAGAGTCATGGACAATTCAGATCCTGTAATTTCCAGCATAAACTTAGAAAAACGCATTAGACGTCAACACAAGTTTAATCTTCCTTCTGCAGTTATTGCCATGTTGATGCAACCGAAACCAAAAGAAAGGGAACACGATGAAGATGATAGTGATGATTAAGATTGTGAAGATGAAGAAGGTTTTCTATAGGAAAAAGTGTTTGTAAATTTATTAGATGTGATCAAATTAGAAAACGAATTGTAACATGTATATATCTATCTATCTAAATAAAATTTTACCAAAATATATTGTTTGTTTTTAAAATTTTGATATCAAATGGCCCTGAATTAGCTCTATGTTGTTATTAATCGCCATAGAAACCCGTTAAACTAACTAGTTTTTTTAGTAATCTGATTTTATTAATTTTGGTCAAAAAATCAGGACTCAGAAACCATAGTGTAGTTGTTTATTTGAACATTTGTTATAAGTTTATTTTTGCATTTACATACAAAATCACCTTTTGTTAAGAATTATAATTTTTGTTTGTTTCACAAAATCTTTTTATTCTATTTAAAAATTAGCTTTAATTTCCATGAATGTGTGCATTCTCGATCACAAATGCATATTGACTAAGCTGCGTACTAGAGTGGTTGTTATTTTGGCAAAGTCAAAGTTTTATTGATCTTACCCCAAAATATTATTATTATTAGACCAAGATTCTTTACTTCCCTATTAATTTCCCTATAACAGTCTTATTCAGAATTAATTTTAAAAATTTCTTCGATACAGTTTTTGACTGTAAACATAAATCATTGTTTAATTTTCTGCAAGAACCTCCTACATCTAACTACTGGAAAGATAAATATATTTGAGATGTCGTCAGTATAGAAATAGAAATTAACATATTGAAGATGGGTTTAGAAATTATAATAATTTATTTATTTTAGTTATTACATTACAGTTACTACATGAATATACGCATTAAAAGATATTCAATCGATCAAGCAGAATTGTACATAAGAATGAGGCCACTCATTCAATGTCTGACTGCACCTGACCTTCCTTAACCCTAATAACTCCTCTTTCAAAGGAGTCATCTTGATATCATAAGCACTGAGCAATCATAAGGAGTGTTATCAAAATATGCACGGAGTTGCAGACTTTAAATACTGTTTTCTGGGTAACATAATTTTGCACGATAGGTTCCTTTTCTAGTCTGCGGTCACATATATTTTAGTGGAAAAACCTCCTTTCTAACACACAAAAATATAAATTAAAACACATCGTGTTTTAATAATGTGAGTCTTCATAGTTATAAAAGTTTAAAAGTTTGAGAAATTTCCAATTAATGGACGACTATGCTCACAATTTCAAAATGATATGTATGTAAATCACAGACAGGACCCTAAGACAGACTGTTTCGAGCTATTGGCTCTCTTCAGTTAGGGGTAGCTGCCTGTGATTTCCATACATATCATTCGAGCTTATATACCAGCTCGGAAATAACATTAACACCGACAAATAATAGTGGTGCCTCCTGTAGGAATCTTTTTAACAAAGTGAAAAAGTCATGATTAAATGTTCTAGTAATTAATTAAGAATTTTAATTGTACATGATTACAGCTTCTTAATCATATATAATAGATACATTATACACTTTTGTACTTAAGAGGCATCCGTACGATAGTCGGTCTTCAGATTCGTTACCCTGTCCCCACTGTAATTTTTAATAAAGGGAATGGTGGAGAAATAACGAATTACCACAAACTTTCTTTTAGTACAGAAGTCCGACCACCTTATTACCAAGAGGTTTCTCGATTCGTTAGGAAAGGGGAAGCTTTGTATCGAAGCGGGGTGCACGATGTTTTAAAAATATGTTTGCAGGATATTACTAGATTTAGAAATTTGACAGAAATATAGTTGAAGACTTACATTACGAATTGGTCAGACTCTTTCTTCTAATATGTTAAAATTCTAGTATTCCGAACATGCAAATGTGCATTTTTTTCATAAGTTTACAATTTATTTTTAACAAAAAATTAATCGCTTTCCTCAATTGCATCTGACGGAATTGTAGAAGAGGTGTTGTATGTTCTAACAAAAAAAAGAAAATCTCAAAAATATTGAATATTAATGGCTGTACAGCAGATCCAGAAAGCCATAAAAACGATACTATTTTCATTGTAGGGATTCCTCTTAAATGTTAACATTTATGAGTAATAACTGGTTTATCTTTTATAATCAAGATAATATTTCCTAGGTAATCCACAAACTGAAGTGTTTCATACATTTTTTTAGATATATCCTTACATGCAGTTAGAGATGTAAATATAATCGTACATGCCATACCCATTAATTTGATTTTCTGTTTGCTTTGTACTAGCCAAATTTGCATTACTGCTGCCTGCTCTCATATGACTATGTTATAATTATCAATTCATTAACTAAATCTGAACAAAACACCTATAGTCTATTGATAGTCACTATTTTTGATAAAATTATAAACCAAGAAATGCAATACCAATAATAAGTAGGTATTCAATTCAATAGCATAACTTAAGATTTACAATGGCTGTGTTCCTTAGTACTTAGTAGTTGTTAGCACTTTTAAGAGCAAAGTGTGATCACATTTTAATTTACATTTATGTACATGCTGCCTAGTTTTTTAAAAAGTAAACCATATTATTTCTGAAAAATGGGTAATAAAGTTTGACAGAAACTGCAAGTCGTTCAAACAGATGGTTAGTGCTTATAACTGCAAACTGTTTATGCTATTTGCAGTTGAACATGGCCAATAACAATTTTTGCCCACATACACATGTAGCATATGTTTTTTTAAGTCAAGTTAATTTAAAAACTGTTTAACTCTTGCTAACTGTTAATGTTGAACTTCAGTAGTTATAGTAAAGGTGTGGCCAGTGTATATAAAAATCTAGAGGCTGCTGCAATACATGTAGCTAGGTAGCTCTAATGTATGTGCACAACCACGATAACGCTGTATTGCTACAGCTCTATGCCTTCATGTGCCAAGGCTGACATCAACCTTGAAGGTTGATTCAGACTGGCGGTAGCGGAGTGGTGGCGGAGCAGAAGCGGATCCGCTCCCAAATTGCTTTTCTTAGTTTTAAATGGGATGATTCAAAGTAAAACCGCTCGTGGAAAAATCCAGCCAGCGGTAAGCCGGCGGTCTGAGAGCGAAGCGGTTTGAATTGATCAAGAAGCAATTTTTAGTAAGAAACCCCGGGCGGTTAGAGAAGGGTAGAATTATGATTTTGACTGAGAAACAACGCAATTCAGTACAGTCCAATAAGACTGTTGGTGTTACAAATTGAAAAGTAACAAAACACACGTAAGTAAGTGTAAATAACACGTAAGCATTTCATTGTAATTAGTCTTTTTATTATAATATTGAAAAGGGCACTCAGTTTTTAGTGAATATTTAATAAACTAGAAACTACTTAATCAACTCAATATCGCTTAGACTTTATTATTTATTACATATTATTAAACATTTATATAAAAAAGGAAAGTAATGTATTCAGATGCTTGTTATATAGGGTGTCACATTTTTGATGAGTTTAATGAATGGAAAGCTGTATATAAGTACATATAAAAATATGAAAAACAGATTTCACATAATTAGGTCCACATGCACGTCTATGAATGCCTGCATTGCAAAACCGTCGACGTCCCGCTACCGCTTGCAATATGAATACTCAAAAGTGGAAACCGCTTAGAAACTGCTCTGCCACCGCCAGTCTGAATCAACCTTAAAGATAAAACAATAGATTTTGGGGATTTGCAGGTTAGGTGAGGTAAGACTTGAGTAAAAAGCCTTTCCCTCACACACCATAAAATGAATAATGTCTGGTTAACTAAGAAATTATCACTATTACAGGGTTCGGAACGAATATACCAAAACAAAATACGTAAATATGTATAAGAAGAAATTCTCCAAAAATAATTTCTTCAATTAATTAATAAAACAACTTGAATAAAAAAAGTATAGCAACAAAACATCAATTCTATAAAAAATACTAAAATAATAATAAATACATAATATCAAAATAAAAATATTACTCAAAAAAATAGCAAAGCACAAAATCACCTTTCTTATAGAGCGTATATTCTGTGTGAATCCCCATTCGGCAGCCGTAATATGACTGTGTTTAGTCCGATTTATGTAATGTTGATTTATTAAGTTATTTTTTTATTTAATCTCATTATGTTAAGATGGCTAGTTCGAGTTCAGTAACATCCGCTAATTAAAAAAAAACTATTGCAGACTACATTTTATTTTGATACATTATGTATGTATATGTGTATTAGGGTGGTTCTTATTTGGGTCATGTTGGAATTTCGGTTTTGCCGGGTGCCCATTTAATTCTAAAAAAAACTGAAAATTTTAAGACCAATACGAACTTACTATCTCTATTCTAATCATTCGCTGTAATGAAGAGAAGTTTCCCATTTAAAATGCACGCTTTTTTTCACTTCTTATGTATATATTTGTGCACTGGGACAAATCGTTGAGAAAAAATTTCAAAATTGATTTTTTTATAATTAACAGTGTTCGATACTACTTTTAGGCACAAAAAAAAATTATATGGAGCATTATAATTTTTTTTCACCTAAAAATAGCATCGATGCTCGTTAATTCTATAAAATCAATTTTTTTCAAAAATTTGTCCCAGTGGTCAAATATATGCACAAAAATTGAAAAAACCGATGTATTTTAAATGGGAAACTTCTCCTCTTTACAGCGAATTATTAGAATAGAGATAGGAAGTTCGTTTTGGTCTTAAAATTTTCAGTTCTTTTTTTGGAATCAAATGAGCACCCGGCAAAACCGAAATTCCAACATGAGTCAAATAAGAACTACCATATTTTACACACATCGAAAAACATTTGTTAAAAAAGTCAACTTTTGGGAACTGCTGGAAATAATAGTCAAAACACCTATCATCAGCTACATCAATGTTTCAGATATCACGTTTCTGGGATCGGGTTTCCAGGTTATAGTTAGTAGTCGTTATGGTTATTATTAATAATGAGAATAAGATCGATGTATAGTGAAAATTTTTACTACATTTTATTCACATGACGACCCATTGACTTAGCAGCTTAAGGGTACGTCCAGATGAGCGACTTCCAGTTGTGCTACAGAAAAATTACTATCGCAACTTCTTGCAATGGAATCGTGAACCACACAAGCAACAAATATGTAGTTGCTACAGAAGTGTAGTTAGTCACGTAGATGTTCACACAGCGACAAATTTTAGTTGCAACTACTAAATAGCATGTGGCACTTTTCTCTTTCTAATTTAAATAATAAGAACCACCCTAATATGTATATACAATAAAAATATCGGAATTTGTTATTTTTACTTGCCCGTATATCAGCAAGTTCCCGCTAATTAGATACGATACCGATAATTGGCGACAGCTGCTGATTTACCCGATATCAATATTGATTATGTACCTTAGTTTCAAAATATGTACCCATCCTAAAAATATGTACTCCAAACTAAAATACATAGTTATGTGTAGCATTAATAGTTCTGATTGTGTGCTGTTTAATTCTTACACAGCTTCAATACATGTGAAGTTCGCGGGTTTATACTTTTAAAATTACTTCTATTTTATAAATCTAATAAATGTTAAGTATTAATGTGTAAGTCTTGTTACCGATTCTAGCCAGTGCATATTGAAGGTAGAATCTGTAGTTTTCAGAGGTTACACTGTGACCAAAGCATTCTTATTGACGTGATTATTATCTTATTTCTATGGGGTCAACGTTCAAGAAAATTGGTTTTTCACATTTTATTTAAAATAATTTATTTAAAAAGTTATTATGCAATAATTTTTGACAATCAGTGCTACCAAGTACAATGTCAAAAGGTTGTACTGGCCTATACCGTCTTTGTTTTTAGAACAAATGCATTGTTACTGGATATTTTGTAATCCAGCAGACGATGCATACATTTTTAAAAATCATGGTGTAGAATGGTAGTTGGCATTTACTCATTTAGTTCATTTTATTAAAGTAAGTACACATTTTTGTATCCATCAATGCCATATGGATCTACTAGCTTATGTTTATCTTTTGGTGTTTTGTAAGTATTACTTTTTGCTAAAACATTCCAGATTGTTAAACCATATCAGCAGTCTCTACTAGATACTATTTAATAACTATATAACCTTTTTCGTATTACGATTTGAAGTAATAGTTCCAGAATCTGCTGGATTCAAGAACATAAATCCTAGAGGCCTCCTATTAGCAATATTTTCTTATATTACTAACGCCATCTGTGGGTTAGTCCCGGGACTTATTGAACGATGTGTTATTTTCAAACCTTGCTATTACTAAACAGCTAAAAATTAAGAAAATAAACCGGTTTATACAGCAATTATAAATTAATATTAATGCGTGCGTATACTGCCATGAATTCGCAATAGTAGTGGCACAGTATAAATAACATACAGTAACGTGACTCTCGCAAATAGTTACCATCCACCACACAACAAACTGGCATGTGCCGGCAGTACATAGAGAGCAGTTATACTTCATACACGTGACCGAGCACATCAAATTAGCCAGTCCCGTATAACTCCAATTGTGCAGTGCGGATTGTTTTAATTGACAAAGATTAGCAAACTTCTGATAAATTAGAAAAAGCTTTATGCGGTATATATATATATATATATATATATATATATATATATATGCAGTTATTCGATAAAAAATGTTTATCGGTACATACATGCAAACCTGAGTTTTATTTAATTTATTTTATCTATGAAAATACTTTTTCAACAACACTTCCAAGATATTTGTGTAAACGAAAATGTGGTCAAACGCGTTTTATCCATCTTCAAATTATTAACATTTCTACATTTGTGCAATAATTTTAAATATAATAATATAGTATATCATTTACAAGCTCGACTGCGAGTGTATTACAGTTTAAAAGACATTAACAGAAATTTTAAATTATCCAAAAGTAGTAAAAAGATAATTATATTGAAACATAATTAACAATAAAGCTTTCATTTTGTAAATGAATATTCAATTATGTACGTTAACCCTAGGATGCATGACTCTTTGAATACACAAGTTTACACAAGGGGTCAACCACTCGCCACAATACATGCACATTTTGGCGGCAATCGCACGCAATCCTTAGCAATCACAAGGAAATCATCAGAAATCTCGCAGTCTTTATTGGCAATCAGCGAAATCTTTCGCAATCCCGCAATCAGCGAAATCTTTCGGAATCCCGCAATCATAATCGCAGTCGTCGAAATCGAATATAGTAGAAGTGGTGCCATCATTAATTTGCGGGAAATTCCATAGTATTCATACTTATTATCAGTACTTTTGCTAAAAGCGGCATTTTGAGAATCGGTAAGTGAATACGTCAATAAAGCTAACACTCCCACTTTAAGCAAAACGAAAAAACCCGCCTATAATTTAGTGCTAATTAAAGACAAAGTACCAAAAAAACTAATTTTTTTTGTGGCTAAAACCATTTAGACACAATTCGCATTTTAAAATTGGGGGTGCTAGCTTGAGCTCAACTGGCACCCCTTTTTTTGCAACTACAACTCTATAGTCGCTATTCATATATCAAGACTGGCAGCACAAACTGGCAATCAACTTTCATAAAAATGAAAATTCCCTATGCTGTCATTTAGCACCAATTAAAGACTAATTTGTAACCCCAAAATCTTTATTTTTGTACTTTGCGTTCACAAAGGGCTCATTGTGACACCGAAAACAATTTCATAATAGAGGCTATTATAACATCGTTTCTGGGGTCTATTTGTTTTGTAAGATTGGTAACATTTGTTTTATATTACATATAAACACATTTAATCTTGACACATTCTAACCTCACAAAACGTGACAAGTCATGTTATAGCTTTACCACATGTTAAACGCAAAAATCACTAGATTGTATTGTAATGCAATGTTTTTAATAGCTTGAATTTACAATTTCTATCAAACTAATGACGCAAAGTATAAAAAATAGTATATTATACTTGTTTTATAGACGTATTGTAGCACTCATTCCTTTGGAACACTCCTTGCTTCTCTCGTCGTGTCCCAAACAACTCGTGCTACAATAGACCGTCTTATACAACTCGTATAATAATATACTATTGTTCCATAATTAAAATGTTTAAATAAATGATTATTTAAAACGTGTGCCATTAGAAATTGATTAAATATAGAAATGTCACCTGTCAACTTTGACATGGCTTATTGCAAGTATTTTTGGAAGCAGAGGTGATTGTTCACAATGCCTTTTTCCAATCAGAATAATAAAAACTTTCCCATATCGATCCAACTTTATGGCAGACACTGCATGTGACACATAATACATCGGGCGCATAGTGCAAGTTTTAGATGATCAAACATTTAAAATAAAATTTTTTAAATTTAAACTAAACGAGTATTAATATTTGACCAAAAGAAGAGGATGTGCAGATTGTAAAAATATATTTTTCTTTTATGTGCCTATCGAATTACAGTAGGACTCGATTATCCGTTAAGCATTGAAGGATAATCGAAAAGACGGTTAACAAAACAATAGGGAATTTTTTAATGAAAAAAATGTTTTTTTTTCAAAATTGTTTTATTTTTGGAGAAATTACATGTATGTAGCAATAGGCAATAGTCCATTTCGTTTAAAAAGCCGTGGTGAAATGGGTATTGAAAAAGAGTATAAAAATCTTAGAAGTCAAAACCAGTTAAAACTCTAAAAATCTTTTTATGCTCATGTAACATTAAAATTAATAATCGTATATAGTTCCTAAATGAAGCATTTTATTTGTGAAGTGTGAAGTAATGTCCTTCGTAATATCTTTATAAATGAATTTACCTAACAAACACATTTTGATTAATAGTATTGTTCTTGTGAAAACAATGAGTACAAATACTATCGATTTTGTTCTAATCTTTAGCAATCACATTGAAAATCACTTTTCAAACATTAGTATGTCAATCGGAAATCATAGACATTGCGAAAGCAATCCTTGGAAATCGTAGAGATCGTGAATGCAATCCTTGGAAATCAGAGAATGCGAAGGCAATCATTGAAAATCATAGAGATTGCGAGGAAATCTTGGATTTCTGCAATACATGTACATTTTTTTGGAGAGTGGTTGACCCCTCAAGTTTACATGACGTGGGTGAAAAATACCCACATTTGAATTACACAGATTTTATGAAATTCTCCATTTATTTTACATAAAACTGATTAACATTTCTTACAAATATTGTTAGTGTGTTCCTTACATATAGGATTTTTACATTTCATACAGATTCTGTCACACTTTCGGTATTTTTTTGTGGGGCACATGTAACAGCGTTTCTTGGTTGCACACTTCACTGTTTGAGTGGATTCGTCAATTGTGATGAACTTGGACATGTCCTCCAAAATACTCTTTTGTAGGTTTATATTCTTCGATCGTCGAATCATATACGGAAAAATTAATTTCTTTGATAAATCCTTCAAAAACAAGTACCTTTTATGCGTTTTCCCTGACTCGTACAGCGGATATTCCTCCAGGAATCGAACAAAGGAATTCAGTGCAGCAATATCTATTATGTTATACCAAACTACCATAGGCCATCTCCTTGTTTGCCTCTTACATGTGGAATTTAGGACTTTTTGGTCCATCACATCTATACTCCGCCTTTTGTTTTATTATAAAAGGTGATAATTTCGGGTTTCTTTCTATTATTGTCAACTATAGCGTTATCATCGTGGAGTGTGCTCAGTAAAATGACGGATTTGTTTTTTTTAGGGACATAACTTACCATCGTTAATTCGTCTTTGTGTCCAAATATTGAAGAATGAACCTGCCTTTCTTTGTTGGGCTGCATTTCCTTTGGAATGTCCCTTTTATTTTTTCTAAGTGTACCTACCCCGGTCAGCAACACGGATAGCAAGTATTCAAATAAAGGTACACTGCAGAAAAAATTATCTACCGTTACATTACGAGATGTGTGATGAATGCTTTTGGTCAGGGTTTGAACGGTGTGAAACCCTAAATTCGTTTGAACCTCAGCTCCCGGTTGTTTACCAATATAAATGGAACCATCTATGGAGTACTCTGTTTCGGATTCACACATCCAAAAGAATTTTATTCCGTATTTAGCGGGCTTACTGGGCATATATTGGATAAATAAACATCTGCCACGGAATCCAAGTAATTGTTCATCAATAGTCACATTTACCTTGGGAATCATAACAGTCCCGCATCTTTCCAAAAATAATTCCCATATATATCTGATGGGAGCTAGTTTGTCGGTTTGAAGTCTTTCAGTTCTTGTTCTTTTGTAATCAAAACGTAAAAATCTTCTAATATCTTCAAAGCGATTTACTGACATGCATGCCCTGTATATAGGATTCGACATTTTTGTCAGTAAACATTTCTCTTACAGACACATCTGATTTCTTTTCAGCACCAGCCATAATCAGAATTCCTAAGAAAGCATTCATTTCATCCGCTTGAATATCTTGCCACTTCTTGCCTTTAGTCTCACAAACTCGTTTTGCCTCACGTTTGGTACAATTAATAATTTCAGTAAAAATGTCTTCTGTCACAAACTGTTTCCATGAGTCTAACGTAGAAAAAACAGTACTCGTTTTTCTTGGACCTGATTGAAAGCGAATTAAATTTTGTGGCCGTATTTTATGTTTATCTTTCTGAGGTTGTCGCATCCATTGACTGTCATTTGGTGCTGTCAGAAAATCTTCATGTACTAGTGATGCCAAGGGAATATCATCGTCAGAATCGTACTCACTTGAACTGTTATCTTCACTTAGCATTTCTAAATCATTGTGAACTTCAATTCTCCCATCTGCATCTTCCCCGGCAGAATCACTACTAGAGTCTGATCCAGCATAATTTGTTTCATCAATCCATGCATTTATAACTTCATCGAAATCAGGGTCCAACGGTCTAACATTTCTTTTGCGACTCATAGATGCTGCCATTCCTATATCACCCAACTCAAAATTGTCGGTATACAAATAAATATCCACAAGTAGTTTATTACTTACTTGAAAATGTAAGAAAACTTCAACAAAACATGAAACCCGACGTCCTATAACTGTATTTAGAAATGAATAACTAATTATAACACGACTTTGATTCACGGTCCAAATGCATAGAACAAACTGTAAACAATTGTGTACACCACTAAAACGCACTCACATAAACATTCAAACCATAACTGAGATGCAAGTAGAACACCTGCAGGTAAAGACAAATCTCAAACATGTTGTAACAGGCAAATACAGTTAAGGGTAAAAAATACCCACCTTATGTAAACCCATGCTGTGCGTGAAAATATTGAATATTTAGTAAACAAATAGTTTCTTTCATTTTCAACTGTAGAATAAAATCACAACAAACCAGTGAAAGCATATCTAGTCGTTCAAACAATTATAATAAATAATTACAAAGTTATCAGATGTGATTGATACGCGTGGGTATAAAATACCCACGTTATGCATCCTAGGGTTAATGTAAGTTCAGTTAATAACAAACTAATTGTTCAAAGGCGTCAGTTAATTTTGTTGATTCAAACAATTCTATTTCGTATTTTATTGAATACGTTACTGTATATTATCTGCAGGCGATGTCGATCGATAAACTCGCACTACTTCGTTTATGGGCGTGATATTCGAAGGTGGATTAACAACATCAAAGGTGCCGCACACAAGTAAACTTACTGATTGTTATATATACTGTGGTAGTGGCTAACCTAAGGTATGCGCAATTGTGATTGAAATTAAATAATTATCAGAAAAATTAAAATTGATACAATTTTTAATTCGTAATTAATAATAGTTCATTCTTAGTGAGCTGTATAAACCTATCTGAGTAAACACCATCTTTTAATTCTCAGCTATTTAGTGATAGTGATAATTTCTTAGTTGTTAATGACTGTACAGTGACCAGACATAAATATGTTTTACTTCGACGTCAGAGCAAGAGCGCTATAAAAGAATATTAGTAATACACATGCAATGATAAACAGAATAAATTAATTTTAAATTTAAAATACCTCTTACATTTATTCTTCATTATTTGTGAAAATTAAAAGTAAATACCTTCTATGCATGCCTTCTTCCCAAACATAGACTTCAATTCGGATATTGATAGAGAACCTGACACGGTGCAAACCATATATGCAAACAACAGCATTAAAAATAAAGTCTTCATGTCTGAAATTAATATTTAATATTCATCTCAGATTGGACAAATTTTCCATTTTGTTTTATTGTAAGATTTCCCAACACCGAATAATATCCTCAAATTAGAATTTGAAAGAGATATTCAATTTTAAACTCAGACTTACTAATCTTTTACAGAAATATTTATTTTTATTTCTTATCATAAACTCTCACAATCAGAAAACGAATCTCTGCCTTACCTGTTTTCAACCTGTTGCAAAATTATTTATTTACAAACTTTCAGTAAAAGTATGAATGTTTCTTTACATACAATAATTATACCACCTTATTTATTTATGAAACTATAATAAAATGGACACAAAAACACCAAATCGCTTGAATCTTCAAGCATGCACAAATTGCGTAATTAAAAACAACATTCCAACATCATCAACACGCGATAATCGCAACTCGGGGAATCACAACTACTATAGCCAACTTAAATAATTATACTCTTAAATAAAACTAAAAATTAAAATGTTACTAGTCTTTATTTTTTAGCTTTACATAAATGTACATAAAAACTATGCATTTTAAATATATCATTTTGTACGACGTGTTTTGTTTAATTTCCCGGTGATTATATCTTTATTCCTCGTGTCCTACATATGATTTTCTAACACCGTTAATTTGTAAAAAAATAAAAAGCAGGCATTTATTTGTGTATAATTAGATTTGGAAATAAATTCTCTATTGATATATTTTTAACACGCATTAGGTGCCGTTTCAAAATTTTAAGTTTTTCAGCAAAAGCGATTATAGCACGGTAACCCAGAAGACGTAAAGTATAACAAATTGATTAAGTTCAGTAATCAGGATTTAATTAAGCTTTGTGCAACCAACCAAACCAGAGATGGATCAGTCCTCTCAAAGCAAAAATTAAAACAAATGGAAGTGGCTAAGTAACCGGTAGCGGTAACTACTTACGCTAACGGTTTATTTTAACACAGTGTCTACTACCACGCTAACGTGAACCTAATTACTCGTTATGACGTATTGTATTCGCGTGGATGTAACCGTTAACTATAATTCCACGCCAACACATGCGGATCTTTCGTGTTTGGTCTATGCTCTTGATGCAAGTTACGTAAATGTGATATAAATTTGCATTTTGGGCTAAAAGATAAGACATTTACAAATGCCTTTATTTAAAAGAATATACTTAAAGATTAACAGAAAAAGAGCAACAGTGTGGTAGAACAAGGGCTGTCTAAGAACAGCCACTTTGAACTAACCCTGTGATGCTTCACTGGAATATGCATCTTTGTTTTTTAATTTATTTTCGTTTTATATTCACCCATTTGAAATTTACATTGATTTGTACTTGTTCCTTTTGAAGAATAAAGGCATTTATTATTTATTATTATTATTATTAAATTCATCACAGTTATGATCTTTTCATTTGCTTTTGTGGTCTAACACTATTGGTGTAATTAACACTGCACTTCAATGTGTCTTATCCCAACGTATAGGAATACATTTCAGAGAAATGATATTAGTGCTAATTACATCAAAAGTGCTACACACAGAAGCAATGGAAAACACCTGTAATGAGTTATTATTATAACATAAACCCAAAATGACAAAAAAGTTGGAATTACCTCATCTTTAAAAAATGTTTTCCTCTTGTTTGTAATTTCCAATGGGAATACACGAATGATGTACAGCAAATAACTCTAGGACAAGGCTTGACCGGATTTTTGCATTTTTAATAATTTGTGAACCAGATTTTAAATTATATTTTCATAGGTAACTGCATAATTTATTAAACATCAAAGAAAACAAAAAGCAAAATTGCAAAATTTACACTATGGAATGTCCTGACTGTCCTAGATTTATTTGAAATCAGCTGTACTTCATAATAAATAATTCTTTTGTTGAAAGATCTTTAAATTGTCCTACTCGAGCTTTTCTAATATTTTTGTTTAAGGCAAATTGCATATTCTTTTATAGATTCTTTAATTCTTCATAACTTCCAAATTTTTGTTCAATTATTAAAGACATCCTTAAACAAGTATAGGAATTATAATCTCACTTTTGATTAACCACAAGAATTGAGGTGAACGTTCTGTCCAGTATACACATTGAAGGATATTTTGTAAGACCAATGTAAGTTAGCGTGGAACTACACTTAACAGGTTACATTCATGCGAAAAAAATATAACATAACAACTAGTAAATATGTAGTCGCGTGGAAGGTTAATGTGTGAATTCGGATCACGTTAGCGTGGAAGTAGACATGGAAGTAACGAAGCTGTAATGTCGACGATTGAATTTACAACCAGGAAAAGAAATTAACTGTATAAAACAGAAGTAATTTTAAAAGTATAAACCCGCGAATTTCACATGTATTGAAGCTGTGTAAGAATTAAACAGCACACAATCAGAACTATTAATGCTACACATAACACATCGTTCAATAAGTCCCGGGACTAACCCACAGATGGCGTTAGTAATATCAACTCGACTTCGTTTTCCGAAAGATCTAACCTTCAAATGACACGTGTCTGATTTTCACGTCAATCGGATCATAAACAGCAAAGTTACCGTGGTGAAACTGATGCTACTTTTGCATTTGTAGAAAAAATGGACAAAAACGAATTTCGTGTATTGATAAAACATTACTTTTTAATGGGAAAGAATACCGTGCAGGCTCAGCAATGGATTGAAAAACGTTATCCGCACTCTGCCCCGTCGAAAACAACCATTTGCCGGTGGTATGCTGATTTTAAGCGCGGTCGCACGCATACAAATGATGCGGAACGCTCGGGTAGGCCAAATGAAGCAGTTACCCCAGAAAATCTGAAACAAGTTTTAAAAATCGTGATGGATAACCGCAAAGTGAAAGTTCGTGAGATTGCTGAGATGGTGAACATATCAACTGGAAGTGCGTGGACGATTTTACAAGAAAAGTTGGGCATGAAAAAAGTCTGTTCCAAATGGGTGCCGCGTTTCCTCACAATGGAACAAAAGCAACAAAGAGTCGGCGATTCAACGAGCTGTTTGTCACTGCTTACTCGCAATAAAAAGAAATTCTTGCGTAGGTATGTGACAATAGACGAAACATGGATCCACCATTTCACTCCAGAGTCGAAGCGGCAGTCATCTGAGTGGCGTGCAACCGGTGAAAGCCGTCCGAAGCGTCCAAAAACGCAAGTCAGTTTTTTGGGATGCGCAAGGTGTAATTTACATCGACTACCTTCAACAGGGAAAATCCATCAATAGCGACTACTACATTGAGTTACTGGTGCGTTTGAAGGACGAAATCGCAAAAAAACGACCGCACATGAAGAAGAAAAAAATCATTTTTCATCAAGACAATGCACCGTGCCACAAGTCAGTCAAAACAATAGCCAAATTGAACGAGTTGGGCTTCGATCTGCTTCCCCACCCACCATACTCTCCAGATCTGGCTCCGAGCGACTACTGGCTGTTTGCTGATCTAAAAAAAATGCTGCAAGGAAAAAGATTTGGCTCGAATGAGGAAGTCATCGCTGCAACTGAGCTTAGATCTTAAGTATATTACCTTATTCTACACATATTGCTACTTTCAAAGAGTACGGACAGTCTGAATAACATTAAGTTAAAGAAGCAAGATGAAGTTGCAAGTAAGTAGCCATGGAGATTTATATACCACATCTACGATTAATAAGGGCCTTCATATAAACCACAGTTCACTTAACCGCTGCACTAACTAGCAAATAATGGACAGATTCCTGATAAACATAAGTGTAGATTTCTATTATCATTTTACTAATTATAAGTTTGGTCGCCAGTATTTCCGCTTGATGAAAATAAACCAAAAGAAGCAAGTACTGGTACTGGCTAGTACGTAGATATTGTATAAAGAAATTAGTTTATTTTGTAACCATGAAAACGAAAATTCAATCTGGATTGTAAGATTTCTGATGGTGCTTCTAATCATTGCTATGATATCTAATTAACTGTTTTCCAAGTTTCATTGAAGTGATTCATAAATAAGAAATGAAACAGGGTTGTTTATGATGTGAAACACCAGGTTATTGGTAAACTTCAGAACTGGTTCTGGTATGAAATGCAGATTTGCTGACTGGACCTAGCAGGTACACCATGAAAGAATGAAGATGGGTGATACGAGATTATGGACATAAAGCAAACCAATCTGACCCTCTACAGTTTTATTAGAACAGCTTTCATAGCAGAAATCTTTTAGATAACCTGTATAAATTGGAGAATGTAGATGTGGCTCAAAAGGTCTTATTAGAGATAAAAAACTAAATAGTTGTGGAATCTAACTACCTCCAAAATAGCTCTACTGTGATATTCATCTTATAGATGTGTATAGCCAACTCAGAAGTAATTAAAATTCATCTGGAGTACCAGTACAGTTATCATTGTCATTGTGCACCATGGTTAACTAGGGAAGCAATGACACCAGCAGCTGAAACCAATGTGGGAAACAAACTTACTTTTGTCACTTCTAGAAGGAAGGAAGTAACTAACATTACTACTGCTGAGCTGTCTTGACCGCACTGGTCTTGGGCACCCACCTCTTAATTTGGAGATGGGTGGTCGCAGATCAAGGTTTAACTCTAGTACGGAGAGACTAATTAGGTCTATCTTGATAGTAGCTCCCTGACCATTGGCCTAGGAGTTACCTGGTGTAATCAAAACCGTGGATCAACTATTCTGAACTTTTCAGTAAACTTGGGTCCTCAGGGTTCAATGAGTCGCAGAGCTTATGTGTTTCTCCAGCCCTTAAGTAGGTTGGGTTATCCCAGTGCAGAAAATTGATATGGCTGAGCCAGGTAAGGCAAACTTGGGAGATCACCTTAGGAATGTTGATGAAGACATATAGTCTTCTAATATTTTTGTTTAAGGCGAATTGCATATTCTTTTATAGATTCTTTAATTCTTCACAACTTCCAAATTTTTGTTCAATTTTTAAAGACATCCTTAAACAAATATAGGATCTATAATCTCACTTTTCATTATCCCCGAGAATTGAGGTCAACGTTCTGTCCAGTATACAGGTTGAAAGATATTTTGAAAGACCAGTGCAGCAGTGTAAGTTAGCGTGGAACTACACTTAACAGGTTACATTCATGCGAAAAAAATACATCATAACAACTAGTAAATATGTAGTTGCATGGAAGGTTAACGTGTGAATTCGGTTCATGTTAGCGTGGAAGTAGACATGGAAGTAACGAAGCTAAAATGTAGATGATTGAATTTACAACCGGGAAAAGAAATTAACTATAGTGATAAGCAGTAACAAATCTAGAACACCACTACACACATCATACGGCTAAAATATTACAATATAGAATAGAATAGAATACAACTATAGAATAATAATAAATAAGGGCTTGATATTATGGTTTTTGACAAAATGTATGACAAATAGTACCACAAAAAAAGTATCCTATCAAAGACGCCTTGGGTCTTAAGTATGTTACCTTATTCTACACATATCGCTACTTTCAAAGAGTACGGACAGTCTGGATAACATTAAGTTAAAGAAGAAAGATAAAGTTGCAAATAAGTAGCTATAGAGATCTATAGTATGATCAAAAAGTATTTGGATCAGGGTTGCCATGAAATTAACAAGCTATCTATGAAATTATTTATTTCTATTATTTTTAACATTTACTTCACAACTGTCATGTCAATAGAAAATAGTTCAAATAAATTCCATTCTGTGTTCTTTTTATAAATGTTATTAAGTAATACTTAAAATAACTGCAAGCACAAGAAATAATAATAGCGTACGCTAGCGTAACATTTTCTGTATGCTATGGGGCTGTGTTTAACGGTGTCAGCGCGTCGTATTTTCTTGACACAGGTGGCTGTGTCTCCATTACAGGCTTCATAGTGCAAATGACCTTTGATTGTAGGGGTTTTAGGGGTCCAGTTGTTTCAAAATAGGGATATAATAGGGGTCAGACATTTTTCATATTTCCATGATGGTACATAAAAATAATGGTTTTTATACGAATTTCAATTATTTTGACGTATATCCTGTATTCCTACATTTTTTATTGACATTTTAGTTAATTATAACTTTTGTGCATTACCTTACTTATTGGTAGCAGTTATCTACTTGTTGCCTTCGTATGCATGAGGTAACGAAAACATCAGATAGAAAAATTTTCTTTATTGAACAATAACATGAACTTAAAACATTACAAAAATAAACAATAGTTAATTTTTCAATAACAAACATGAATCATAAACTAAAAAACAAATAAACTTAAAAAACACATGAAAATAAAAACATTATATTTTACTTATATTTATAAGTAATATATATTTATAATAAATATTCTCTTAGACAAAAAAAAATCGATTGTCTTTGGCAGTCTTTTGTTTCTTTGCTGATTGTAGATTTTCTATAATTCTATTCTTCCGTTTTTCTATTTGTCTTCTTAAACTGTCTTACAGAACTTCTTTCATCTTTTTCCTTACTTCGCAACCCTTCTAGGCCTACATTTCGGAGATTATAGCTGTTTTTGACACATCTTTCTTGTCAGTAGCCACTTTTAGTAACTTATTTATTTCTTTCTGCATAGTTTCAGATGATCTTTCAGCTAATATTAATGAATCCAGTGCAGCCTTCAAATCACGTTCTAAATCTTGCAGGTGTTTTTTTTTCATTTGAAATTTTGTCTAATATCTGTCTTTCTTTTTCTAATCTTTCTGAATTGGCAATTTCTGTCAGTCTTTTGTCTTGTTCCATTTTCTTTTCGTTTTCTAAATATAACTGGTATGAATTATGTGCATGCTGTGCCAAATTTAGTAACTCTTTTGTAATAGGTACTAAATGTGTCATATTATTATATTTTTTTAATCCATTAACTACAGCTAATTTAGCATTTAATGTTCGTTCTTTCATTTTACTCTTGTCTTCAGTTAACAACCGACCTGATCTCGAGAACCCTCTTTCAATATCAGCACTCCCATGAGTCAATGAGAGAGCAGCTTGCACGAAAATAATAATATATGTGAATTATAAAATTCGATATATCAATAGACAACGTATCTAGACCTTTCAAAAATGCATTGTGAAGTACGTGTAGTGGACAGGTTCCAATGTTTACCATAGGTTTTTCATTACCCTTAGTTTTCTCCTCATTAAATAACCTGAAAACCTTCTTATTAATATTTGGTCCATCACTGGCTATTGTAAGAACATTGCTTATATTTAAATTATGGGAGTCTATAGCTTTTAATAAATAACTAAATCAAGTTTTTGCATCAGCCTTCCCAATAAAGTATGTAACTAAATGGTTATTTTTAACACAGTTTTCAACGTTAGACCAGTACCTTACATTAATCTGCAACTCTTTTTTGCTTTCCACATTGCTAGTTTCATCATATTGTAATGTAAAATAAATATCTGATTCACATTGCAAGTCATTCAATAAAATGTTTTTAAAGTAGGGACCTAGAGCTTCATTAATAAGGTACTGAGCTTTGCTTGATGAAAGCAAAAAATTTTCAGGTACAGCACCAGGAAACATGACTTGAAATACTCTTTTTTTCCGTTACACGAGTTTACAGAACTATCACTAATCACATTTTCAATACACCACAGTAATTCTGCCCTAGAGGCTGCTTCCCTAGGACTAAATAAAGTTAATTGTTTCTCCACTGATTGCTTATTCGGTACAGTTGCTAATCGTTGTTGGACAAAATTTATTTTAAAAAGGTTACTTGTATGTTTTAGTGTACTTGCGTGTTGCTCTAAATTCTGGATTCCTTTGCAAATTGATATGGAAGTGTTACAAATGAAACAAACACATGAAAATAAATCATTCTGTTTTAGTTTAGCCCAGTCGGCAATAAAATTATTATTCGGATCTTTTATTTCCAACCATCTTTCCTGAAATTTTATCTTGCCCATTATTGTTGGATAATTTGTTGTCTTAAATAAAATAAATAGGTATATTTTTAAATTAGACTTGCAGATAGTATAATAAATTATTACTTTTACCTGATGAAATAATAAGCATCAGCAACAGCAATCTCAAGGCGGTAAAACCAAATGGAAAGTTTGGTTATGTTTGATTTGCACAACAACCTGGATGTGTATGCTCAAAACTGTATGCTATACCCAAGGCTATACCGAACGTAAAAGCAGGAATCACAG
Organism: Agrypnus murinus; assembly: GCA_929113105.1. Lineage (NCBI taxonomy): Eukaryota > Metazoa > Arthropoda > Insecta > Coleoptera > Elateridae > Agrypnus > Agrypnus murinus. Next base: position 110,145,584 of record OV816023.1, on the reverse strand, counting down.
CTCAAACTCGTATTACTTCGCTAATGTATGCTTTGTATTTATGCACCCTCGAAAGTAAAACAATAACTGTCGATCATCATCGACAAAAGAGTTCGTCAATAGATTGGCGCCGGCTTTTAAACGCATTTATTACGGAAAAAACAATGTTTCTAGGAAAAACCCATATAAAACACATAAGATTATTAAAATAGGGATAAATAGGGGCCTAATTTTGAAAATAGGGATAAATTAGGGGGGTCAAATTAAAATAGGGATATTATAGGGGTTATAGGGGTGTCACTATGAAGCCTGCCATTAGCGTTACTCTGTACAGTTCACAAAAACTACGGGTAGTAGAAGTAAATAATTCTATAGATGGCTTTTACATTCCATGGCTATTGCGATCCAAAGACTTTTTGATCATACGATATATACCACATTAGAGTGGTTCTTATTTGGGTCATGTTGGAATTTCGGTTTTTCCAGGTGCCCATTTGATTCCAAAAAAACTGAAAATTTTAAGACCAATACGAACGTCCTATCTCTATTCTAATCATTCGCTGTAACGTCGAGAAGTTTCCCATTTAAAATACATGGGTTTTTTCAATTCTTATGCATATATTTGACCACTGGGACAAATTTTTGTAAAAATTTGAAAATTGATTTTATAGAATTAATGAGCATCGTTGCTACTTTTAGATGTGAAAAAAAATTATATGGAACATTCTACATCACTTCAGCCCTAATTGAACGGTGCATTATTTTGAATTTATTTGTAAATCGTTGGAAAAAATCGAGTGAGCCATATAATTTTTTTTGTGCCTAAAACTGTTAATTCTTAAAAAATCAATTTTCAAATTTTTTGTCAACAATTTGTTCCAGTGGACAAATATACACATAAGAAGTGAAAAAAGCGTGCATTTTAAATGGGAAACTTTTCTTCGTTACAGCGAATGATTAGAATAGAGATAGGAAGTTCGTATTGGTCTTAAAATTTTCAGTTTTTTTTTTAGAATCAAATGGGTACCCGGTAAAACCGAAATTCCAACATGACCCAAATAAGAACCACCCTAATACCACATCTGCAATTAATAAGAGCCTTCATATAAGCCTCGGTTCACTTAACCGCTACACTAACTAGCAAATAATGGATAAATTCCTGATAAACATAACTGTAGATTTCTATTATCATTTTACTAATAGTTCGGTCGCCAGTATTTCCGCTTGATGAAAATAAACCAATAGGAAGCAAGTACCGGTACTGGCTAGTACGTAGATATTGTATAAAGAAATTAGTTTGTTTTGTAACCATGAAAACGAAAATTCAATCTGGATTGTAAGATTCCTGATGGTGCTTGTAACCATTTTCGAAATTTCATTGAAGTGATTCATAAATAAGAAATGAAACAGGGTTGTTTATGATGTGAAACATCAGGCTGTAGTTTCAGAACTGCTTCTGGTATGAAATGCAGATTTGCTGACTGGATCTAGCAGGTACACTATGAAAGAATGAAGATGGGTGATACGAGATTATAGACATAAAGCAAACCAATCTGACCCTCTACAGTTTTATTAGAACAGCTTTCATAGCAGAAATCTTTTAGATAACCTGTATAAATTGGAGAATGTAGATATGGCTCAAAAGGTCTTATTAGAGATAAAAAACTAAATAGTTTTGGAATCTAACTACCTCCAAAATAGCTCTACTGTGATATTCATCTTATAGATGTGTATAGTCAACTCAGAAATAGTCAAAATTCATCTGGAGTACCAGTACGGTTATCATTGTCATTGTGCACCATGGTTAACTAGGGAAGCAATGACACCAGCAGCTGAAACCAATGTGGGAAACAAACCTACTTTTGTCACTTCTAGAGGGAAGGAAGTAATTAACATTACTACAGCTGAGCTGTCTTGACTACACTGGTCTTGGGCACCCACCCCTTAATTTGGAGATGGGTGGTCGCAGATTAAGGTTGGACTAGTATGGAGAGACTAATTAGGTCTATCTTGATAGTAGCTCCCTGACTATTGGCCTAGGAGTTACCTGGTGTAATCAAAACCATGGATCAACTACTCTGAACTTTTCAGTAAACTTGGGTCCTCAGGGTTCAATGGGTCGCAGAACTTACGTGTTTCTCCAGCCCATAACTAGGTTGGGTTACCCCAGTGCAGAAAATTGGTATGGCTGAGCCAGGTAAGGCAAACTTGGGAGATCACCTTAGGAATGTTGTTGAAGACATATATATATAGTCTCTCACATCCAAGACAACCCTACTTCCAGACAGTACATGTTGGGTCTCTACTTTAGGGAGAGTCAAACAGGGTGATGTTGAAGACCTCTCAAAGCTTTTAAATTGGTAGGTTGGTGTGGGCAAATCCTAGGCCAAGTCCCGCCATGCCCATACTCAGGATGGACTGGATCAGGTAGTTGGTAAGTCCTAAAAAGTCTCCCTATGGGAGATGGACTCCATTGGATGAGCACATTAATAGCAGCAGCACTAGCTTGGAGAGGAAAAATGCTGCCATACAGCACTTTCATCAACTCGTCATCATGAATATATAATATTCGACTGATCTTCTATTTACTAATTAAGCATTCTTTTTAGAGATCTGAAGACGCATTTAAAAAGAGTTATGATCCTTTTATTTATTAACAGCCTTGGTAGTGTAATGTCTAGAGTGCTGGACTTTCACCCAAGCGGCCCTAGGTCGTTTCCCGGTGCCAGCAGATCTGGTTAAGGTTTTCTGCAGTTTTCCTTAGCTGTGACACAAATGTGGGATTTGCGCTGTTCCATCTGTAAGTCGGCTGCAGCCGCACTTAGGGTCTACGTAATAATAATAATCGCCCCCTCCCTCCCGCACAAGCTTATAGCTTCTGGGGCCTGGTTTCCAGGCTATGGGTTGTAGCAATTATTATTATTTATATATTACAATTTGCAAGGTGTTGACTCAACAATATTTAATACTTTTGTTTTAACAAGGATAGAAGTAGGTTTTTTATTTATTTAGATTTCCTTGAGTTATGTTTTACTAGGAAGTCGTAAAATTAAAAAAGTGATGATAAGAATAAGAACTTCTATTATTGTTTTAGGCATGCATAATCGTAATGGATGATGGTAATTTGCACCTGAATATAATATCTTTCTTGAAAGCTTTCATTAAGGTATTTCAAAATCTTTATTAGTTTAAGATAGTTTAAATCATGTTTTAAACATGTTTTTTTTATATGGAGTGGTTTAAACTCATTTTTGATAAAAAGAACATGTTTAATTTAAAAACACGACTGTTTTTGTTTTTTTAAACATGTTTTTGTTTTTTTTTAAACATGTTTTTTGCCAACCCTGGTAATTATATAACAAATTCCTATGTAAATGAGAAAACAAGTACCACACTTATTTATAGTTATATAAAATTTGATATTAGGCACATATCAATATCTATAAGGGAGTTAAAAGAATAATCAGGAATATTTGACATACAATTTACATAGAAGTAGCTGCAAGAGAATTTCAAGATGAAAGATTTTGCATTGATTGCAAAACTGAACAAACTGAGAAAATTTTTTACAAAGCAAAACATAAAGGTGAGTCTATGTTATTCAATGAGTGAAATAATATGCTACAACATCTAGTCATACTTGGAGCATTTAACAGGTGTTTTGACAATATACTCTTCAATTCTATCAATTTATAAGCAGAGTTGATAGAACAAGCTGTTGGTAAATAGTGATCATGCTTAGGAACTGAGTGAAAGTGGTACAGGTTTTGCTTACAGAAGGCCTGTTTGGTACTAATATATTGATAAAGTACAGACATATCTGAGACCTGCAGCATGAAACCAATTTTACCTATAACTGCCCACATTCTAATTACCTAATCCAGGCCAGGAACAGTCGAAGTAGATGTCTAGATAGACAAAGTTAGGTTTTACATCTTACTTATTACTCCTACATCACTGTTGCTGATAATGTTTGTCCACCATACCAAGGACTTACAGCTTAATTGTAATTGACGTCGCAGTACAAGGTGCATTAAGAAAATGATAGAGATGTGCAGAGCAATACCACTTTTGCATTACTTTTTGCCTATATCTCATTTTTATTCGACGCAACCTACGCTGCGATTCGACGCAACCTACGCTGCGATCCGTCACAACATGAGTTAAAAATAGGTCGTAAGGCTTGATATGGTGAACAAAAACACTACAAGCAACAATGATGTAGAACCAACAAGTAAGATCTAAAAGACTATCTATGTCTATCTAGATATCTACTCCTACTGTTCCTCACCTAGAATAATGACAGGAGTAGAAACCAAAAAGCCGTCATAAAATGCAGAAAACAATCTTCCAGTTAGCTGAAAGCAAAATACACTGTTTTTCAACCAACATTTCATGGAATATTGGTATTTCAGGCGACTTGTCTTGGTAAGTAAGTAAACACAAAATAACTACAAAATAAGTAATCATTTTCTATCAAAGAAACAATATGATTTTTTGTCAGCGGGTCAAAATCAACCAAAATATGACTATTAAGAAGACGTTTCGGGTCAATGGGTATTTTCATTTTACACCGTCTTTTAGTGAATAATAAGATAAATTTTATTGAGAAAATAATTACAATATTCATTTAAACTCAAAACACAAAAAACAAAATTATAATTCTTATTATAATAAAATAAGCAAATATAATTGTCAAAAGTTTTAGTTCACATTAATTTATGAACATTGCTTTCATTACCAATGGTTCTCCTGTGAAAATATTTGCTCACATTTTTAAGTAGAATGTGTTGCTCAATATTGTAAATTCTGGCGGTAATTATATCTGTACATAAAGTACATACCTTTCAGTCTGCACATCTTTAATCTCTTTTTTGCTTTTTGTTTTTCCACCAACACAGACTTCGAGTAATGATAAGATTCGTTCGGACAATGTTGCTGTATTCCGTGTATGTTGATTTCTGAGACTTTGCAATCAATCCAAAATGTTAATTTTATTATTTAAATTTTCTCAACTGTTCGTTTCATGTTTGTTTTATAATTTATTTTTATATATTATACTTTATTTGAATTCAAGTGGGTCACTTGAAATTATCAAATGAGTCACTTGGTGACCCGCCATAGATTGCCGACGCCTGCCCTAAGCCATAGACTACAAATCGTAAAATATAGATAGAAACTGTGAAGTGTAGATTATATACCAAATACTATAGGTTATAGACCATAGACTAGATAGGCATAAACTATAGATCACAGACTAATCTATAGATTACAGACGAAAGACTATAGATCATAGGTACAGATTGTAGTATAGACTGCAAGTTATAATCTGTAGACGATACGCTGTATCTTACAGACTATACACAGTAAAGACAGACTCTAACATATAGGCTACTAGCAAATACCCGGCGCGCTCTGCTGCGCTTTATTGAAATTACATGTTTTTACTTTCCGCTCGCGGCAGCAGCTAGCTTGCTGTGCGAGATCTATATATATTTTCTTGTCACATCAATCTCAGTACCCATTTTTAACTTCCATATATGGGTTTTTCGCTGTTATTTCGGACCACGATGGCCGATCAAGAGTCCAATTTGGTCTTATTTTCTATTCTGGGCCAAGACCTTTCCAATGATACCAATTTCATCCAAATCGGTCCAGTGGTTGCGGAGAAAATCGCATACATATATACAGACAATCTTTCCCTTTTATATATATATATAGATAGATTATTGATCATAGATTACAGACCGTAGATTATGGACTATTAAAGTTGGAACTTATTACCAAGCTTAGTATTGATCCTGATTTGATTTCCAATCAATAAAAATACCACATTATAAAAATTGCAGTCAGAATTTTAATTTCAATTAAAACATGAATATTAGGAGAGCAAAGCAAGCATTCTAGTAGATAAACAAATTGCATATTTTTTACTGCTGAATTTGTATTTGTGTAGTGTTAACTTCACAGACCTCAAAAGTTTTGTTTTAGAAAAAAAAAACTAATTTTGGCAAGGATATTCATGTTAAGTCCTCAAATAGAGAACCATGATGATACCTCAATTTAGGTGTAGTGGGATAATAAATAGATTAATTTATTTAGTGCCATCACTGCTTTGAAGAATTTCACAAGACAAAAATCATAATCTATTTTTCCATGCTTTGAGATGGCAAAACAAGATAAACATCAACGTTCACAATACATTCTGAAGATAGTGTTTAATATCAATCTTTCTGCAATCTCATTTAGGGCCTGGCCAGATGAGCGACTTTTAGTTGCTTTGTACTGCTTTAGTTACTGCTACTAAAGAGTCGTTCAAAATCAAACAAACGGAGCCAACCACATGGGAAACAGATTGGTAGCTGCGACAGAGAAGATGCACCATGTTCATTCTAGTCGCTGATGCTGGCGACTAAACTGACATTAAAAGACTGTCGCAGCCAATGGATCACACGGTCTCATACATACGCAGACAGATGGGCTACTATTTTGTCATAACTACCTCTCAGCAATTTTCTTGTTCTTTTGGTTATTTTGTATTTTTTTTTACAACATTCAGTAAAATAGTGGAAATGGACATGGAAGTACTGCTAGTCGAAGTGGAAAAACGACCAAAGTTATACAGTGTGTTCTGTAAAGTTGGATCCATAGGGAAAACTTTTTAATATTCTGATTGGAAAAAAACTTTGCTAGGCAATCACCTCTGCTTCCAAAAATACTTGAAATACACCATATCAAAGTAGACAAGTGACATTAGATCATGTCAAACTCGCTATTGCATTTTAAAATCCACAAAAAATTTTATTAAGAAAAAATGTTTCGAATGGTATTTTACATTCACATACTGAGTTTGAGCAAAATATCCCGACATATGGAAAATTTAGTTTTTTAACATTTTCTGATTTTGAAATCATTGATTATTTTGAAATCATTAAAAATGCTTTTAAAAGAGTGGAAAGGCAACAATTGCATAATATGTTTTGTTAATACTATTTGACGGTGTAAGTATTTTTGACAAATATTGAAATTATCAAAAAACAACAAACTGAAACTTCCTTATAATTTTTGCTTAAAACTTTGACTTTTGAAACTTTCTGAACGATTTTTAAATTTCAAGAAAAGAACACGTAATTTGATTAGCCTTTTTTAGTCACGTTTGAATAATACAAGCGTTGTGGTAACTATAATTTGAGCAGCTTAACATGAAACTACAGTTAGCATAGTCAGTTACGGGGGTGTATCAAAAAAGGTATAAAAATAAAATTTTGCATGTCAGAATTTCTTATTCAAACTTGGTATGTGTACATAAAATATCATTAGAAACATATTTTTGATAAAATTTTTACATATTTTTAATAAAATTTTTACATATTTTAACAAATAAGGTTATTTTTGTCAATTTTTTTAAATAGCGAATTTGACAGATACTTATTTAATGTCACCTGTCAACTTCAACTTTGAAAGTATTTTTGGGAAGCAGAGGTGATTGCTCCACAGTTTTTGTCAGTTCAGAATATTAAAAAATTTTCCCATATGGATCAAACGATGCCGATTCGCCAGAGCCAATCTTCATTTTCAGACTAAAAATTAGAAAGAGAAAAGTGCCACATGCTATTTAGTAGTTGCAACTAAAATTTGTCGCTGTGTGAACATCTACGTGACTAACTACACTTCTGTAGCAACTACATATTTGTTGCTTGTGTGGTTCGCGATTCCATTGCAAGAAGTTGCGATAGTAATTTTTCTGTAGCACAACTGGAAGTCGCTCATCTGGACGTACCCTTAAGCTGCTTAAGTCAATGGGTCGTCATGTGAATAAAATGTAGTAAAAATTTTCACTATACATCGATCTTATTCTCATTATTAATAATAACCATAACGACTACTAACTATAACCTGGAAACCCGATCCCAGAAACGTGATATCTGAAACATTGATGTAGCTGATGATAGGTGTTTTGACTATTATTTCCAGCAGTTCCCAAAAGTTGACTTTTTTAACAAATGTTTTTCGATGTGTGTAAAATATGGTAGTTCTTATTTGAGTCATGTTGGAATTTCGGTTTTGCCCAGTGCCCATTTGATTCCAAAAAAAACTGAAAATTTTAAGACCAATACGAACTTCCTATTTCTATTCTAATCATTCACTGAATCGAGGAGGTGTTTTCCAAGTAAAATACACGCTATTTTTCAATTCTTATCATATATTTGACCAATGAGACAAATTGTTGAGAAAAATTTGAAAATTGATTTAATGGAATTAATGGGCATCGATACTACTTTTAGCTAAAAAAAAATTATATGAGACATTCTACATCACTTCAATACTAATTGAACTGTGCATTATTTTGAATTTATTAGTAAATCGTTGTAAAAAAATCAAATGCCCCATATATTTTTTTTACCTAAAAGCAGCATCGAACAGTTAATTCCAAAAAAATCAATTATCAAATTTTTTCTTAACAATTTGTCCCAGTGGTCAAATATATACATAAGAATTGAAAAAAGCCTGCATTTTAAATTCAAAACTTCTCCTCATTACAGTAAATGATTAGAATAGAGACAGGAAGTTTGTATTGGTCTTAAAATTTTCAGTTTTTTTTTTTTAATCAAATGGGCACTCGGCAAAACCGAAATTCCAACATGACTCAAATAAGAACCACTCTAGCGTAAAATCAAAATAGCATAAAGATTACTTGTTGCTATTGACGAGTACATACTATCACCTGTCCAAAGGATACAAAGCTTAAATGAAACACCCTGTATAGTATGAGATAGATTCGTATTTTTGGTTCAAACTTGGTTATCTAATAAATCTTTTCGTCCACATAGACCATTTTTGTCATGCCATTTTGCCAACTCTCTCACTCATTGGGGCTTCAGGTTTTGGACCACTTTCCTTTTCAATTTCACTGAAACTTCAAAAATCACCTCTCCTAATGAAGTGCCTCAATGTTTAAGTAAAGACTTCTTCAAGAACTCTGTAACTAAATAATAAGCACCTAAGTAGTTGTGGAGAGCCTTGAGAACCAGCTTTGTATGAGCAAAACTAGTCCTGAAGTGGATGATGTTGAGAGTAGCAGTATTGCAGTCCATACTATTCGGTAGGCAACACAATGCTGTGTGTCAAGGGCAGTATGGAGTTTATCGCCACCAATACACTGCTTAAACAGTTAAGTTAGTTTACAGTTATACTCAGTATCAGCAATTTATTGCTAGTTCAAGGTATGTTAAATAAGAAGCCTATCTAGTCTTTCCTCTTACAGAATGATATTAGAGTCTTCAGTGTTCTCAAATCTATTTTAATTCAGAGGCCCTGTGGTGGGTAAGAGATTAAAGTTATTGAAAAAGTCCCTCTTCAAACATTCGTCAGGAAAGGCGGGTTCCAAAGTTTCAGAAAAATTGAATCAAAAGTTGTCCAAAACTTACGTTAACTTAGAAGCTCCTGATGGACATGGCAAAGTTATCCATGTACAGTTTGATGGGAGCAACAAGTTCTATTAGATAACAAAGTTGTGCGAAAAATACTGAGCTGCCCGACATTATATTTCAGATAGTTTTCTGCCTCCTGGTGGTGAAGCTGAGAAGTTTCACACTAGAAGCTCTAAAAGCCATCTTTAGAAACTCTAATCATATAGTTTAGCCTAGGATCTGGGTCAGCTCTGAACCTTTGTATTACTATCAACCTTCAATTTACTTAATAAGCTATAAACTTACTAAAAAAAAAAGTTATAATAAGAATATGCATATTTAACTAAAAACGGATATGGTTAAGCATAAAACCCTACAAATATTAACATGCAAAACATGTTATTCAAAAATTGGCCTTATTTAAGTCTGTAATCTAGATGAATTTTTATATTTAAATGTATGATTTCAATTTAATAACATTCAAAGGTAAGTATGATCACAAAAAAATATATCAAAGCTAATATACATAAAAATGTACCAACCTGTGTGAGGAACAGGTACTGTAGGCTGAATACTCATCAACATTGGTTGTGTTCGAGTTGTAGGTGGTGGACCAATTTGTTGTATGCCCATTCTGTAACAAACAAGTAAATATTCAACAACTGCATTGCAATTCAATAAAAAAAAAAGTAAAAATAAATAGATCAGAAAATATTCCTTGGGATACAAATTTTAACTGCAAAAAGTTTATTTTGACCAAAGTTTATATGGGTGAATATCTGCTATTTTATTTTAGTGTGTCTCCACAAATATCTAATGAACTGTAATTTATATTATACATATAAAATATTCGTAAGGTAGCAATAATTTTGCACTATTAGGCAGGTTGAATTTAAGAGGAAAAGTATTTACAATTTTCTAGTAAAGATATTCGAATGCTGAAAATGTCTCTAGCCTGGCATGTCTTTTTACCCGATTTATGTACAAAAGTTTAAATTATTTGTTAACTACTCACTTTCCAATATTCAATCGTTGGTATTATTAAACCAGAAGTTTCTTAGTATCACTAGAAGGTAAGAAATAGTGAAGATTAATACAAAGTTAAATTATTGAAATTTTCTTCATTGTCCATAAATTTTGTGTCTCCTACCCTGCTTTTTTATATTTTCAAAAATCCTGTTCTTATATACATTCGAAAATGTGATAACCCTAATGACACAGAGCGTTCAATAGGGTAGTTGGTTACAGTTAACCGATTGTGTTCTTTTACGTAGCATTAGCGACAGTTGATGATGTGTTTGATTCACAAGTGCTGGTGTGCCAGTGAACGCTGTCTTTTTTCTGGTACGTATAAATCTAATAGATTTAATGGATTACTTCTTCACTAATCGTGTCTCAAGACACATGAACGAAATAATTAAAATAATACAACATGAAAATTATCCTGTTTTGCATTTTGGTATTATTTTAAATTCTATGTAAATCCGTTGATTCCCTGGTGTCTCTCCCCTGGTTCTTTAAGGCAAGTTCTATATGAATCTGTCAATTCCCTGGTATCCCTCCCCTCGTTCATTTCAAGTTGTTATTATGAAATGAGCTCTATTGTAATACTGTATGTAGTTTTATTATGGTTACATTATTAGACACCTTGACTATTTTGGTTTGATTTAGCGTCACCCCTCTGATCAAATTGTCACTACCCTGGTTCTTGTGCAACCCCCCCGGGTTGCAATTTTCCCCTGGTCACCATGAAACTCCGAAAATGCGTACTAATTACTGGCCCACTTTAAATTAGTGTGAAAATCGGAATTACTTTTTAGATCATAAAACATACAAACTTATACTTATATTTCTTATTGGTCACAAAAATGGGTAGCCAATACACAAATAGCAGATATTCACCCATATAGTGGTAGTATGTCATAAGCATACACAGCAACATTTTGGGAATCCAATGCCAATTTAAATGACCAATTTTTATGAATGTCCTATCAAAGATTGAAACGAGATTCATGTAGACATTAATTGAATATATGGATCCCCAAAAATGATTGAAGATACAGCTCAGTCTAGATGTAGCAAGCAAACATCTTTACAATTTTTCTTTTAAAAACAATATCTAACAAATCAAAGTCTTGTAACATTTTCTATTTATATACAAAGAAGCCATTTCAATACCTTTCCAAGAACATATATTGATCTAATCACATATTTAATTCTTAATGAAGGACATTTTAAAACCAGAACCAGTCCAAATTAACGAATCTTGGACAAGACATCTAAAATTTTTTACTTTTCCATTCCCTATGTAAGCTTATATTTTCAAATAAAAAATTAAAAATAGAATGGAACTTCTATTTAGTGAAGTCGCTAAATTTAAGAAAAAAGTTCGTTGAACGGAAATTTCATAAAAAGTTAAACATTAAAATTATAAAATTTGGATGTTTGTAATTTATCTGGCCAATTAGCACTTACTTTGAAAATCGTCATATCAGAACATAGCTGCAAATTGTAGTGCCTTTTCATGTATTAATGTACCCGACAAAGACAAATTCTTTTCTGGTGTTAATTGCACCTAATTTAACATAGCTTCGTTGAGATTTGTGTACTTGCACAATTTTGCACATTTCTGTTTAAATTTCATTTCTAGAACATGCCACAATACATTCCTGATTTTTCAAAATTGTAGATAAACTATTGGAAGGAATATCATATTTTGACGCTGCACACTCTAAAACATTTAAGCACTGTAAAACATTTATGTTCCGCTTGCTTTCAGGCATGTTTTTGTAAAAAGAATTGTATAGAATGATATCACATGTAAAGCTGAAGATTTGTTCTTATTTGTTAATTTTATGTGTAACTTTGGGAAGTCCAATATTGGAATCTAATAACAAACGGTATTACACCCTCTTGAATTCTGAGAACTAGACAATGGCAAAAACGTCCAGTGTTTTTTTTTAAATGCATAAATAAAGGAATATAATGCCCTGTAAGTTGGATTATTATATTAGTCGAAGTGCTGGTTTAAAAGCTGTATGGATAATATTCCAAGAATTCAATTCAGACAAAAATTTTTTTTATAGAAACGTGCTCATATTTTAGTTTGCTGAATAGAATTTTATTTCGTAAAATAGGGCAAAAATCATATAATAAATGACTCAAACGGAAGAATCCCATTAAAATTTTTTTAAATAGAGAATTTTGCAAAACAGAAGTTCATTAAAAAGAAGTTGGACTGTAGTTACTAGACCTAGAGAGAGTTACTAGTTTACATTTGTAAAAAATATACAAATTTGTTTCGTTACTTCCTTAACATTTTAGCTATAGCTCATATACATTGGGGTAGAGAAAAATATTGTGACTTGTTGAATAAAAGATGCAGTTAAAAGCTTTCATTTATGTTATCAACATGCAAAACAAAACTATTCTATTACAATTAACTATTTTCTCAACGATTCTGGTGAACCCACCAGACCAAAAATGTCTCAACAAAACCTTGTTGAGACATTTTTGGCAACCCAAAGATTAAAAATCAATCAACTGTTTTCAAGGAAGCTCAGTTCATCAGCTTTCAAATACTAATAGGAAAGCGATTTTTTATTATAACTCTAGAATTACTAATGCAATCAAGTCCACATTTGGTTCATATATCTCCATTGAAAATACATAAAGGCAAATATCACTATTTAAAGCTGATAAGTAGAGACGTGCATTTTAGGTGACCTAGCTTGAAAAGACTCTTGATTAGCTCATTTTAATAAGTGCTGTCGCTACAAATTATAGGACATATAGTTTACAAATACGAAAGCTGTTATATAAAACTTGCCATGCCACTGACAATTTCTTTAATTTACATTGTTTAGTTTACATAGCTCACATTTCACTTTATATTTTTGCAGCAAGGGTACACCAAATCAACCATTTTCAAGCGCCCATTTGTGTTACATTGTATTATTGCAAATTAAATTGCTTTACTAAAATGCACGTCTCTATGATAAGATATGTCTTGTTGTATTTTTAATCCTCAAGTACTATCGTGTTTTCAAGTAACGTATGTACTATCATGGGGTGTTTGAACACCCCACTCTTTATAGTAAGTTTTTTTTTATGATAATGGGGGTATTTGGGGAGAGAGGATAGCATGTGACTTATACACGTCACATGCTATCCTCTCTCCTACCTAATCTAACGTTTATACAGTGTTAATAAAATGTGTTTGAGTTTGAATTTTGATGTGCGAGTAAAGGAAAAATAGCATATACGAATATATCTGACAAACACTATTTGCAAACTTGCAAATCCCTACAATATAGTAACATTTTTTTGTAAGGTTGTTGCCAGGTAAAAAAATCTTAAAAATACAAGTCATTTTGACATAACTGAAAATCTAATACTATAAAACTACCTTAACGAACTTTTCCCTCTAACCTAAAATGTTTTTGACAAATGTTAATAATTATTTTAAAACAAAATTACCTAGCACTAACATTACAAAAAAGTTACTTTTTGTATGGCTTTTTTAAGTAGGAAATAAATATGTATTGTAACGAATAGTAAACCCGCATATGACGTCATCAAACATTCTAGATATATGAGTCATCAACTGTATAACTCATCAATCAACACGTGCAAGTATGACTCATCGACACGCCTCATTGACGTCACCGACAGCTGCGTGTGACAGAAAAAGTTTTTGAAAATTCTAGAATGCTTACAGAAGATTTACTAGAAAACACAAGATTGCTTAAGGAAGAATTACTAGAAAAGTCCGAAGAAAGTTCTAGAAGGCTTAAAGAAGAATTGCTGGACAATGTCAAAGTGTTACAAGATAAGGTTTTAGAAGAATTGTTGGAAAATTCCAGCGCGTTAGGACTATTAGAAATTAAATTGGAGGGTAGATTGGCGGAACAAGATAGGGTAATAAAGATGGTAGAAGAGAAAATAGCCCAAATGCAATTACCACCAACAACTAAGAAAGACGATATGACCGAAAGGCTGGAAGATAGAATGAGGCAACTACGGTTTCCCTCAACTTCTGAGTGGCCGTTTAATGAAGTAAAGAAACAGTTTAAAGAAGAAAAGGGTCCTGTCGTAGGGATAAAAGTAAAACCACCCACGTTCGATGGAAAGATACCTTGGTCCACCTACTACAAACAGTTTGAGGCGGACGCTGGGGCCAACGGATGGACAGGCAAGGAAAAAGCCGTTTCTTTAACTGTGGCTTTGCGTGGAGACGCACTAAACGTCCTGCAAACCATCCCAACAGGACAAGAAAATGATTACCAGTTGTTAGTATCTTCAACAAGTGTATCACGCGCAAGTGAAGAATCGTGTCCAGAAGAATGGAGAAAGCCTTCAGGAGTTTGAAGCCGATGTTGCGCGGCTTGTCCGATTGGCGTATCCTACGGCACCCGATTCATTTCTGGGACAACTCGCTGTGCAGACCTTCATTGATGGGTTAAGAGACGGAGAAACACAGCAGTCCTTAAGGCTGGCACGACCAAAAACGATTGATGATGCGCTTGCCCATGCTCTAGAATTTGAAGCCGCAGATTTTGTGTGGACTATCGGCAGCTCAATAACGTGACCAAGAAAGACAGCTATCCCTTACCACGCATCGACGACACGTTAGATACCCTGTGTGGTTCACGATGGTTTTCGATTTTGGACTTGAAGAATGGTTATTGGCAAGTTGAAATGGAACCTGAAGACCGAGAGAAGACCGCGTTCACTATTGGTTCCAGATTATGGCAGTTTACAGTTATGCCTTTCGGTCTATGTAACGCTCCGGCCACCTTTGAGCGTCTGATGGAGACCATCCTGAGGGGGCTGTCGTGGAAAACTTGCCTGGTCTATCTGGATGACGTGATCGTAGTTGGAAGATCATTCAGTGAACATCTGAAAAATCTGGAGGAAGTGTTCCGGAGACTGCGTACAGCCAACCTGAAATTGAGTCCGAAAAAGTGCCACATATTCCGAAGGGAGGTGAAATATCTCGGGCATGTCGTATCACAAAATGGAGTGGCAGCCGACCCCGATAAAATTCGTGCAGTTCAAGAGTGGCCAACACCGAAAAATAAACATCAAGTTCGTAGTTTTCTTGGGTTATGTACCTACTACAGGCGTTTCGTTCCTGGGTTTGCCAATATAGCGAAGCCCTGACAAGGTTAACTGAGGATGGGCGCGAGTATGTTTGGAGCGGAGAGTGCGAAACAGCTTTCCAACAGTTGAAGCGTGCCTTGACAACAGCGCCAATATTGAGCTACCCACGCACAGAAGGGAAATTCATACTTGACACAGATGCAAGTAACCTGGCCATTGGGGGTGTAATTTCTCAGATACAGAATGGACAAGAAAAGGTCATCGGCTATTTTAGTAAGGTTTTGTCGAAAGCCGAAAGGAATTATTGTGTGACCAGAAAAAAATTATTGGCTGTCGTGAAGTCCGTTGAACACTTCTACAAATACTTGTACGGACGGAAGTTTTTATTGAGGACGGACCATGCAAGCGTTGAAATGGCTTCTACTATTCCGTAATCCTGAAGGCCAGGTCGCAAGGTGGATCGAACGATTACAAGGATACGACTTTGACACAGAACATCGAGCGAGCACTAGTCATCGAAATGCCGATGCTCTTTCAAGAAGACCCTGTCCAACGGATTGCCATCATTGCTCTCGTTTGGAAGAGAGGGTTTTCCAAGTATTAAGAACTACCATCGTCAACGATAATTGGTTGCCGGAAGAATTGCAACGACAGCAGGAGGCTGATCCCGAACTAAAAATGGTACTGGAATGGAAGCGCGTGGGAGAAAGGCCTGCCTGGGAGGCCGTTAGCCCTTTCAACAGAACCCTCAAAGCATATTGGGCCCAATGGGAGTCCTTGAAGGTGGAAGACGATCTCCTGAAGCGAGTACTGGAGAGTGAAGATGGCACCACCATTAGGTCTCAGTTCGTGGTTCCAAGAAGCCGAGTGGCTACAGTATTGCGACATCTCCATGACGGTGCCTCAGGAGGACACTTCGGTGCGAAAAAGACTTTGGAGAAAGTTAGGGAGCGTTTTTATTGGGTCAACTGTAAAGAAGACGTGAAGGAGTGGTGCTGAAAATGCGAACTATGTGCCACTGGTAACGGACCCTTGGGGAAACGAAGAGCACCTATGAGGCAGTACAATGTGGGTAGTCCTCTGGAAAGAATAGCTATAGATATTGCCGGACCATTTCCCGAAACCGACGATGGGAATAAATACATCTTAGTGGCAATGGACTATTTTACCAAATGGCCAGATGCATATGCCCTACCAAACCAGGAAGCTGCGACTGTTGCTGACGTACTAGTCAAAGAGTTCTTCAGTCGCTTCGGAGTGCCAATGGAGCTGCATTCGGATCAAGGCCGCAATTTTGAGTCTGTACTCTTTGGAGAAGTCTGTCGATTGTTGAGCATTCGCAAGACTCGGACCATACCGTTACATCCGCAGTCCGATGGAATGGTAGAACGCATGAATCGGACAATGGGCAAATATTTGGCCAAGGTTGTCTCCGATCATCAACGAGACTGGGACCAATACCTGCATTTATTTCTAATGGCTTATCGTGCATCGGTCCACGCAACAACCGGTCAGTCACCAGCGTCTGTGATGTTTGGACGCGAGTTACGGTTACCGTGTGATTTGGAATTTGGGTCTCCACCTATAGAGCAGGAGGTAGCCGGCAATGATTATGTCATCGACTTAAAGAAGAAGTTGGAGGATATTGACGACCGAACCCGAAACAATAGTCGAATCGCGAGTGATCGGATGAAGGGTACGTACGATGTGAGAGCCCAAGAAAGAGGGTTTCAACCTGGAGAGCTTCTCTGGTTATACAACCCGCAAAGACGTCGTGGCTATTCTCCAAAGTTACAGCGGAATTCGGAGGGCCCATACTAGGTGAAGAAACGAATAAATGACTTGATTTATCGCATCCAGAAATTGCCAAGAGGGAAACCAAAGGTGATACTCTCCAATCGTCTGGCGCACTATGAGGGAAACAATAACGTAGTCCCGGATCGAGAAGATGATGCTGAGGTGGCTGTCAATACCGTAAGGCCTGAAGATGATCAGCCAACCTTTAGAGAATTTATGGCTGCGTTTTCCGGAACTAGAAAAATCGTTCGAAACCTGCTGGAAGTTATCTTTAGAAACACGGATGTGAAGATCTTAGTCTGTAGCTTCGATCCCCAGCCCGCATCAAGGCCAACAAAGAGTGTAGACTGTTATTTCTACCGTAATGGAACATGTAGTCGAGGTGAAGACTGTCGATACCGTCACGACCCTTTCTACAGAAACCAGAGAATCAAACCTGTTCTGGGACAGAACAGACTTGAAGAGGGGGGCAGTGTAACGAATAGTAAACCCGCATATGACGTCATCAAACATTCTAGATATAAGAGACATCAACTGTATGACTCATCAATCAACACGTGCAAGTATGACTCATCATTGACGTCACCGACAGCTGCGTGTATGACTCATCATCACGCCATCGAATATTCTAGATGTATTAGTCATCGTATAGATATAAATTGAGTCGCGAGTAGAAGGGAGTTAGTTAATGTTTAACCGGCGTCGTGTTGAAATGTACTCTGAATAAATAAATTGTGAATAATTAGTTAATACATAAATAGTTGTTATATAAATAAGTCCTTAAATAAATTTGTAAATACCTTAAATGCTTTAGTTTGTTAAATAGTTTATAGTTATAGTGTTTTTAATTAAGTGCATTGTAAATAAGCTTTTCTTTATTAATAGACGATTTTAAACAGCATTTTTGATTATTATTTTAAAAAGAACGTTACAGTATTTATCTTTTTCAAATTAATTGGTATCCACCATCGTTCCTTTGCTCACACATAAAAATTCACTCAACGGCATATTTTACTAACACAAACTCTGACAAGGAAAAGTTACTAGTGTGTGTGACAGGGTATTTAAAACAAGATCATAATAAAAAAAACAATTTTTAGGTATTTTCGAAAAAATTTCTTATATTTTGAGGTTTATTTTAGAATTTATTTAGTAAGTCATTATTTTAGGTATTTTAGGACAAGTCAATTAGGGGAGCCCTGTGCTTGGTTACGGTCTGAAATGGTGTTCGAAATAGAACAATATAAGACAACAGGAAGGATTTAGGTTGTATTAAAGAAAGTTAACAAAACTCCAACAAAAGTACGAAAAATTCTCTTGTTGCCAAAAAAAGAACCTAATCCTTACACTCCAGAAGAATACAATACATTTTAGAAAATGATTTTAGCAAGCAACAATATACTAATACAAGAGAGGAAACAGTATTAAGAAAATGTAATATTTATCCACCGTACTATCTAATTACAAAAGCTAAAACTGCATGTCAGCCATCTGGTATAGTGGCTAGTGCGTTACTGCATCAATGCCATCGTTACTGCATCAAGGAATAAAAAGATGTAATTCTAAGGGAAAAAGAAGAAATAGATAAACAAATAAAGAATATACAATTACAAGTTAACAATGGCCTTAATAGATGGAAAGGTTTTATCAATACTGACAGATACAAATCAAGTCAAGCGTGTCC
The DNA here is from genome assembly GCA_929113105.1 of Agrypnus murinus. Lineage (NCBI taxonomy): Eukaryota > Metazoa > Arthropoda > Insecta > Coleoptera > Elateridae > Agrypnus > Agrypnus murinus. The sequence goes on along the minus strand of OV816023.1, from coordinate 110,126,609 downwards.
AATTTGTGGGACCACACCTAATATGTTCTAAAATTAAAGATTTTTAGGTTCGACAAATTTAAACCAAAGGCTGGTGTTTGGCAATATGGGTTAAGTCCCCTGCATTGTTTTATTCAACTATTAGTTACAGATATGAATTAATGATGTGGCAAGTGCGTGGGGAAAAAAATAAGACTCTCTTTAATGATACAAAAAAAAGTTGCCCAAAAGAGATTTTGGGAAAAATTAAGTTTAATAGTGGACAAGTCAAAGCAAAATGAGTTTCGTAGTACCAACAACGTCAACACTGCCCAAGGTGCCTTTAGTCATCCACAATTATTTGCGGAAATAACGAACGTAAATGAAGAATTCATAATAAAGATTTAGAAATACATTAATTTGTCTGTCTATTTGCTATAAAATAAATGAAGAAAAGTTTGAAAAGTATTGTTTCCTAACTGCTCACCTTTATATGCAAAAATGCGCATTGGTTCCCTATGCCAGCAAGCGTCCACAGGGAACTCAGGGAAGGAAAAGTATTGAGGGGTCTCTTTTGCCTATAGGGTACTTTGCGAACAAGCTTCGGAGTAAAGGGACAAATGCATCATTGCTGGCAAAATGGATAGAAAAACAAATTTAGAAGCTGTCTTTCATTCAGCAATAGATGCATCCAATCCAATACTTTCTTCCATTACTTTAAACAAGCATATCCAATGGCACAAAAAGCTAGTTATTCCACTGGAAGTTATAGCTTTACTTTATGTTGAAGATTTCTGCAACACAGGAAGATAAGAAAGAAGATGAAGAGGACGAAAATAACAATAAAAAAGCAGCAGATTTATTGGAACATTTAGACTTATTATTATTATTAAGGATTATTTAGATAATTTAGAGTTAAACACGGAAAACTCATAGTTTATTTAATAAACAAATTATAATTAAGTAGATAGTATTAATTAGCATTATTAATTAGCATTATTAATTACTATTATTATATTATAAGTGCACAGGTATAAAACAATGTTTAAAACAGTTCTTTTTTATTGCAATATATCATTACTCCAAAAATTCATTTTTAAGGAATGTACTAAATCACAAGAAATACCTTTTTATTTTTTACAATCTATGATAATGTACAGGTTTTGGTAAAAATATTAAACAAAATTAGGTTTTGGCCAAAAATTCGGGTTTTTAAGCCGTAGTAGTGCACAAGTGTGATAAAAGTGAAAAGCAGTAAAAACATCAATCAAATCCAAAGCTACTATAGGAGAAGTTATCTTACTGCCATATATAACACATGTTAAACGAGAGCACGAAAAAGAGTAATGGAGTAAAAGAGTAATAAAAACATCTCACGAACAGTGAGATGGCTGCATGACAACATTGTCAAACTTTACTGCCAAATATATTGTGCATTAGTTGCATTAGAATAGTTCATACTTGTTTCTAATTTAACTATTGAGCTGTATAAAATTAAGTGCTTTATACATTTTTGTGCCTTAATACTTTCAGGCAAGTACCAAATATAGATATAGTCGATTTTCACATTTTAATCGTTTTAAAAGATAAAAATACTGTTACTTATATTGAAGTGACGAGTTCCTTAAAATGATAAAGAAATGGGCATAAGAAATGAATACTCCTAATAAATAAATATCTATGAGAAAGGATGATTTCCTAAGAACAGCATTCAAATTACAAAAAATACTAAGTAAAAAGCAGTAAAAATTAATTGAACAATATTTGTGAACAAGGTCCACATTATGGCAATCCAGGAAATGTGCTGGACAGGTAAAGGAATCATGGACACAAAACCCATGTGCTGTACAGCAGAACGACAACACCCATAAGGTAGAAGATTTCTAATAAATAACCGAGTACATCACATGATCTAGAATTTTAAAGAAATAAATAAAAGGATGTGTACAGTATGGATCAAGGACACCTTTTTCAACAGAATTATCAATGGATACATGCCAACAGAAGAGCATGCAGCAGAAGAAGACAAAGACAAATTCTAAGATCAATTACAAGCAGAATATACAAATTGCCCACGAAATGACATATAAATAACTATTGGAGATTAATTCAGCTAGCAACATCACTTAAGATGGTAGTAGTGGAAACTCGCTTCAAACACAAAAGAATCCACCAACTTGAAATTGCCAGATAGGGAAATGAGGAATGCAATTGACCACTGCATTATTAATACTGGACAACGTAAGTGGTTAGAAAACCTAATATTGACTTTGATCACTTCCTCTTAGTAACAAAACTCAAGGCTAAGATATCAGATATCAAAAAGAAAACTGGAGCAAGAAATATAACATGGAAGACAGATATAGCTCTGATGGAAGAAGCAGTTGCAAAGTACCAACATAGAAAACGAGATACCATCAATGATCAGCGGCAAACATGCAAGAAAGCAATGCAACAAACAACAGATAAAGCACTGGGCACTTATACACAAAAAAAAAAGAATCACTGGTTTGATACCGATTGTGATGATGCAACAAGAAAGAAAAAACGAAGCATACGAAAAGGGAAAACGTAACAGTAGAATATAAATATACCTAATCTAGCCATAAATACTGTTACAACATTAAATACATCTATCCACAGTAGTAGAATTGAACGCACCTTCACTTTGACATACCATTTTTGTCAGCTAACCTTTATATAGCCTCGGCAGTGTAGTGTCTACCATGCCAGACTCTCACCTGAGCGGCCCAGGGTTCAACTCCCGGGACCGGCAAATCTGGCGAAGGTTTGCAGTATTTCCTTATCTGTAACACAAATGTGGGATTTGGGCTATACCATCTGTAAGTCGGCTGCAGCCACACAATGGGCCTGCGTAATAATATTAATCACACCCTCCCTCCCACACAAGCTTTAGCTTATAGGGCTGGTTACTGGTTAACCTGGTAATGGGTTGTAGCAAAAAATTCTATATAAATTTAAAACACAAGGCTTATTTTTGTTCCAGGTCGTTTGAGAGTTCTGCTGGGCCGATTTACGTGATTCTTTTTTATAATGAAGCTCTCACTGTGTAGATTAGTCAACACTACTTCATCTTTATATTTAATTTTTTTATTTTTAAATTAAATTAATATAAAATGTTTAATTTGAGATGCACGGATCAGACATTCACTTGCAGTGCCATCTTTCAAATTCAAATTTATTAGAAAATCAAAATAGAAATAATACAAAAACATATAGAACATATAAAATACTTAGACAAAAATAAATAAAGTTAAGAAAATACAACATAAGATATATGTATCTGAATGTATAAAAAGAGTTATATGTAGACATTTAAACATCTCTGAAGGATAATGTCCACAATCACATATAACAGTAGCAGTAGTATATTATTAAATATTATTATTGTTTAATTAGGTTATCCCCAGCCTGAGCAAGCTTGTGTACCAGGAATTATATTTATATACATTTTACTATTTATTTCACCGCCACGATGTTTCATTATAATAGTCTGAGTAAATATCTCGTTAATTTAATATATGAATCTTATTAATCGATTAGTTCGTAAAACTTGCTCATGTCGGTAGTCTTCAGAAATTGTGTGAGAAGATGCTTAAATCGGTGTATGTTATTGTCTATTGCAATAATATCTCTGGGTATTAAATTATAAAATCGTGGACCCAGAAAACGTGTGAATCGCATACCTATCGTTTTTATTGCTCTGGCTGTAGTTAGATGTTGATTTGTAACATTTCTAGTTGCATACTTATGACTTACTTTCCACAATGGTAAGTTAAACTATTCACGATTATAAGAGTTTTCCGTTTGCTGCAACCCACCACTTGCATCACTAAAGTGTTTAACGTTTGATTTGTTATTAGTTTGCGTAGACAAACTCACATAATTGAAAACCATAGAAAGCAGACAAATTATACAAATATTTGGTGATGGCAATTGCTTATTTATAGCTGTTTCATATTGTTTGGAGTTTTGGACAAAACAAATCATCGTGAGATACGTTTGCAAGTTGTTATAAATAACTGAGGCGATTATTATGAAGATTTCATTATTAGCAATCACACTTATTATCGTGTGATTACTATTTACTTTTTATTTTTATTTAATTTTTATATTTTTAAAACTGTTTTTTTAGTCTGTGGAGTTTTAGTTTTGTGATTTTTGCATGTGATATATGAATTGAATGTAGAATTAATTCATGGGGGAGTAGTCCAAGGGGGAGGGTAAGCCAAGAGAGAGGAGTTAAGTCTGAGGAAGAGATAAGTTGGGAGGGTAAGCCGGAAAAAGGAGGAAGACGGGGGTAATTAATGGAGGATGTCGGAGCTGATGGCGGGGAGGGGGGTAAGTCAGAGGTGTTTGTTAAATAACGAATTCAAAAGTTTGTCTGAGAATGGTAAGCTTAGTATTTTCAACTGTTTTTGTTCAGTTGTGTTTAACAGATATTAATATTAAATAATCCCTTTTGGAAACCCGAAGGAATATAAGGAAATCCTTTAATAAATTAGCATTTTGACCATTATGATTTGATGGGATTTCCCTAGTTATTATTATATTGTTTGCCTGTAAAAACAATTTCGCTTTGCGTTTGTTTTTGCCATGGAACGGTCTGATAAAGAGAACCGTATTGCTGTTGCAGAACTAGGTAAGTGTATAATAAAAAAGAAGACATTTTCAGATTGCTCCATCCACTCGAGATTTGCGTCATGCTTGTTTATCGCTGCATTAAATTGTTGTAGGAGACTGGGGACATCAAAGATTTTGTCAGCAGCCTGGGCCTCCATAGACGTTACAAACACCGCAAGCCGCCAAAAGCAGAACTTAGGGAAATTCGCTGCAGAAACAGATAATCGTGGCTCATGAGATGAATATGATGAAAAAGTCAATGAGTCTATTTTCAACATAAACTTGAACATTCAAACATCATACGGGACAATTGCTGACCATAGCTTTAAAAAAGATACTGCCGAAAATTCAAAATGGCTATTGGTAAATCACATATGACCAGAACAGAAAAATCCTATTTACCGATGAAAAAATGTTCACCATTCAGAAAAAATTAAATAACCAGAATGATAGGATTTATGCACGGTTATCTACTGTCGCGCGGGTTGAAAAAAGTCACCACCCAGCGTCAATCATGGTTTGGTGAGATATAACCTGTGATGGGGTCACTGACCTGCATTTCTGCGAAAAAGGAGTCAAAACATAGGCCAAAGTCTACCAATATTCCATCCTGGAATCAGTCATAAAGAAAAATAAATACACCATTTTATAAAATCCCAATAACGTCATGTGCAGCTCCAGCACATGTTCTATGATGGGTTCTCATACTTGTTTCGTAAAGTCGAAATATACAAAGTTCATTTAGTTCTCCTGCTAAAGCCAGAAAATTGACCAAATGATTGAGTGTTAGAATTAGACTGTTAAACGGGACAGAACCCATTCATTGGTTTTAACTCTGTTATTATGCAATTTAGAAGTGTGGTACCGTGATACTTTTTTATTCAGAATTACACTTGCTATCGATTTTCATACTTGAAACGTGATGGATGTTCTAAACTGGGTTCTAATACTGATTCTGTATTTAGAATATACTGAGTTCTTTTAGTTTTAGTGCTAAGGCCAGAATCCATTAATTGGTTCCAATTCTGTTATTATGATTTTAGACCTGTGACACCTTAATACTTTTTTATTCAATATCATACTCCTTATCAACTTCCATACTTAAAACATGATGGTTTCGTTTAAAACACTGATGACTCATATGCAGTACCAGCACATGTTCTACAATAGGTTCTAATACTGATTTCATAAACTAGAGATCAAAATATACACAGTTATTTGAATTCCACTGCTAAGACCAGAAGATTATGGAGTGCCCAAATTATGGAATGTAGACTGTTAAACGGAACAGAATGCGTTAATTGGTTCTAGCACCATTATTATGCAGTTTAGACTTGTAGTACTGTAATGATATTCCCACATGGTCATCTACACATTACATTGGTGACCTCCGACGCTACGAAAGAAGTACTTAGATAATCGACACCATACCTTCAATATTCCATTGCTCTGGTTTTCTGTCTCTGCCGACAAACCCAACCTGCAACCTGGAGTTCCTTGAATAGGTTATTTGATTATCTCACGCAAGCAGTCGACTTTCAGAAGTTTATAAATATCCTTTTTTATCATTTAAATAAGATAAGTAACTTAAATATTTTATTGGTTACGTTTCAATATGGCAAAGTTAGTAAATTTAGTAAAATTTCATATTTTTGACAGTTCGCATGTACAAATGTCAATAGTCCTGATTAATCGATACTTTGACTTCCTACATATTGACGAGATTCAAAGATATAATGTTCTGATTTCAAACTTGCCATATAACATTTTGCAACTCCATTCAAATCTAATCATGTTTATTGATAACAATAAACTTTCATTCGAACCATACCAAGTTCATCAACGAACTATTAAAATATTACTTGGGTACTTCTATGGAGAAACCTATTCCATTCAACCCAAAACCAAAATCAAATACTATTGCTTCTCCCAAAGAGATTACAGATTTTTGGTTACAGAAAAATGATTCACCTGAATTTTTTGGTCTAGTTAACCTATTTAAAAACGAAATCATTTATCCTTGTAATTTCATAAACACAAACTGTAATCAAATATCGCATGATCCGTCACAAATTCAGGATTCTAACCCCCAATTGAGTGACGATACTCAAAACGTCATTTATCAATGCAATGACTTTTTAGATGTGTCAGCATCCACTGATACTTTCTGTGTTGATAAACCTGACCATTCAATTATTGAAAAGCACGTTTCGCAGGTTAATACTTCCATTACAGAAACTTTCACAAATGATTTAATTCCAAAAGTGCATTTATTCCACGACCAAAAGAATCACAATCTCCTACAAACATTAAAAAAACATCAAAGTCAGTTAGGATACCGCTAAAATTGAATCCTAACCAATGTGTTTTAAATCAGAAATTGCAAGAGCTTCCGAAGGCCGACGGTTTGAGGATATCAACCGCCGTATCTTCTACGAAGACTTCCTTGGATCCAGAAAATAATTCCTGGAATCTACAAACTACAACACCTCCAGTTCCTGATGGAAATCACATCAATAACGTTCCTCAAGAACCAAAAGCTACGACACCTGTAGTAACAGCTCCTGAAAAATGTCTTCAGCAATTCTCGGACACAACGATGCCAACATCTCTCGTTTCACCATTGGAACGATGCCATAAGAAGAAATTGTTCTTGGATATAACAGGATTAATATCTTTTTTTCTTTATTTAATTTTGATGTTTAGGTTGTTTTCTTGGATAACCATCAACGAACTTCGCAACAACCTTAACCTTAACCAACAAAATTTTGTTATGTCAAAATGGATATTATTTTAAAATATTTATTAAAAAAAATGTTATGCAAAGGTCACGCGATTAAACAGCCTTATTACCTCGTAATTAGAACAATGCGAACATTCGACTTTTTGCTAACTGAGAAAATTACAACAGTGCAACTGCTATTGACCGAACTCAAATTATCTTATCATAATAGCAAAATCCATTTTGCTAATAAACTTTGGCATTATGTGCAGTTTCCTGTGCATGTGTAACTTTCCAGTTATACACCATAAACACAAGTGCAAAAATAACAGTAGTGACTTATAAATTTCCACGTGAGCCTTGTCAACTCGACATTACATGATATCATACATTGATAACATTCAACTAATCAATCCTGAATAGCATTTGGACCTCCCAAATATATGTGCTACCGGATTAAGCTTCAAGTGTTCATTCTCCTCAAATATCATAGGATTCAAGAAGATTTAATCATACTCTCCAACGGGCAATTTCACCTAGTAATTTCTACAACCTTAGGACAATGCTATGAATGCTGCCTCCGTTTTATGAGATCAAACCCACTTCTTCCAATCCTACGGACAAAATGAATACAACTACGTTTATCAATGTTGACTACAAACTTACTACTTAGGCTAACGCTTTTAGATTCAATTAGCATAGTTATTTTTAATTTTAAAAGTTACAACAAATAAATCGTAACGCAAGCATCACTTGTTCACGAAACACTTATCATGTTGTTCCTTGGTTTTGTTCACGTTCCTAAATTTTATTTCTTTCTTTTTAGTAAGAATTACAGAACGTCCTAACAAGTGATTCCTGTACATCAAGTTTATTTTAATTAGGTTAAGTTTGCTTGCAATAAGCAACTCATGTTTTTGCCTTAAGCAATTGATGCCCCTTAGCTATCAGCAGCAAAGGCCTTTCAATTATTTGATTATTAGCACCTAATTCTTAACATAAGTTTTATTGTCTTAGCATGTAAGGAACCATTGAAAAGATGCAAACGACCTCAATTTTTTTGTAGCTAGTATACATTAAACATGCCAATACATACAAGTACGACATTAATGTATGCTATTTTTTTTTGTTGAGGAATGCATTAAATGCCCTTTTGACTCACGGCTCATTTCTTTTGGTACATGTTTAACCTTTTTTTACCCGGGGTGTAATGTAATGATATTCATCATAAAATCAGTCATTACATCCATATTACCTCAAGAAGGCATTGCATGCTAAGTGATTGCCATGACAACAGTAATCAACAACAAGGATAAATAAATATCTCATAGAAGTAAACATGTCTTTTATTGTCTTCTACAAGAGATAACATATAAGTAGTGTACACCACACACACAAGCAACCTGTATTACTACATTAATCTTCAAAACACTACAGTACCTTAATACTTTTTTATTCCAAATAACATTCAATTTTCATACTTAAAACGTAATGGTTTTATTTAAAAAAAATCCTGATGACATCATGTGCGTTACCAGAACATGTTTTAAGATGGGTTCTAATACTGATTTTGTAAACTAGATATCGAAATATACTAAGTTCATTTAATTTCATTGCTATAGCCAAAAGCTTGTCCAAATAACTGAGTGTAAACTGTTAAATAAAACACAATGTATATTAGAATTTTGATATTAGCAAGGTTATGAATGACATTGATATATTTCTCAAATAATAAATTGTTTATCTTTTAGATCAAATTTAAAATTGGAAATTGTAGACGACTGCACACTAAAAGGGTAGCAAAAGTTTTTGTCTAAAATTTACAAAACACTGGTTACTCATAAATAGGGAAAGCAAACCTTTTTAATTAAATATTTGCATTAAAACTCATTAAGGGTCTACAGTACGTAGGAATTTATGATCTCTAAAATGCTTTTCGCTCTATGCTTCTCATTCAGTTATTTCTTAAAATTTTCACACCCTACTAAAACCAAAATAAAGAGGAAAGTCCATTCTACATCCGCGCGTTTTAGTATTTGAGGAAAAAAGTAGTATTCATGGAAAAAAGATTATAAAAGAAACATAGAAAAGTAAAAAAAATCCTAAAATATTAACTAAGCATAATTCTAGAAAAAGACAAAAGCACTGGTGTAGCTTGAATTGAAAATCAATTTTTTTTCGATTTTTAGTTATTATTAGCGTCAAAAGAGGCCACTACGCCTGCTGCATTTGCTAAAAGCAAACTTGGTACCTCCTACTCTATAAAAGGCATGCGTACGATTTTGTTTCGCACATGGATCCGATTCAATCCCGCACTATTTGATTACAATTCTAATAGTCAAGATCAGTTATACCTATGCTTATACCTTATATGAATTACTCATTTCAGATATATAAACTGTGTTTTTGTATAACCTGTAACTGTATAAATATTGTATAATATTTATAAGTATTTATTATTTGTGTGCAATGGATTCTAATAAGAAAGATTCGAGAAAAGGTGGAAAATGCAAATTGTATTTATCAGCAAAACGTCGCCCTCCTGGAAAAAAATCTGAAGAACTATTGGTATCTTTTTTTATATTTTCATTTTTCAATTATCGTTTAGCATGATCAGATAGGATGTTATTTATATTAGGGCCTGTTAAAGTTTAGCTGGCATGTCATAAACACTAAAAAATAGACTAATAAATATGTCGCGCAAGCCCTTCACTAAGAAAATACCACAACATGCGATATTATAAAAACTAATATATAGTTACACACTTGTTCGATCGAAAGTTTGCCCTCGCGAATGCATTTACCTGTTTTTTATAATTCTGCGTTGCATGCTGTAGCCTTTCTTAGAAGAAATTAACAAAAACATGGTCAAAACTAGAAAATAGCGTAACCTGTCTTAAATTGTAGAATGGAAGAACACAAGAATAATAAAATATTTAGTCATAACTATTTAGTGAAAGAATGTTGCAGTGGCGTAACTAGTAGATACATATAATATTAAACTCTTGCATCGCAATTTTTTCCTCAGAATCTTTATTAAAAAACTATTTTATTGTTATTGTAACAATTATACACATTAAGTTAGTTATCGTTATTGAACCTATATCGCATTAATGATAAATACGAATACAATTTTACACAAAATATGCTTCATAAAAATGAAAAGAATTTCTCAAAACAGTTGGCAGAGGTTTTTTACATCAAATTCCAACAGCAATTGGAGTTCTAGGTTCCCCTTGTGCCTGATAGCACCACAATGCAAAATGCACCAAATTCAAACAGCAGTTTTATTATTGGAATTTGTTAGTGGGTCGATCCTGAGTATAAAACCAAGTTGACGCGGCGGAGGCGGGTATGCTTCAGCTCCCATATTGATAAACGCGTTTTTGTAAATATCTCGAGAACGGCTGGTCCTCGAAGAAAATATAACAGGCAGTTTCTTTTTGATATACGCTAACAAGTTGGAGAAATAAGCCTTCATTGCTTATTTACTATCGCTCACAAATGAACCAATAGAGTTAAAAGTACCAAAATTCCAGATTCAAAAATCTATAGTGAAGAGTTTGCTTAATTGCTGTTTCATTCTTTGCAGGAAAACAAAGTCCGCTATATCAAGCACCGAAAACACAATACCAAATCAACAAAGTGCTTCAACATCGATTTTGGCTGAAAACCCAATAGCAAGCACGTCCAGTGTTGAAAATCATGATAGCCCAGAAGAATTTTTTATGGAAATTGAAACCAATAAACCAGACACTGAGGAGGAATTGTCAGTGCAAGGTCGTAGAATTATCGACTTTCAATTCTTTTTTGACCAATTAGTAGTTAGTAGTTAGCGAACATGCACCTCTTTTGGGATGTTCCCTAAAAAACATAAAACTCTGCAAAGAAATTCGTAATGGGTTATCTTCTAGGTCTATTGCTTCTTGTAACATGTGTAATCTAAAATTCAGCCTTTTTACCAACTCTCAGGCCGATACCACTTCTCAATTGGAAATACCAAAGCGCTGTAAATGGAATGATATCCATTGGCTCTGGATTTTCCCACTTAGAAGAATTCTGTACTTCTATAGAGATCCCAAACATGACACAAAAAAAGTATCAGGACGTTCAAGACAAAATCTTTCAAATCTATGATCAACGTTCGACTGAATTGATGACAGAGGTTGCTGAAGAAGAAAAAAGGTTGGCCATAATGGAAAAGGAAGTTGGTGTGGACGGAGTACCAGAAATTACAGTAGTTTGCGATGGAACTTGGGGTAAAAGGTCTTATAAAAAAAACTACAATGCGTTATCAGGTGCTGCCGCTATTATAGGTTACCGAACAAAAAAGGTTCTGTATTTAGGAGTTAAAAATAAATACTGTGTCATATGTCGCCGTCATGAAAACACTAATACGGCAATACCGGATCATGCATGTTATAAAAATTGGACCGGAAGCTCAAGTGCTATGGAGTCCGCTATCATATCAGAAGGCTTTCGAAAAAGTGAAGAAATGTACGGTGTGAGATATAGTAGGTTTATTGGATATGGTGACAGCAGTACATACAAAAAAATTCTGGAAAGTACTCCGTATTCTAAACCAGTGATCAAAATAGAATGCCGTAATCATCTTTTTCGCAACTTCTGCAATAAGCTTCACGAAATATGCAAAACACCAACAGCTAACAAACATCAACACTTAGAAAAAAAATTGAAAATCATATTATGAAAATGAGAAACGCTGTAGTTAAAGCTATTGAATTTAGGAAAAATGAAACAGGAACAATTCAGTCGAAATCTGTCAGACTAAAACATGATATTCTCAATGTCTCAAGTCATATTTTTGGCGAACATAAAAATTGAACAAAATTAGAGTATTTTTGTGCAAAGTCTCACCCTGATGATGAAGATATCGTACCGGAGTTGATAAAGAAGGTCTCTATTCTAAAATTCATAATCAATTCACCTACCTTTCGAATCATTCCACAAGTTTAATTTATGATTTAGATAGCAACATCATGGAATCCTTCAATAACGAAATATGCAAATTTGTAGGAGGTAAACGGGTAAATCTTTCACAAAAAAGACAATATCAAAGTCGCTGTGCAGTTGCTGTTATTGCTCATAATAGTAAAAAGTCTCCCTACTATAACCTACATAAATTTAAGCACAAGTCCAGTCCGAAATCGAAGATTTGAAGCCAGTCGCAGAAAATTGCAGAAATTGAAGAAAAAACGATTGAATTTTAATGACTTCCCTAAAAGACACAATAATCATTCCGATAAAGACTATGGTGGACAATGTCAAAAGCCTGATATGACTGAAGAAGAATTTGAAATATCAAAACAGGCTTTTATCAGTTCACTGTATCGATCAGACACAGAAAAAAAGGAGCTTGAGGAAAGAACAAAAGATCAAAGCGAGAATTTTGAATGGAGAGAAGAACGAAGAAAAATTTTAACTGCTTCGAACTTTGTGCGAGTATGTAAAAGAAGATCCACAACATCTTGTAAAAAAGTAGTTGAAGAACTGTTGTACAGTTCTTACTCTAAATATGAATCTACAGAGTGGGGTACTCTGCATGAAGCAACCGCTAGAGAAGAGCTCAGTAGAGCCATATCTGAAACAATAACTGAAGCAGGACTGCACATTCATCCTGATTTTAGTTATTTCGGAGCAACTCCGGACGGACTAATAGGTTTGGATGCCATTGTGGAAATAAAATGCCCCTATGCTGCTAGAGAAATAACCCCAGACAAAGGAATTGCTACAAAAAAAATTACTTTCTGGAAAAAACATGAAGATAACCTGGATGTAAACACTTCAAACACGTATTATTATCAAATACAGGGAGCCTTGGAAATAACAAACCGGTCTTATTGCTGGTTCTATGCTTGGACACCACTTGGCATTAAATTTGAAAAAATAAATAGGGACCGCCATTTTTGGTCGACTAAAATGTTTCCCCATTTACACAAGTTTTATTTCAATTGTATTCTACCAGAATTAATAGATCCAAGAAAACAGAGAAATATGCCTATAAAAGAGCCGGAGTACATCAAATTAGCACAAGAAGAAGCTAAAAATAAAAAAATCTAAACGAAAAAAGTCAAAAAGAGTAAAAATAAAGAATGTTTTTAGCCCTGTAATACCTATTGTATTTACTGGACGTTCCCGAAAAACTAATAACTAAAAATTAATTTTGTTAATGAAAACATCAATTTTTTACTTATTATGTTATTATAATGTTGTTTGATTTTAAAATAAAACATGATAATCTTTTTTCATACAACGAAGATTGTAAAAAGACAAAATTCTAAAAAGTGAGCATACCTAATCTTTGAAAATAAACAAAGACAGTTGATTAATTTATTATGCTACTTCAATTTGTTTAATTTTTATAGGTCACTAGTTAGTAAATACTCTAATGAGTCTTATAAACAAGGCGGCCGGTGAATACGGGAACAAACCCAAGCACTGCAAAACATGTCGTTATATTGTTCTAAATACGTTATGTATTTAGTATGTATAAATATGTTAAATACGTAAATACGTTATGTAGGTATGCACTGTTATTATTATTATTATTATTATTTTTTTTTATATTTTATTTCCCAATTACATATACAAATTTTTACATTTACAAAATATGCATTATTACTATTTAAATTATAATAAATTGTACATGAATGAAGCCTATATGGCGTCGGGAAAGTTCAGACAACCGTAAGTTAATAAAGAAAGCTGGATTACCTTTTGTGTGAACAAGACTACGTATTAGAGCACAATCTTGACGAACCCGGATCTGTATATCGTGTGCGTTATTACTTTTAGAATGGTAGTGAAAAAGACTTTGAAAGTGATGTTTTTGTTTTGTCTTTGATGGATAGTTATTATTTTGTTATTAATGAATACAGTTTATGTTTTATTATATTTTCGACTTAATAGTAATATACCTAAATAATCAATAAAAAACAAGTCTGATTTTTGAGAGATAGGTATACAAGATCCAACATACTTACGTTGTACTTAAAAACATTGTCATTCAATTTGTGAATGAAATATGTTTTTTTCTTTGCTTTCATAGATTTCAATAAAATTAGAGATTTTATTATACCTCTTGTACCTTTCGGAGTCGAATGGATATGTGTGTATTGATTTCAAAATAAAGCATACTAAATATTTAAATGTTATTTCATTCGTTACAAAATCAGTCATAGAAAATAGAAATTATTTTCTTGATAAAAGAAATAGTTTCGTTTGGATATGTGAACAAATAACACTGGCTTGGCAATCCAGAGTAATTATACTTTTCTCAAACATCATTACTATATGCTGATTGCTGATATAATATATTATATCTTTCTGACCCCAAACGCGGGAGATGCATTAGAGTCAACGTAATATTTAGGAATGTGCATGTGCGCTACAACGGCTACAACTAATTCCCACTACTCAACGTGGGCGTGTCATTTTAGCAAACGAATCCACCCATATTACAGGAGATAATTTCGAGGTTATGTTCAAAACGATGACTCCTCGTGCATAGTGTAGGCCCTTAACAACTTCACACAGGTGTAGTAATATTTCACATAAAAAGTCGATATTAAATTACTTATTAGGCTATTAATGAGATTCTTGCTGTTGCATATTAGGGTGGTCCAACAAAAAAGCAAAGTCGGAAATCTTATGCTCTCACCCCCTTAGGATTATTGTATATCGAAGAAAAAGGTACCCCTTTTTTTATTTTGAAATCGGACGATGTTTAGGGGTGCCTCAAAGCCCTTAGTTTCCCATGTATTTTATATGAGAAAAAAACACGTTTTCGTAGATTTGGTATAGAATCCTAGAAAATCAATATTTTTCAAGCAAACTACTCTGTTTCTCTTCAGAAATGTTCAGAGAATGACATCCAATTATTTGTTAAATTTCTTATATTAACTATTTCTTACAGACTTGCAAAAAATCCCATAAATGGAAGAAACACGGAAAAATCGTTAAAAAATATTTATTACTATTTTTTAATATAAAAGATTTTCATAAATAAATTATTGGATGTCATCCTCTGAACATTTCTGAAGAGAAATAGAGTAGTCCGGTTGAAAAATAGTGGTTTTCTAGAATTCATCGTCCGATTTCAAAATACAAAAATAGGGGTACTCTTCTTTCAATATACAATAATCCTTGGGGGTGAGAGAGCATAGGATGTACAATAATACAGTGGTACCTTAGTTTGCGAGCATAATCAATTCCGAACATGTGCTCGTAATTCAAAGCACTTGTATATCGAAGCAAATTTTCCCATAAGAAATAATTGAAACTCCGATGATTCGTTCCACAACTATTTACTATGCATATGAAAATGATACCAAAATACATACATACGTATACGTAAAAATGAGACAAACACTAACTCGCACTTTGAAAAAATGGGAAGTAGCATTATCGTGTAGGGCAACTTTCACTATCACCCACGCGTGGTCACGATGCTATAGTGAACAGTTCAACCAGAGAAAAGTTCAACAATTAACTGAAGAATCTGGGCCAAAGAAATCACGAGGGCAAAAATGCAGCCCAGATAATAATAATAATAATAATAATAATAAATCGTCTTTATTTAACAAATGTACCTATTACAGACATTTGTCCTGAAAAGGCGAAGATTAGCTACATAGCTATTCTTTAAGATGAGCTTAAAAGGTTCAGTAGTCACAAATTGATTTTATTTAAGAAGAGCTAACATGCTAACCCACTTCTAAAGGGTTATAACTACTAATAAATTACTAATAATTCGAATTCTCTAAATAACCATAAATCCAAAATGATAAAAAGAGATTCACAGCAGGTTGTTAAAGAAATAACAATTTTTGTTTCATGTTAAAATTAATGGAAAGTAGAAGTAAAGTGTCTTAATGTACGAGATACTAAAAAGTAGGGTAAGAATAAGTGAGATACTGGAGGATGTCACTGCCAATACTAAACACTTTTAGCAACCTCTCCATTCAAGAACATAGAAAAGAGTTTCTGTTTGAATCAATCCACTAAATTATGCATTTTAAAAAATAATAAAAAGAGGTACGTATTTGCTAGAGGTTATTTTTGGCAGAAGTTGAGGTGCATATGTATATAGTTGTATAGATCTCAATGAGTAGATGCTAGCAAATGTTAGATATACCAAAGTGTCATATGAGGAAAAAAGCTAAAACATGCTAATTGGTGCAATTTGAAATACCAAGAAGTACATATTTTTCCTGATATGAAAACCTTAGCATATTTTAGATTTTCTAACATCCATTTGTTGAGATCTATCCAATGATATACATTTTAAAAATAAGCATCAACCTCTGGCAACAACAGCGTCTACTGGATACCTCCTTAAGTAATAATTTACTTTTAGGAGAAACAGTTGGTTTGCTGAAGGTCTTAATAAAAAGTAATGGATTTGTATTATTTTTAACTGTTTAGGATAAAAAGGAAATATTTATTAAAAATGTATAAAAAATGGAGCAGACCACTGCCAATTATAATAATAATGGTTTGTCCAGTTATTATAAACAATTAAAACAGAATAATTTAACGCTTAACACAACAGAAATTGGTGCATAACACTATGTATAAATGTTACCCTGTAAACTAGTTCCAAGTTAAAGATAATTTTCATATCCATGACCTTTGACCTGTAGGAGGATGGAAAGAAAAACATTATCTCTTTGACCTAAAAAATGAAAGGATGAAAACCCAATCTTAACATTTGCCAATAAGGATATTTCATGGGCAACTAAAACCATAACAATTGTTGCCAAAAATGGCGACATTCACCTCATTTTCCTATTTAAAAAAAGTTACTCAATCATGTTTTTGCAGAATTTCTTGATTGGACTCCTAAATAAGATGATTGCAACCTGAAAATGTACAAACTATTTTAATGTTCATTTAAAAAAACTGTCAGAATTTACTATTTTGATATAACCGAAGTAAAAAAAATGTCCCTTTAATGATTATCAAACCTGGGTGTAAGGTCACAACAATTGTTTTTCAAATTTCATGAATCAAGCCTTTTTTAATTTTTGTAAAAATTAATGGCAATTCGTGGAAAAACGTGTATTGGGTACTTATTACCCATATGTTCAATGTAGCTCTAGTAATTGCATAAAAACTATGCTTGCTAGCTAGATCAGAAAAAAAAAGAATTTAACATACTTTGTACCACAATAGTTTCTCTAAGTCTTTCACAAAAGAACCTTGGTCACTACCCTGGAAGAATTTCCAACTAACTAAGATTCCATGTATGCCATTCTGGTATAAGATGACAATGTAAAAAATGTAAGGCGACTCTTTGATTTGAAAGAAACTGTATTGAAAACTGTTCATAAGAATTCATTAGTTGAAACTAAAGTGCCTAGCATACTTGCATGAGTATACCTATTTGTCTCAACAAATTTTTTTTCAGTGGTTTTATATGTAACCATTGTTACTACATCAAAATGATTGCAAATATAGTAAATATAAGCAAAACTGTTGTTTAGTCAACATTCGAGCATAAAACCTTAGTAATACTAGAAACTAATTAATGGAATAGGACTTTCAAATTTTTTGAACCGTTGAAAAATAAAATTAAAACCTCTGCATGTTAATCCAGTTAATTAACAAGAAAAATAGCACTTTTAAATTTTTATTAATATTTTGCAATTAAAATAATCAAACCAGTAATATAAACTTTCTAACTTAGAATCTATGACAAGCAAAAATATAAACATCCACAAAAGATGGCAGAAAAAGAACGAATTGTTTAAATTTCTTTTCAAACTTACTAAAAAAAAACAAACTAATTTTTTAATTTTGACATTCTTCTCCTTTTTTGAGCAAAATATCAATGATTTACAATAAATTGTCTAAAAAATTGTAAACTCAAAACTTTAGCAGAAAATTTAAATAGTCCAATTTGCGATTAACTATTCAATATGGCAACCCTGGTAGTAACATTCAATAAATATAATATAGGGGCTTGTACATAAAAAAGGATGATGTTGCAGCCTAATAAGATACACAGTGGAATCTGTATTGAGTGGATTCCGGAAGTGAGTCCTATCCTATGACAAAAATATCATTTGTCATCATCTTCAAACAAGCAAATATGTTCAACTGTTAACTCGAGATGACTAATACATAGCTAACCTCATTTAAGTTATAAAACTTCGTAATTTGTCTAACAATTTGTACCAAAATTGCAAATAATTTCAAATTTCGATAAGAATTTTCAAATGTCAGGGTATCCCGGACCAGGGTACTGTAACAAAAATGCTTTATATTCCTATTACCCATTAAAACATACAATAAAACTTGTATTAAGTTTTAGAACAGAAAGAAAAGCCCACATCTCCTTTAATAAGCATATAAATTTATACTATCTGGCTTTATCCTGCTATAAATAAATTTAATATTAATTTATAAAACAAAATACATTAAATAGAACTTAATGTAAACAAATATGATAATGATAAAAAACAATTGATAACCATTAGTTAGAAACTAGTATACTTTAAAATTTAATAAAATAGCAAATTATATGTGTATATATTAACTAAAATTGAACATAATAAGTTTTTAATCAAGAATCTATAAAATGTCACTTCTAAATACCTAAACTTTTATTTATAAACAAAACCTTAACCTCACTTCTTTTTTGTTTTCATTGTGAATTGGTACCATTCTAGTTCATGGAAATTGCAAACCTACACAGATAAGTAAATGTGGCAATTCTAATCTACACCTTAGCTAAACATTAAAAAAATCTCCATAAAGATTTCTGGAAAATGCTATTCCTGTCAAATTGAGCATCACATCTTAGCATGTTT
The DNA here is from genome assembly GCA_929113105.1 of Agrypnus murinus. Classification (NCBI taxonomy): domain Eukaryota; kingdom Metazoa; phylum Arthropoda; class Insecta; order Coleoptera; family Elateridae; genus Agrypnus; species Agrypnus murinus. The sequence goes on along the minus strand of OV816023.1, from coordinate 110,107,448 downwards.
TTGTTACTTTATCTCATCTCATTGTCATTTCTTCTGTAGTGTCATTATTATCATTTGTTTTCCTCGTGTTATTTTTTTCAATTTTTAACTAGCAATTGTTTTATTCTTACCTATTATTTCTCTGCATTGGGTTTGGTGGATGATGATGTTCTGTATGACGCATCATTATAATTTCGTCTTCTATAGACCTTAAATTATAAATAAATTGTACAAATACGACAATATACCTTTATAGGATATCATAGGGGAGGAGTATAAGGAGACCGGTAGTACGCATTAACATCAGGCATACCTGCTATCGAAAAGGAACCAGCTTAAATTGAAGTTTTATATATTAAAACTGTTTTATTACTAAATTAGTATTCAAACACCACTACTAAATCTCTTAAATACGTTGGCAAACAGTAAAGAAAAATCAGTAACTAACATGCGGCCATGTTAATTTCAGTTTCCGACAAAACTCATTGCGCTTTCGCCGTTGACACACAATGAATAAATTTCGTGTCTGTAAACCAGACTTTCCGCAAACGTAGATAAATTTTATTTTATCAATTTATAAATTATTATAAAACTATGTAATCATTAGTAAAATATATTTTTCTAAGAAAAGGTACTTCCTCCACGTCAATATATCTTTAAAATTAATTGTTATTAAAAGTCAAAACAATTCTAGAAATGCACTGGTTGATAGACACACTTCTTTTCGGCGCTACTGGTTTAAACAACCACCAGATTTTCAAGATAGGTGTGTTTTCTGTTTTTAACAATTTCTTGAGATCTCCTTACGGATCTATCTATTTCAAAGTGATATTATTCATTTAAAAATTATTTAACTATAATAACTGACAATTATTACAATTTCAAACTTTCAAAGGCGGCATGTGCCGCCTAGTGTCTTATTTTTTATCAATATTGCTTTAAACGTCTTCAGCCAGTTCCAACGATTTTATTTATTAATTAATCAAATTGCAGAATCCCATAACTGTAATTACAAAGAGAGTTTCATACAGCTGATTTGAAATTATTTTTATAATATGCGTTCTAAAATAATTCAGAAATAATATACAGGTTAAAATAAGAATAAACAAACACTGCAGATACGGTTATTCCAATTAGTAGTACTCGAATTCAATCATACGTTGCTATCAATCCAAGGTCTTTTATAGTTTACTCATACGCAACTCCACATTGAACACACTATGCAATAACAAAAACCTTGATAATATTATAAACAGATATTTATTGTGGCGGAACTACTTTGTTATTAACTGTGGTATCGTTTAAGGTAGAACTGCTCTTATGAAAATACAAATTTAATTTTGATTTTTTAAATGTATAATAAATGCTTCGCCTTTTCTTTTATTTTTCCGTGTAATTGTTAAATTATTAAATTTTCAAAATCGAGATTAAATAGTACATATAGGAGAGTTAATTGGAGCAGCGTATATATAAATTTTCAGAGATCAATGTTTTATCATAGAAAAAAATTGGGAAACTACCCCGTTTAATTAATGATTAGCAGTTTTTATAATAACAATAATGGAACGAAATAAAGTTTTGTAGGGAAACATTGCAACAACTAAAGTCAGTTGTCTTCAGATACTATGTTCAAGCATTGATGGCGTAGAAAACAAAATTTCATGTTAATGTAATCAAGAAAAGTGTGAAAACGGGTATATTATATACTTACAGGGTGTTTCACTTATAATTCTTATTCTCTGGAGAGGTGATGTTACACATAAAATGCAACAAAAAAACTTAATATCATTATAATAACCGAGAAAAAAAATGTTTTTGAAAAGTGGGTTGGTGGTCACTGATTTAAGAATAGCAGCGGGAGCTGGATGTACAGTCATTAGCAAATGTCTTGCCCCGAGCAGGCAACACATTTAACAATTCTGGTAAAAGAAACGACGTATGTTTCGGAGCATAGTTTATTTTGTTTACAAAAAACACACCAAATTTAACCAGTTTTAAAGGTTGCTACCCTACCTAGAGTGGCTTTGTATAACAACAGAGTAATAAAAACTGCTATTTTCAAGTGAGTTTCTCATTTTACGGGAATACAAAACAGCCGTTTCACTTCTACTATCGTTTCTTCTATTTTAAGAAATAAATATCGTATACTTTTTTCTACTTTATTATAAACTCTATTAATTTATTTACGAGTTTGATTTGTTTATTTACAAAGTTTAATTATTTTGTAAACACTAAAAAAACTAAATTTCTAGTACTAACTGTAATCAGTTTTTATTGTAAAAATTAGTAAAAATAATAAATAATCAAAATTAATAATCATTCCCCGAGTTTCCAAAGTAAAATCAGATTGGGCACACAAACGAGGCATATTTAAACATTAAGGGCCGGTTTATTCACCTTCAGGTAAAATTCCCAGTAGTTGCCGGTCAAATAAATTAAGTTTAATAATAAATACAGTTTGGGTATATTCACAGGATTATATCTTGAAAGTAATTACTGCAATGTGTATGAGAAAGGGTCCAACTTTTGCACTCAGGTAATACATGCAAGAGCGAGAGATGGGTAATTGACAGAATAATGTGTTAGAGAGAAAAATTTAATCCATTGACTAATCTACTTAAAAGGAGGCGGGATTTAAAAAATCTGTAATCTTTCACAGATATTTAAAAAAAATTTTAGGTAAACAGATATTAATATATATGATCTAAATTTCTATGCTTTGCCAAGGGTGTTTCTTAATTTTTGTTTTGCGACTGTTTTCTTTTTAGTAGTTACTATATCTATGTTTCTAGTTTTTTCTTAGTTTGTAGTATTTTTATTAAAGCAACTGAATATTTAATAACTTTTTAAAATTTTAACGTATTTATATAAATAAATGCCTATATTATTACTTTATTTTTATTTATCGCTTACATTATTTTCTGCGATTATTTAATTATCTAAAATACTCCTAAACCTCTATTTTTTGATGATTGTTTTCATTATTATTTTCGTTTAGTTATTTTTTATTAAAGGTAAAGAATGAAACACAAACACGCTATATGACTTTGTTTAACTAGTAGATGCTTCCATTTATAAGGACTATTTAATAAAGTGTGTCAAAGAAATTTTGAATAGAATGAGTAACAAGAGTTTTTACAAGCGTGTTTTCAAAACAAGCTTTAAAGAATGTAAATATCTTTGCCAGGTAGTTGTCCATCTCTGTTTAATTCGGTCTCTTTCGTATACAGTATAAGGGGTATTTCGATTCTTAAAGCAGTAACGCCCTTACTCGGGACAAGACATTTGCTAAAGACTGTACCTCCCACCCACGAGTGGCGTCGAGTCGTGGGGAGTGCGGTTCTGAAAAACTCCGTTTTTTTTCTTTAAACTCAAACGTCGACATTGTTTTTCAATCGTTTTTGTCACACCTCCTCTGACGCGCCAAGCCAACTGCTACCAACACCAACACCTCCAACTACCGTCACCGGACAGCTGCCTGCCTGGTCATCTTGCCTTCACCATATCACTCGCGACAGAGCCAGGAAGCGGAGTACAGAGCAAACACTTCACTCATTTTCATTCATTCAACTGAAGAGGCTCAGGCCTATAATAGCTATCACCCTTCGCAGGGTGTAAAGTTGTAACAGTATTTTTTTACCAGTCTTGAATTAATGAAATTTTGGGGCGAAGTTGCTAAAAAATCTTAAATGCGGTCCTGTAAGTCTGCGCTTTTCTTGTAATTTAAAATTATATCGGCATGCGGTACAAATAAACCTCATGAAAATTGTTAAAGGTCATCTGTTAAAATCTTTCCAGACTAGTGGAATCGTCTCGTATAATAAAATAATATAGAATTATAGCTTCCATCGTAAACAAGAATATTGTTTAGACAGGTGCTTGCAGCGCCAAATGATTCCGTTGTTAAAATTTAAAAAGATTGACATTATTTATTAGTGTGAAATCATGTTTTCAAACTTTCTCATATACGTTTCAATTTTTTATTCCCCGAAAATATTATAAAAACCTATTTCGTTTCAAGGAATGATTGTTTGTACGTGCTAAATGGTATTTTTTAAATAAACCATCTGCATTTTAAAATATATTCCGTCTGCGATTTACGTTGCAAGAAGTATTGCGTTTCAGACTTCTTTGTGTGAGAAACATTAATTTTGATTCGCTTAAAGAATATCATGCGATTCCTATTGGCCAATGTAAAAGTTCACCCCGCTAGAAAACACTCCCATATAGAGAAATAACCCTGAGTTTCAGTCAGTCTCAACTGAGTCGAGCTACCGAGTAGTCAGTAGTCAAAATTATAATTAACTACCGAATTTAAGTTAAAACTTTTATTAAAATTCTAGTGCTTGATAAAATTCAGTCTGGATTTAAGTGATAAACGGATCATACTAAAACATAATAATGAAAAGAAGTGGATTGCTTCCAATAATAATTTAATAATCAACGTTATCTAAGTTATATGGTTGTATTAGAAATTTTGTTAGGGTGAATTTAATCATAAACAATTCATCTTGACATAGTGTTATGAAGGTTAGTCCTTCGTGGGTTCTAATTATGTAACTGCCGCCCTACATGAACTCGTTCCAGTTTCTATCATTCAGCAGTAATGGTTTCTGTGTGGTACAAAAGGCAATATCGTGCAATTTAGTGTTGGTTTTGTTTGCAACTTATCAAAATAATTAAGGTATTGTGAAATATGATTTCTTTGTTTTATCGTGTAACATTTTTGTTAGTTACTTTACTTTTACATGTTGATTATATATATTTTTTGTATATAAACGTTCCCTACCGCTAAGAGCTCTTATGCCGGGTACTAATACCAGAAATTTTAAGTTCGATAAATGTATTTTTATGTCTCATTTTTTTATATTCATATAATAAATATGTTTTCAAGTTTAATTAAAGTGAGCAACATTGTCCCATATAATTATGAACGTTTTATCTATATTTTTCTCCAGCCTAATTTTGATACTATTGAGTATAGTTAACTATTTAATCAAAATTTTTTGGATCTGATTTCATTTTCTGATTAATGATCTCAGCTCTTTGTTTAATTATCGTTATCAAGTTTCATAATTGGATGGCGCCCAGTTACTGTATTTTATTAAGTTTTGAAACCTTTATCTATCCCTTTTAATAATTAGACAACTGTAGAACCAATACCTACGACCTGACATTCAAATTTGTAATAAAGAGCAAGATCTCAAGCTGAGGCAATCTTGAGCATCACAGTAAAGTAAGTATAAATATTTAGATATACTTACTTAAAGTTTTATTATTTATTTAGTCCGGTTAAAAAGTTTACTTTAGAGTAAGAAAAACCTTTCGTTTCATTGTCTGTCGCCTTTCTACATTGAGTTTTAGAGGAATTTTAATGCTAAAATTGACATAGGCAGACGTCGGCTTTTTATAAAGGCTGTCTCAAAAAGAACAAACAATAACGCAGAGGGTTAAAGAACGTCCGAGGTAGAATATACAACTGAAGAAAAGAAATTCTACCTTAAAAAAACTTTTTTTAAAATTTGTAAAAAATTGTTTGCTATACTTTTTGCTAATACGCTCCTGTTATATTTCGCATCAATTTGTTAATAAATAATAAGTCATCCAGCATTGGATTAGTCAAAACATTGTAAAGTGATATGTGTAGAGTTGGAAGGAAATTCCGAGAAGTCGATTTAAAAACACGAATATTGAATAAGATCAAGTCTTTATAAAAACCATGACATATCACCGTAATAAGCGTTTTTGTTATAAACTGCATAGTTGCAAAAAAGTCTCAAACTTTGAGGTACTTACTACTAAATACCTACTAGGTACCTACTATAAATAAATTTATTTAATAATAAATTTATATTAATTTATAAAACAAAACAAATTAAATAGAACATAATGTAAACAAATATGATAATGATAAAAAACAATTGATAACCATTAGTTAGAAACTAGTACTTTAAAATTTAATAAAATAGCAAGTTATATGTATATATTAACTAAAATTGAACAGAATACGTTTTTAATCAAGAATCTATTTATAAAATGTCACTTCTAAATACCTAAACTTTTATTTATAAACAAATCTTAACCTCACTTCTTTTTTGCTTTCATTGTACATTGGTACCATTCTAGTTCATGGAAATTGCAAACCTACGCAAATAAGTAAATGTGGCAATTCTAATCTACACCTTAGCTAAACATTAAAAAATCTCCATCAAGATTTCTGGAAAATGCTATTCCTGTGAAATTAAACAACACATCTTAGCATGCTTTTGTTACTTTATCTCATCTCATTGTCATTTCTTCTGTAGTGTCATTATTATCATTTGTTTTCCACGTGTTATTTTTTTAATTTTTAACTAGCAATTGTTTTATACTTACTTAGTAATTTTCCAAATTGGCCTTGGTGGATGATGATGTTCTGGATGACGCATCATTGTAATTTCGTCTTCTATAGACCTAAAATTATAAATAAATTGTACAAATACGACAATATACCTTTATAGGATATCATAGGGGAGGAGTAGAAGGAGACCGGTAGTACCCATTAACATCAGGCATACCTGCTATCGAGAAGCAGCCTCCTTCCTTCCTTCCTTCCTGTGACTCCAATTCCTGATCTTTCCCAAGATCAGATCAAAATAAAAAAAATATATGTATGTATGGACAATCTAACATTAATTGGGTGTATTTGTCGCTTTTCTGCGTCGAGTAGTTCTGGAGGAGTTTATTGCAAAAAATTGGTGAGGACCCTTCTTTCCTTTTATTTCAGTTTCTGACCTTTTCCAAGATGACATCAAAATAAAAAATATATATGGTCATGATTCAAGGTCAGGTTTAATGCTAAAATTGGCATAGGCACACTGACGTCGGCTTTTTATAAACGGTGTCTCAAAAAGAACAAACAATAACGCAGAGGGTTAAAGAACGTCCGAGGTAGAATATACAATTGAAGAAAAAAAACTCAACCTTGAAAAAAAGTTTTTTTAAGTAAAAAATTGTTTGCTATACTTTTTGCTAATACGCTCCTGTTATATTTTGCATCAATTTGTTAATAAATAAGTCATCCAGCATTGGATTAGTCAAAACATTGTAAAGTGATATGTGTAGAGTTGGGAGGAAATTCCGAGAAGTCGATTTAAAAACACGAATATTGAAGAAGATCAAGTCTTTATAAAAACCATGACATATCACCGTAATAAGCGTTTTTGTTATAAACTGCATAGTTGCAAAAAAGTTTCAAACTTTGAGGTACTTTGAGGTAGTAGTTCGTAAAACTAATTATTTTTATTATTAGAGCTTAATTGAAGGAGTTTTTTGTTTTTAATAAAATGGATTATAGTAAAAATTGCTTAATAAATCGTCATTTAATTTAATATTAATTTACCTAATTTTTTATAATCTTTATAAAACAATGTTCAAAATGTCCCGCATTAGACCCCAAACAAGCTTCTAAACGTCTACCGAATTTTAATCGAGCACGTTGAAGCATATAAATTTTTACTATCTGGCTTTAGCCTACTATAAATAAATTTATTTAATATTAAATTTATATTAATTTATAAAACAAAATACATTAAATAGAACTTAATGTAAACAAATATGATAATGATAAAAAACAATTGATAACCATTAGTTAGTACCTAGTACTTTAAAATTTAATAAAATAGCAAGTTATATATGTATACATTAACTAAAATTGAACAGAATACGTTTTTAATCAAGAATCTATTTATAAAATGTCATTTCTAAATACCTAAACTTTTATTTATAAACAAAACTTTAACCTCACTTCTTTTTTGTTTTCATTGTGAATTGGTACCATTCTAGTTCATGGAAATTGCAAACCTACGCAGATAAGTAAATGTGGCAATTCTGATCTACACCTTAGCTAAACATTAAAAAAAATCTCCATAAAGATTTCTGGAAAATGCTATTCCTGTAAAATTAAACATCACATCTTAGCATGCCATTGTTACATTATCTCATCTCATTGTCATTTCTTCTGTAGTGTCATTATTATCATTTGTTTTCCTCGTGTTATTGTTTTAATTTTTAACTAGCAATTGTTTTATTCTTACCTAGAAATTCTCGGCATTGAGTTTGGTCGATGATGACGTACTGGATGACGCATCATTGTAGTTTCGTCTTCTATAGACCTAAAATTATAAATAAATTGTACAAATACGACAATATACTTAATAGGATATCATAGGGGAGGAGTAGAAGGAGACCGGTAGTACACATTAACATCAGGCATACCTGCTATCGAAAAGCAGCTTCCTTCCTTCCTTCCTGTGACTCAATTCCTGATCTTTACCAAGATCAGATCAAAATAAAAAATATATATGTATGTATGGACAATCTAACATTAATTGGATATATTTGTCGCTTTTCTGCGTCGAGTAGTTATGGAGGAGTTTATTGCAAAAAATTGGTGAGGACCCTTCTTTCCTTTTATTTCAGTTTCTGACCTTTTCAAAGATGACATCAAAATAAAAAATATATATGGTCATGATTCAAGGTCAGGGTTTTTTAATTTGGTGTATTTGTCATTGTTGCCTTTCTACATTGAGTTCTAGAGGAATTTTAATGCTACAATTGGTATAGGCAGACTGACGTCGGCTTTTTATAAAGGCTGTCTCAAAAATAACAAACAATAACGCAGAGGGTTAAAGAACGTCCGAAGTAGCATATAAAACTGAAGAAAAAAAAACTCTACTTTGAAAAATCTTTTTTTTTTAATTTGTAAAAATTGTTTGCTATACTTTTTGCTAATACGCTCCTGTTATATTTTGCATCAATTTGTTAATAAATAATAAGTCATCCAGCATTGGATTAGTCAAAACTTTGTACAGTGATATGTGTAGAGTTGGGAGGAAATTCCGAGAAGTCGATTTAAAAACACGAATATTGATCAGGATCAAGTATTTATAAAAACCATGACATATCACCGTAATAAGCGTTTTTGTTATAAACTGCATAGTTGCAAAAAAGTTTCAAACTTTGAGGTATTTTGAGGTAGTAGTTCGTCAAACTAATTATTTTTATTATTAGAGCTTAATTGAAGGAGTTTTCTGTTTTTAATAAAATGGATTGTAGTAAAAATTGCTTAATAAATCGTCATTTAATTTAATATTAATTTACCTAATTTTTTTATAATCTTAAAAAAAATGTTCAAAATGTCCCGCATTAGACCCCAAACAAGCTTCTAAACGTCTACCGAATTTTAATAGAGCACGTTGAAGCATATAAATGTTTACTATCTGGCTTTAACCTACTATAAATAAATTTATTTAATATTAAATTTATATTAATTTATAAAACAAAATACATTAAATAAAACTTAATGTAAAAAATTATAATAATGATAAAAAACAACTGATAACCATTTGTTAGTAACTACTAGTACTTTAAAATTTAATAAAATAGCAAGTTATATATGTATACATTAACTAAAATTGAACAGAATACGTTTTTAATCAAGAATCTATTTATAAAATGTCATTTCTAAATACCTAAACTTTTATTTATAAACAAAACTTTAACCTCACTTCTTTTTTGTTTTCATTGTGAATTGGTACCATTCTAGTTCATGGAAATTGCAAACCTACGCAGATAAGTAAATGTGGCAATTCTGATCTACACCTTAGCTAAACATTAAAAAAAATCTCCATAAAGATTTCTGGAAAATGCTATTCCTGTAAAATTAAACATCACATCTTAGCATGCCATTGTTACATTATCTCATCTCATTGTCATTTCTTCTGTAGTGTCATTATTATCATTTGTTTTCCTCGTGTTATTGTTTTAATTTTTAACTAGCAATTGTTTTATTCTTACCTAGAAATTCTCGGCATTGAGTTTGGTCGATGATGACGTACTGGATGACGCATCATTGTAGTTTCGTCTTCTATAGACCTAAAATTATAAATAAGTTGTACAAATACGACAATATACTTAATTGGATATCATAGGGGAGGAGTAGAAGGAGACCGGTAGTACACATTAACATCAGGCATACCTGCTATCGAAAAGCAGCTTCCTTCCTTCCTTCCTGTGACTCAATTCCTGATCTTTACCAAGATCAGATCAAAATAAAAAATATATATGTATGTATGGACAATCTAACATTAATTGGATATATTTGTCGCTTTTCTGCGTCGAGTAGTTCTGGAGGAGTTTATTGCAAAAAATTGGTGAGGACCCTTCTTTCCTTTTATTTCAGTTTCTGACCTTTTCAAAGATGACATCAAAATAAAAAATATATATGGTCATGATTCAAGGTCAGGGTTTTTTAATTTGGTGTATTTGTCATTGTTGCCTTTCTACATTGAGTTCTAGAGGAATTTTAATGCTACAATTGGTATAGGCAGACTGACGTCGGCTTTTTATAAAGGCTGTCTAAAAATAACAAACAATAACGCAGAGGGTTAAAGAACGTCCGAAGTAGCATATAAAACTGAAGAAAAAAAAACTCTACTTTGAAAAATCTTTTTTTTTTTAATTTGTAAAAATTGTTTGCTATACTTTTTGCTAATACGCTCCTGTTATATTTTGCATCAATTTGTTAATAAATAATAAGTCATCCAGCATTGGATTAGTCGAAACTTTGTACAGTGATATGTGTAGAGTTGGGAGGAAATTCCGAGAAGTCGATTTAAAAACACGAATATTGATCAGGATCAAGTATTTATAAAAACCATGACATATCACCGTAATAAGCGTTTTTGTTATAAACTGCATAGTTGCAAAAAAGTTTCAAACTTTGAGGTATTTTGAGGTAGTAGTTCGTCAAACTAATTATTTTTATTATTAGAGCTTAATTGAAGGAGTTTTCTGTTTTTAATAAAATGGATTGTAGTAAAAATTGCTTAATAAATCGTCATTTAATTTAATATTAATTTACCTAATTTTTTTATAATCTTAAAAAAAAATGTTCAAAATGTCCCGCATTAGACCCCAAACAAGCTTCTAAACGTCTACCGAATTTTAATAGAGCACGTTGAAGCATATAAATGTTTACTATCTGGCTTTAACCTACTATAAATAAATTTATTTAATATTAAATTTATATTAATTTATAAAACAAAATACATTAAATAAAACTTAATGTAAAAAATTATAATAATGATAAAAAACAACTGATAACCATTAGTTAGTAACTACTAGTACTTTAAAATTTAATAAAATAGCAAGTTATATATGTATACATTAACTAAAATTGAACAGAATACGTTTTTAATCAAGAATCTATTTATAAAATGTCATTTCTAAATACCTAAACTTTTATTTATAAACAAAACTTTAACCTCACTTCTTTTTTGTTTTCATTGTGAATTGGTACCATTCTAGTTCATGGAAATTGCAAACCTACGCAGATAAGTAAATGTGGCAATTCTGATCTACACCTTAGCTAAACATTAAAAAAAATCTCCATAAAGATTTCTGGAAAATGCTATTCCTGTAAAATTAAACATCACATCTTAGCATGCCATTGTTACATTATCTCATCTCATTATCATTTCTTCTGTAGTGTCATTATTATCATTTGTTTTCCTCGTGTTATTGTTTTAATTTTTAACTAGCAATTGTTTTATTCTTACCTAGAAATTCTCGGCATTGAGTTTGGTCGATGATGACGTACTGGATGACGCATCATTGTAGTTTCGTCTTCTATAGACCTAAAATTATAAATAAATTGTACAAATACGACAATATACTTAATAGGATATCATAGGGGAGGAGTAGAAGGAGACCGGTAGTACACATTAACATCAGGCATACCTGCTATCGAAAAGCAGCTTCCTTCCTTCCTTCCTGTGACTCAATTCCTGATCTTTACCAAGATCAGATCAAAATAAAAAATATATATGTATGTATGGACAATCTAACATTAATTGGATATATTTGTCGCTTTTCTGCGTCGAGTAGTTATGGAGGAGTTTATTGCAAAAAATTGGTGAGGACCCTTCTTTCCTTTTATTTCAGTTTCTGACCTTTTCAAAGATGACATCAAAATAAAAAATATATATGGTCATGATTCAAGGTCAGGGTTTTTTAATTTGGTGTATTTGTCATTGTTGCCTTTCTACATTGAGTTCTAGAGGAATTTTAATGCTACAATTGGTATAGGCAGACTGACGTCGGCTTTTTATAAAGGCTGTCTCAAAAATAACAAACAATAACGCAGAGGGTTAAAGAACGTCCGAAGTAGCATATAAAACTGAAGAAAAAAAAACTCTACTTTGAAAAATCTTTTTTTTTTATTTGTAAAAATTGTTTACTATACTTTTTGCTAATACGCTCCTGTTATATTTTGCATCAATTTGTTAATAAATAATAAGTCATCCAGCATTGGATTAGTCAAAACTTTGTACAGTGATATGTGTAGAGTTGGGAGGAAATTCCGAGAAGTCGATTTAAAAACACGAATATTGATCAGGATCAAGTATTTATAAAAACCATGACATATCACCGTAATAAGCGTTTTTGTTATAAACTGCATAGTTGCAAAAAAGTTTCAAACTTTGAGGTATTTTGAGGTAGTAGTTCGTCAAACTAATTATTTTTATTATTAGAGCTTAATTGAAGGAGTTTTCTGTTTTTAATAAAATGGATTATGGTAAAAATTGCTTAATAAATCGTCATTTAATTTAATATTAATTTACCTAATTTTTTTATAATCTTTATAAAAAAAATGTTCAAAATGTCCCGCATTAGACCCCAAACAAGCTTCTAAACGTCTACCGAAGTTTTATCGAGCACGTTGAAGCATAGAAATTTTTACTATCTGGCTTTAGCCTACTATAAATAAATTTATTTAGTATTAAATTTATATTAATTTATAAAACAAAATACATTAAATAGAACTTAATGTAAACAAATATGATAATGATAAAAAACAATTGATAACCATTAGTTAGTAACTAGTACTTTAAAATTTAATAAAATAGCAAGTTATATGTATATATTAACTAAAATTGAACAGAATACGTTTTTAATCAAGAATCTATTTATAAAATGTCACTTCTAAATACTAAACTTTTATTTATAAACAAAACTTAACCTCACCTCTTTTTTGTTTTCATTGTGAATTGGTACTATTCTAGTTCATGAAAATTGCAAACCTAACACAGATAAGTAAATGTGGCAATTCTAATCTACAACTTAGCTAAACATTAAAACATCTCCATAAAGATTTCTGGAAAATGCTATTCCTTTAAAATTAAACATCACATCTTAGCATGCTTTTGTTCCTTTATCTCATCTCATTGTCATTTTTTCTGCAGTGTCATTAATATCATTTGTTTTCCTCGTGTTATTTTTTTAATTTTTAACTAGCAATTGTTTTATTCTTACCTGGAAATTCTCGGCATTGGGTTTGGTGGATGATGACGTTCTGAATGACGCATCATTGTAATTTCGTCTTCTATAGACCTAAAATTATAAATAAATTGTATAAATACGACAATATACCTTTATAGGATATCATAGGGGAGGAGAAGAAGGAGACCGGTAGTACGCATTAACATCAGGCATACCTGCTATCGAAAAGCAGCTTCCTTCCTTCCTTCCTGTGACTCCAATTCCTGATCTTTCCCAAGATCAGATCAAAATAAAAAAAATATATGTATGTATGGACAATCTAACATTAATTGGGTGTATTTGTCGCTTTTCTGTGTCGAGTAGTTCTGGAGGAGTTTATTGCAAAAAATTGGTGAGGACCCTTCTTCCCTTTTATTTCAGTTTCTGACCTTTTCCTCTTGGAATCATCCTCTGGATGACATCAAAATAAAAAATATATATGGTCATGATTCAAGGTTAGGGTTTTTTAATTTGGTGTATTTGTCATTGTCGCCTTTCTACATTGAGTTCTAGAGGAATTTTAATGCTAAAATTGGCATAGGCACACTGACGTCTGATTTTTATAAACGGTGTCTCAAAAATAACAAACAATAACGCAGAGGGTTAAAGAACGTCCGAGGTAGAATATACAATTGAAGAAAAAAAACTCAACCTTGAAAAAAAAATTTTTTAAAGTAAAAAATTGTTTGCTATACTTTTTGCTAATACGCTCCTGTTATATTTGCATCAATTTGTTAATAAATAATAAGTCATCCAGCATTGGATTAGTCAAAACATTGTAAAGTGGTACGAGGGAAGATCAATATTTACGGTCCCTGATATAGAAAGAGAAAGAATTTTTAAAACATTATTTATTTATTTCTCAACATAATCTCCCTGGACTTCAATGCACTTGGTCCACCGATGTTCCAATGCTTCAATGCCTTTCAGGAAGAAGTTTTCCGGTTGCTCCTCAAACCAGCCATTTACTGCGGTCATAACTTCATTATCGTCTCCATATTTTTTTCCACGCAGGTTTTCCTTTAATTTTGGAAATTGATGGTAATCACTGGGTGCCAGGTCTGGTGAATATGGAGGGTGTTCTAGGATTTTAAAGCCAGCGTTCTGTATGGCAGCCATGACAATGCAGCTCTTGTGGACTGGAGCGTTGTCCTGATGGAACAAAATTTTGTGTGCCAACTTTCCTGGTCTTTTTCGGTCGATGCTTTCGCGCAATTTTGGAATTAACCCTGCATAATAAGAACCTGTTATTGTGTGTCCACGCTGCAAATAATCGATCATCAAAATTCCTTCTGCATCCGAGAACACTGTGGCCATAATCTTTCCAGCCGCCCGTTGAACTCGAAATTTGCGTGGAGGTGGAGAACCTCTGTGATGCCACTCCATACTTTGTCTTTTCGTCTCAGGATCAAAATGGTGCACCCATGTTTCATCCACAGTCACAAATCGAGTGGGAAATTGCTTCCGATTGGCCTTCAGGTACTCCAAATTGGCTTTCGAATGCAGCACTCTAGAGCGTTTCTGATCGACGGTCAGCATCTTTGGAACCCAACGCGCCGAAATTTTTCTGAGATCAAGAACATTTCTTAAAATATTTTCAACTGACCCATAAGAGATGTTCGTTATTTCCGCGATATGGCGAATGGTCAGTCTTCTATCTGCCATTACCATATCATGGATCAAATTGATGTTTTTGTCAACGGTGACACAGACTGGACGTCCCGCACCTTTCGCATGTTCGCAAGTTGTTCTGCCTAATCTAAACTCACGAGAGATATTTTTCACCACTTGGTAAGAAGGGACAGAGTCCCCTAAAACGTCTGTCATATCCTTGTGAATTTCAGTAGGTGTTAATCCTTTTTTTTTGCAAATACTTTATCACCGCTCTGACTTCACTTTTTTCCATTTTTAAAAATTGTCTGTTATCGACCAGCTTAATTATTAATAACTTTCAAAGAACAACACGCACCTACGCAAAACTTGACACAACAAATAATTAGTAATGACAGTTCTCATAGAAAAATGAGTGACGATATCATGCAAAGCCTACTATGTCAGGGACCGTAAATACTGATCTACCCTCGTATGTGTGTAGAGTTGGGAGGAAATTCCGAGAAGTCGATTTAAAAACACGAATATTGATCAGGATCAAGTATTTATAAAAACCATGACATATCACCGTAATAAGCGTTTTTGTTATAAACTGCATAGTTGCAAAAAAGTTTCAAACTTTGAGGTACTTTGAGGTAGTAGTTCGTCAAACTAATTATTTTTATTATTAGAGCTTAATTGAAGGAGTTTTCTGTTTTTAATAAAATGGATTATGGTAAAAATTGCTTAATAAATCGTCATTTAATTTAATATTAATTTACCTAATTTTTTATAATCTTTATGAAAAAATGTTCAAAATGTCCCGCATTAGACCCCAAACAAGCTTCTAAACGTCTACCGAATTTTAGTAGAGCACGTGGAAGCATATAAATTTTTATTATCTGGCTTTAGCCTACTATAAATAAATTTATTTAATAATAAATTTATATTAATTTATAAAACAAAATACATTAAATAGAACTTAATGTAAACAATTATAATAATAATAAAAAACAACTGATAACCATTAGTTAGTAACTAGTACTTTAAAATTTAATAAAATAGCAAGTTATATGTATATATTAACTAAAATTGAACAGAATACGTTTTTAATCAAGAATCTATTTATAAAATGTCACTTCTAAATACCTAAACTTTTATTTATAAACAAAACCTTAACCTCACTTCTTTTTTGTTTTCATTGTGAATTGGTACTATTCTAGTTCATGGAAATTGCAAACCTACGCAGATCAGTAAATGTGGCAATTCTAATCTACACCTTAGCTAAACATTAAAAAATCTCCATAAAGATTTCTGGAAAATGCTATTCCTTTAAAATTAAACATCACATCTTAGCATGCTTTTGTTACTTTATCTCATCTCATTGTCATTTCTTCTGCAGTGTCATTATTATCATTTGTTTTCCTAGTGTTATTTTTTTAATTTTTAACTAGCAATTGTTTTATTCTTACCTAGAAATTCTCGGCATTGAGTTTGGTGGATGATGACGTTCTGGATGACGCATCATTGTAATTTCATCTTCTATAGACCTAAAATTATAAATAAATTGTACAAATACGACAATATAACTTTATAGGATATCATAGGGGAGGAGTAGAAGGAGACCGGTAGTACGCATTAACATCAGGCATACCTGCTATCGAGAAGCAGCCTCCTTCCTTCCTTCCTGTGACTCCAATTCCTGATCTTTACCAAGATCAGATCAAAATTTAAAAAAAAATATGTATGTATGGACAATCTAACATTAATTGGGTGTATTTGTCGCTTTTCTGCGTCGAGTAGTTCTGGAGGAGTTTATTGCAGAAAATTGGTGAGGACCCTTCTTTCCTTTTATTTCAGTTTCGGACCTTTTCCAAGATGACATCAAAATAAAAATATCATGATTTTCAATGTCATTATTCAAGGTCAGGGTTTTTTAATTTGATGTATTTGTCATTGTCGCCTTTCTACATTGAGTTCTAGAGGAATTTTAATGCTAAAATTGGCATAGGCACACTGACGTCGGCTTTTTATAAAGGCTGTCTCAAAAATAACAAACAATAACGCAGAGGGTTAAAACGTCCGAGGTAGAATATAAAACTGAAGAAAGAAATTTTTTTTTTAATTTGTAAAAATTGTTTGCTATACTTTTTACTAATACGCTCCTGTTATATTTTGCATCAATTTGTTAATAAATAATAAGTCATCCAGCATTGGATTAGTCAAAACTTTGTAAAGTGATATGTGTAGAGTTGGGAGGAAATTCCGAGAAGTCGATTTAAAAACACGAATATTGATCAGGATCAAGTATTTATAAAAACCATGACATATCACCGTAATAAGCGGTTTTGTTATAAACTGCATAGTTGCAAAAAAGTTTTAAACTTTGAGGTAGTAGTTCGTCAAACCAATTGTTTTTATTATTAGCTCTTAATTGAAGGAGTGATCTGTTTTAAATAAAATGGATTGTAGTAAAAATTGCTTAATAAATCGTCATTTAATTTAATATTAATTTACCTAATTTTTTTATAATCTTAAAAAAAAATGTTCAAAATGTCCCGCATTAGACCCCAAACAAGCTTCTAAACGTCTACCGAATTTTAATAGAGCACGTTGAAGCATATAAATGTTTACTATCTGGCTTTAACCTACTATAAATAAATTTATTTAATATTAAATTTATATTAATTTATAAAACAAAATACATTAAATAGAACTTAATGTAAAAAATTATAATAATGATAAAAAACAACTGATAACCATTAGTTAGTAACTAGTACTTTAAAATTTAATAAAATAGCAAGTTATATGTATATATTAACTAAAATTGAACAGAATACGTTTTTAATCAAGAATCTATTTATAAAATGTCACTTCTAAATACCTAAACTTTTATTTATAAACAAAACCTTAACCTCACCTCTTTTTTGTTTTCATTGTGAATTGGTACTATTCTAGTTCATGAAAATTGCAAACCTAACGCAGATAAGTAAATGTGGCAATTCTAATCTACAACTTAGCTAAACATTAAAAAATCTCCATAAAGATTTCTGGAAAATGCTATTCCTTTAAAATTAAACATCACATCTTAGCATGCTTTTGTTCCTTTATCTCATCTCATTGTCATTTTTTCTGCAGTGTCATTAATATCATTTGTTTTCCTCGTGTTATTTTTTTAATTTTTAACTAGCAATTGTTTTATTCTTACCTGGAAATTCTCGGCATTGGGTTTGGTGAATGATGACGTTCTGAATGACGCATCATTGTAATTTCGTCTTCTATAGACCTAAAATTATAAATAAATTGTATAAATACGACAATATACCTTTATAGGATATCATAGGGGAGGATAAGAAGAAGACCGGTAGTACGCATTAACATCAGGCATACCTGCTATCGAAAAGCAGCTTCCTTCCTTCCTTCCTTTGACTCCAATTCCTGATCTTTCCCAAGATCAGATCAAAATAAAAAAAAATATGTATGTATGGACAATCTAACATTAATTGGGTGTATTTGTCGCTTTTCTGCGTCGAGTAGTTCTGGAGGAGTTTATTGCAAAAAATTGGTGAGGACCCTTCTTTCCTTTTATTTCAGTTTCTGACCTTTTCCAAGATGACATCAAAATAAAAAATATATATGGTCATGATTCAAGGTTAGGGTTTTTAATTTGGTGTATTTGTCATTGTCGCCTTTCTACATTGAGTTCTAGAGGAATTTTAATGCTAAAATTGGCATAGGCACACTGACGTCGGATTTTTATAAACGGTGTCTCAAAAATAACAAACAATAACGCAGAGGGTTAAAGAACGTCCGAGGTAGAATATACAATTGAAGAAAAAAAACTCAACCTTGAAAAAAAAATTTTTAAAGTAAAAAATTGTTTGCTATACTTTTTGCTAATACGCTCCTGTTATATTTGCATCAATTTGTTAATAAATAATAAGTCATCCAGCATTGGATTAGTCAAAACATTGTAAAGTGATATGTGTAGAGTTGGGAGGAAATTCCGAGAAGTCGATTTAAAAACACGAATATTGAACAAGATCAAGTCTTTATAAAAACCATGACATACCACCGTAATAAGCGTTTTTGTTATAAACTGCATAGTTGCAAAAAAGTTTCAAACTTTGAGGTACTTTGAGGTAGTAGTTCGTCAAACTAATTATTTTTATTATTAGAGCTTAATTGAAGGAGTTTTCTGTTTTTAATAAAATGGATTATGGTAAAAATTGCTTAATAAATCGTCATTTAATTTAATATTAATTTACCTAATTTTTTATAATCTTTATGAAAAAATGTTCAAAATGTCCCGCATTAGACCCCAAACAAGCTTCTAAACGTCTACCGAATTTTAGTAGAGCACGTGGAAGCATATAAATTTTTATTATCTGGCTTTAGCCTACTATAAATAAATTTATTTAATAATAAATTTATATTAATTTATAAAACAAAATACATTAAATAGAACTTAATGTAAACAATTATAATAATAATAAAAAACAACTGATAACCATTAGTTAGTAACTAGTACTTTAAAATTTAATAAAATAGCAAGTTATATGTATATATTAACTAAAATTGAACAGAATACGTTTTTAATCAAGAATCTATTTATAAAATGTCACTTCTAAATACCTAAACTTTTATTTATAAACAAAACCTTAACCTCACTTCTTTTTTGTTTTCATTGTGAATTGGTACTATTCTAGTTCATGGAAATTGCAAACCTACGCAGATCAGTAAATGTGGCAATTCTAATCTACACCTTAGCTAAACATTAAAAAATCTCCATAAAGATTTCTGGAAAATGCTATTCCTTTAAAATTAAACATCACATCTTAGCATGCTTTTGTTACTTTATCTCATCTCATTGTCATTTGTTCTGCAGTGTCATTATTATCATTTCTTTTCCTAGTGTTATTTTTTTAATTTTTAACTAGCAATTGTTTTATTCTTACCTAGAAATTCTCGGCATTGAGTTTGGTGGATGATGACGTTCTGGATGACGCATCATTGTAATTTCATCTTCTATAGACCTAAAATTATAAATAAATTGTACAAATACGACAATATAACTTTATAGGATATCATAGGGGAGGAGTAGAAGGAGACCGGTAGTACGCATTAACATCAGGCATACCTGCTATCGAGAAGCAGCCTCCTTCCTTCCTTCCTGTGACTCCAATTCCTGATCTTTACCAAGATCAGATCAAAATTTAAAAAAAAATATGTATGTATGGACAATCTAACATTAATTGGGTGTATTTGTCGCTTTTCTGCGTCGAGTAGTTCTGGAGGAGTTTATTGCAAAAAATTGGTGAGGACCCTTCTTTCCTTTTATTTCAGTTTCGGACCTTTTCCAAGATGACATCAAAATAAAAATATCATGATTTTCAATGTCATTATTCAAGGTCAGGGTTTTTTAATTTGATGTATTTGTCATTGTCGCCTTTCTACATTGAGTTCTAGAGGAATTTTAATGCTAAAATTGGCATAGGCACACTGACGTCGGCTTTTTATAAAGGCTGTCTCAAAAATAACAAACAATAACGCAGAGGGTTAAAACGTCCGAGGTAGAATATAAAACTGAAGAAAGAAATTTTTTTTTTTAATTTGTAAAAATTGTTTGCTATACTTTTTACTAATACGCTCCTGTTATATTTTGCATCAATTTGTTAATAAATAATAAGTCATCCAGCATTGGATTAGTCAAAACTTTGTAAAGTGATATGTGTAGAGTTGGGAGGAAATTCCGAGAAGTCGATTTAAAAACACGAATATTGATCAGGATCAAGTATTTATAAAAACCATGACATATCACCGTAATAAGCGTTTTTGTTATAAACTGCATAGTTGCAAAAAAGTTTTAAACTTTGAGGTAGTAGTTCGTCAAACTAATTGTTTTTATTATTAGCCCTTAATTGGAGGAGTGATCTGTTTTAAATAAAATGGATTGTAGTAAAAATTGCTTAATAAATCGTCATTTAATTTAATATTAATTTACCTAATTTTTTTATAATCTTAAAAAAAAATGTTAAAATGTCCCGCATTAGACCCCAAACAAGCTTCTAAACGTCTACCGAATTTTAATAGAGCACGTTGAAGCATATAAATGTTTACTATCTGGCTTTAACCTACTATAAATAAATTTATTTAATATTAAATTTATATTAATTTATAAAACAAAATACATTAAATAGAACTTAATGTAAAAAATTATAATAATGATAAAAAACAACTGATAACCATTAGTTAGTAACTACTAGTACTTTAAAATTTAATAAAATAGCAAGTTATATATGTATACATTAACTAAAATTGAACAGAATACGTTTTTAATCAAGAATCTATTTATAAAATGTCATTTCTAAATACCTAAACTTTTATTTATAAACAAAACTTTAACCTCACTTCTTTTTTGTTTTCATTGTGAATTGGTACCATTCTAGTTCATGGAAATTGCAAACCTACGCAGATAAGTAAATGTGGCAATTCTGATCTACACCTTAGCTAAACATTAAAAAAAATCTCCATAAAGATTTCTGGAAAATGCTATTCCTGTAAAATTAAACATCACATCTTAGCATGCCATTGTTACATTATCTCATCTCATTGTCATTTCTTCTGTAGTGTCATTATTATCATTTGTTTTCCTCGTGTTATTGTTTTAATTTTTAACTAGCAATTGTTTTATTCTTACCTAGAAATTCTCGGCATTGAGTTTGGTCGATGATGACGTACTGGATGACGCATCATTGTAGTTTCGTCTTCTATAGACCTAAAATTATAAATAAATTGTACAAATACGACAATATACTTAATAGGATATCATAGGGGAGGAGTAGAAGGAGACCGGTAGTACACATTAACATCAGGCATACCTGCTATCGAAAAGCAGCTTCCTTCCTTCCTTCCTGTGACTCAATTCCTGATCTTTACCAAGATCAGATCAAAATAAAAAATATATATGTATGTATGGACAATCTAACATTAATTGGATATATTTGTCGCTTTTCTGCGTCGAGTAGTTATGGAGGAGTTTATTGCAAAAAATTGGTGAGGACCCTTCTTTCCTTTTATTTCAGTTTCTGACCTTTTCAAAGATGACATCAAAATAAAAAATATATATGGTCATGATTCAAGGTCAGGGTTTTTTAATTTGGTGTATTTGTCATTGTTGCCTTTCTACATTGAGTTCTAGAGGAATTTTAATGCTACAATTGGTATAGGCAGACTGACGTCGGCTTTTTATAAAGGCTGTCTCAAAAATAACAAACAATAACGCAGAGGGTTAAAGAACGTCCGAAGTAGCATATAAAACTGAAGAAAAAAAAACTCTACTTTGAAAAATCTTTTTTTTTTATTTGTAAAAATTGTTTACTATACTTTTTGCTAATACGCTCCTGTTATATTTTGCATCAATTTGTTAATAAATAATAAGTCATCCAGCATTGGATTAGTCAAAACTTTGTACAGTGATATGTGTAGAGTTGGGAGGAAATTCCGAGAAGTCGATTTAAAAACACGAATATTGATCAGGATCAAGTATTTATAAAAACCATGACATATCACCGTAATAAGCGTTTTTGTTATAAACTGCATAGTTGCAAAAAAGTTTCAAACTTTGAGGTATTTTGAGGTAGTAGTTCGTCAAACTAATTATTTTTATTATTAGAGCTTAATTGAAGGAGTTTTCTGTTTTTAATAAAATGGATTATGGTAAAAATTGCTTAATAAATCGTCATTTAATTTAATATTAATTTACCTAATTTTTTTATAATCTTTATAAAAAAAATGTTCAAAATGTCCCGCATTAGACCCCAAACAAGCTTCTAAACGTCTACCGAAGTTTTATCGAGCACGTTGAAGCATAGAAATTTTTACTATCTGGCTTTAGCCTACTATAAATAAATTTATTTAGTATTAAATTTATATTAATTTATAAAACAAAATACATTAAATAGAACTTAATGTAAACAAATATGATAATGATAAAAAACAATTGATAACCATTAGTTAGTAACTAGTACTTTAAAATTTAATAAAATAGCAAGTTATATGTATATATTAACTAAAATTGAACAGAATACGTTTTTAATCAAGAATCTATTTATGAAATGTCACTTCTAAATACCTAAACTTTTATTTATAAACAAAACCTTAACCTCACCTCTTTTTTGTTTTCATTGTGAATTGGTACTATTCTAGTTCATGAAAATTGCAAACCTAACACAGATAAGTAAATGTGGCAATTCTAATCTACAACTTAGCTAAACATTAAAAAATCTCCATAAAGATTTCTGGAAAATGCTATTCCTTTAAAATTAAACATCACATCTTAGCATGCTTTTGTTCCTTTATCTCATCTCATTGTCATTTTTTCTGCAGTGTCATTAATATCATTTGTTTTCCTCGTGTTATGTTTTTAATTTTTAACTAGCAATTGTTTTATTCTTACCTGGAAATTCTCGGCATTGGGTTTGGTGGATGATGACGTTCTGAATGACGCATCATTGTAATTTCGTCTTCTATAGACCTAAAATTATAAATAAATTGTATAAATACGACAATATACCTTTATAGGATATCATAGGGGAGGAGAAGAAGGAGACCGGTAGTACGCATTAACATCAGGCATACCTGCTATCGAAAAGCAGCTTCCTTCCTTCCTTCCTGTGACTCCAATTCCTGATCTTTCCCAAGATCAGGTCAAAATAAAAATATATATGTATGGACAATCTAACATTAATTGGGTGTATATGTCGCTTTTCTGCGTCGAGTAGTTCTGGAGGAGTTTATTGCAAAAAATTGGTGAGGGACCCTTCTTTCCTTTTATTTCAGTTTCTGACCTTTTCCTCTTGGAATCATCCTCTGGATGACATCAAAATAAAAAATATATATGGTCATGATTCAAGGTTAGGGTTTTTTAATTTGGTGTATTTGTCATTGTCGCCTTTCTACATTCAGTTCTAGAGGAATTTTAATGCTAAAATTGGCATAGGCACACTGACGTCGGCTTTTTATAAACGGTGTCTCAAAAAGAACGAACAATAACGCAGAGGGTTAAAGAACGTCCGAGGTAGAATATACAATTGAAGAAAAAAAAAACTCAACCTTGAAAAAAAAATTTTAAAGTAAAAACTTGTTTGCTATACTTTTTGCTAATACGCTCCTGTTATATTTGCATCAATTTGTTGATAAATAATAAGTCATCCAGCATTGGATTAGTCAAAACATTGTAAAGTGATATGTGTAGAGTTGGGAGGAAATTCCGAGAAGTCGATTTAAAAACACGAATATTGATCAGGATCAAGTATTTATAAAAACCATGACATATCACCGTAATAAGCGTTTTTGTTATAAACTGCATAGTTGCAAAAAAGTTTTAAACTTTGAGGTAGTAGTTCGTCAAACTAATTGTTTTTATTATTAGCCCTTAATTGAAGGAGTGATCTGTTTTAAATAAAATGGATTGTAGTAAAAATTGCTTAATAAATCGTCATTTAATTTAATATTAATTTACCTAATTTTTTTATAATCTTTATGAAAAAATGTTGAAAATGTCCCGCATTAGACCCCAAACAAGCTTCTAAACGGCTACCGAATTTTAATAGAGCGTTGAAGCATATAAATTTTTATTATCTGGCTTTAGCCTACTATAAATAAATTTATTTAATATTAAATTTATATTAATTTATAAAACAAAATACATTAAATAGAACTTAATGTAAACAATTATGATAATGTTAAAAGACAACTTATATCCATTAGTTAGTAACTAGTATCTACTTTAAAATTTAATAAAATAGCAAGTTATATATGTATACATTAACTAAAATTGAACAGAATACGTTTTTAATCAAGAATCTATTTATAAAATCAGTGGCGGAGTTAACACTTAAGGGGCCTGAAGCGTTACAAACTTTTGGGGCCCCATAGCATAAATGAATTACTACAATTTATATACCTTTTATCTTTTTATTAAAAATTAAGTACATATAATTATTAATATCAGGGGCGAATTCATGGGGGGGGGATGGGAAAAATTTCGCCCACCCCAAGATGTTTTAAATAATCCGACTTTTACACGAGTGTAAAATTGGCGGTTTTTGTACGTGTTACACACTATACTTTATCTACGGCCACAAAAACGTAATAAAACACCAAAAGCTAGGAAAGATATTTAACCTAGAATATGATTTGAGGTTGAGATGCTCGATTGTCAGAAGGAGACAAAGAAGACAATGCCCACAGTTTGTGGAAAACATGTGTTAAAATTAAGAAATGCGTATAACTCGATGTAATAATAATTTGTTATTTAAAATTAATACTGAAATTTGAACAATTATTTAAATTAATAATAGTTTTTAAATGTATTTTAGACGTCGTCTTGTTCCGCCGCTACTTTTTTGTTAATGTAAGTAAATCATAAGCTCAATTTTACAAATACATTGAATACCTAGTGCTTCATTTGAATGTAATTTGAAATCATAGATTCCCAAAATATTTTTAGATTTCCATGTAATAGACCGGTTATTGTGAATGTATGGATTAAAGCCATCAGAAGGATATATCGTTAAATCAATTTTACGTTAATTTAATAACAATTTTTGTAATAACTTTATATGGTAATAATAACTTTATATGCCAGTAGTCGATACAGTAGCTCACAAGTAGAGTTGTCGCTCAGAAAGTGGAAGGCCCAGGGTTCGATTTCCAGCTGGGGTGATAATTTTTTCTATATAAATTTGCATTCAAAATATAATTTAAAGTAAAATACTAATTAAACAAAATAAATTAACATAGATAAAATACAAAATGAACACAAACGTGTTTTAATAAAGTGAGTTTTGTTGAACGACTATTATACTCACAATTTTAGAGTGATATGTATATAAATCACAGACAAGCTGCCCCTAACTAAGGAGAACCAAAAGCTCAAAACAGCTGTCTTAAGGTGCCGTCTGTGATTTATACACATATCACTATAAAATTGTGAGTATAATAGTCGTTCATTAACAATTTTTAACTTTTATAGTATATTAAGTATCGAGAACAGTAAGGACAGTTTACCGATCGACGACAATGTTTGGCGACTGAGCGAAGCGAATTCGCCAATATTGGAGGAGATCGGTAAATTCCTTACTGTTTGAGATTCTTATACTATTTTTTGTACGACCATTATGAATACAAAAATATTAACTAAGGAAATATCCCAAAGATGATAAAAAAATAGATTCAAGATAATTTATTTTTGCCCTGTATATCCACCAACTATTAAGTAGATTTTGTCGTTACCATGGATACGTATGTAATTTTATTTTTGAATGTGACGATATTTTTGTCGTTTCAACATAAATAAATAGATAGCATCCGTTGTTATTATTTATTGGGTATTTTTTCACAGCAAATTTAAATCAAAAATCTTTTTAAATAGTTCAATAATTATTTAGAAAATAATGATTTTTCACGAAAGAAACATCTAAAGATGATGGATTTATTTTATAAATTACATATAATTTACTTACCGTTCTGTTTTTGACAGAACTGAACGGTAAGTAATTACTTACCGACGCGTTGTTGCTTAGTAACCAGTAAACATAACCTACTGTTCTAAAACCAAGTTTGGTAAACAATCCGAAATAGCAGGGTCGTACAAAAAAATTTATTAAAAACTCACTTTATTAAAACATGTTTGTGTTGATTTTGTATTTTATTTATATTAATTATACGATCGGACGCTCGACCGGATTTTATTTTGTATATTCCTGCATTTAATAATCAAATTATGCCGCTTAGTGCAGTTTGATACCTACAGGAAGCACCACAGTCATTTGATGGTGTTGATGTTATTTCCGAGCTAGTATATACGCTCGGGTGATGTGTGTAGAATTCAGAGCGTGCTGCCCTAAATGAGGAGAGCCAAAAGCTCGAAGCAGCGGTCTTAGGATGCCATCTGTGATTTATACACATATCACTATAAAATTGTGAGTATAATAGTCGTCCGTTAACAATTTTTAACTTTTAAAAATAAATTATTCTTTATCTAAAAGTTATAACTTTGTATATTTCAAATAATTAGATATATTGCATGTGCTGACATCTCACGGTCATTTCCGCACCGTTTAAATATTATGAACAATGAGTTATTTTCATCGTTACTAGACTATGTGAAATGTGTAATTTTCTATAGTGGTCGTAGATAAATTAGTTATTTGTATACCTAATAAAGTTGTACTTTTCTTATCACGAATATGGAGATTGCTGAACAACCATAACGAGTGATAAAAAATCCGCTTTAGTGCTGAGGTGTCCGTTATGTTTTTTCTGAAATCGTGAAATTAAAAATTTAAGATACAAAATGTGCTTTTAATAACAGTAGAGCAGGCAACTAAGTCAACGTGGCTGTGTGCGACATATGTCAAATACATGTAAAGCAATGCAAATAAAAATGACAGATAAGTCCGTAAAAGTCAGTTTTGACATGTCATTGTGACAAATGAGTCCGTAAAAGTTCTACTTTATGTACTATTTCAGAAAAACATTTTATTCCATAATCAGTTCATTTATAATGGAACTTTTCACTGCTTTTAGAAGCATCAAATTTATCAATAATATTTTCAAATTTTTGCGTAAATTATTGCTTATTTGCTTAAACGTAATAAAGACAATTTAAAATACTTTTTAATGCAGAATTGTAGCGCTCTAGGTTGTAAAAGCCGAACAGAAGGGAAATATTCTAAGGTCATAATCTTTCACAGGTACGTATTACAATATGTTAAGATTTTTTTAAGTGTTCCAACATTGGGAAATGTTGTCAATTGACAAATGACATTAAGGAATTTTACCCATTCAAAAGCGTGGTACAGTTCCCCTTCTCCGAATGTAAGTCGGACGACCGCGCAGAGTAATACATTCCTTGCAGGGCTGCTGCGAGACTGTATATTCCGTTACAAAATTTTACTTATCACTCTGAATGCTTGCCTTTTCGCACGAAACTCTATTGCGCCGACAAAGTGAGTTTCCATGCCAATAGTTTTTATTTGTCGCATGTCCACTGCGATCTTGGGCAAGGGTACTCTGCCGGGCCCCTTGACTTGTGGGCCTGGAGCGACCGCTTCCACCGCTTGTGCGTAAATAAGTTAGTCATCATAGTAGTCGGATGACTCGCTGATTGTGCGGGAACACCAGGATTCGGACCGACAGAGATGATACATTCCTCGCAGGTCTGCTGTGAAACAGTACACTCCGTTACAAATATTTTACCTATCGCTATCAGTGCTTGCCTTTTCATACGAAACTCTAATGCGTCAACCGTACACTTTTTTTACCAGCCTGTACACGATAAGATCTGTTTCTTGTTTCACTTTTTGCGAGAAAGTGAATTCCAAGTCAGTAATTTTTATTTGTCGCGTGTCCAAGATTCCAAGAGTGTTTTACGTGGAGCACCTGTAGTTAGACTTAATCTCCGACAGGATGTAATTGAGGTACGTTTAATGTCGCGTGTCCAGTGCGGTCCTTGGCAGGAGGCCTCTGCGGGGCCCCCTGGCTTGAGGGGCCTGAAGCGGCCTCTTCAAACGCTTGTGCCTAAATCCGCCACTGTATAAAATGTCACTTATAAATACCTACACTTTTATTTATAAACAAAACCTTAACCTCACTTCTTTTTTGTTTTCATTGTGAATTGGTACTATTCTAGTTCCTGGAAATTGCAAACCTACGCAGATAAGTAAATGTGGCAATTCTAACCTACACCTTAGCTAAACATTAAAAAATCTCCATCAAGATTTCTGAAAAATGCTTTTGCTTTAAAATTAAACATCACATCTTAGCATGCTTTTGTTACTTTATCTCATCTCATTGTCATTTCTACTGCAGTGTCATTATTATCATTTATTTTCCTCCTGTTATTTTTTTAATTTTTAATAGCAATTGTTTTATTCTTACCTAGCATTTCTGCGGATTTGGTTTGGTGGATGATGACGTTCTGGATGACGCATCAATATATTTTCGGCTTCTATAGACCTAAAATCATAAATAAATTGTACAAATACGACAATATACCTTTATAGGATATCATAGGGGAGGAGTAGAAGGAGACCGATAGTACGCATTAACATCAGGCATACCTGCTATCGAGAAGCAGCCTCCTTCCTTCCTTCCTTCCTGTGACTCCAATTCCTGATCTTTCCCAAGTTCAGGTCAAAATAAAAAAAATATATGTATGTATGGACAATCTAACATTAATTGGGTGTATTTGTTGCTTTTCTGCGTCGAGTAGTTCTGGAGGAGTTTATTGCAAAAAATTGGTGAGGACCCTTCTTTCCTTTTATTTCAGTTTCGGATCTTTTCCAAGATGACATCAAAATAAAAAATATATATGGTCGATTCAAGGTTAGGGTTTTTTAATTGGGTGTATTTGTCATTGTCGCCTTTCTACATTGAGTTCTAGAGGAATTTTAATGCTAAAATTGGCATAGACAGACTGACGGCTTTTTATAAAGGGTGTTTCAAAAATAATAAACAATAACGCAGAGGTTTAAAGAACGTCCGAGGTAGAATCTAAAACTGAAGAAAAAAACTCTACCATGAAAACATTTTTTTTAAATTTGTAAAAAATTGTTTGCTATACTTTTTGCTAATACGCTCCTGTTATATTTCGCATCAATTTGTTAATAAATAATAAGTCATCCAGCATTGGATTAGTCAAAACTTTGTAAAGTGGCATCTGTAGAGTTGGGGGGAAATTCCGAGAAGTCGATTTAAAAACACGAATATTGAACAAGATCAAGTCTTTATAAAAACCATGACATATCACCGTAATGAGTGTTTTTGTTATAAACTGCATAGTTGCAAAAAAGTTTCAAACTTTGAGGTACTTTGAGGTGGTAGTTCGTCAAACTAATTATTTTTATTATTAGAGCTTATTTGAAGGAGTCTTCTGTTTTAAATTAAATTACCTAATTTTTTATAATCTTTTAAAAAAATGTTCAAAATGTCCTGCATTAGACCCTAAACAAGCTTCTAAACGTCTACCGAAGTTTTATGGAGCACGTTGAAGGCATTCGATCCAACAAACAAATGAAGAATCTGGTTCAAATAAATCACTCTCTCGACTCAAGTATTTTAACTGATAAGAAAAATAGCAGGTAAGATTGTATAATTCATCTGAGATTTAATAATCAATAGCGTTAGTAGGGTCTCTTTTTAAATGTAAATAAGACGAGTAGCAAAATCAGTAATAGAAATAAACATCTGTTGCCCCTATCCAGTCATATCCTACGTCGCTAACATTTTTAATAGCTTAGATAAGATTAGAGTGTTGTTTGCAATCTGATCTTATTTTATGTGTTAACCAGGTAGTGATTACGCGGTGACATAGATTATTAAATAAATAAATAATTAAATTCAACGTTGCGCGCGGATTAGGTCGCGGATGACCGTGTGTGCCCACATTAATGAAATTATATCAAATGTTATCTTTAAAAAGAAGATGTTTTAAGCTGTTTAAGCGGTATTAAGAGAATGTGGTGTAGAACGTGCAGGACCGGACTCAAAACTTGAACCTTAAATAACTTGAAAAGTAAATATTTTAGAAGAAAAAGTTATAGGAAAAACTTTCTCTACACATCATCTACTATCTCGTATTCACGTATTGTTCGTTTTATTGGAGACACCCGGTATATATTTGGAAAAAATGCAGAGATTACGTTAGTTACGTAGTCTGTAAATAAAAAAAAAATGCTTTGGTAGACGTTCATGAAAATTCAACGTAATGATTATAAATAATAATAGGTGAGGTGTAGGTTTATCATTTTTTATAATAATTAGAAAATAAATAAAAAATTAAAAAACAAACAAAATTAGACCGATTTTCTCAGAAACTTTCCTACAGGATTTTTTAACGTATATATACAAAACCGACTTCTTCTGAATCTTCTCTGATCTCTTGTCGTTATGTGAGGTTGCACCGTCCGCCAAAATAAGTCACTATCTGTTAACCTGAATACACTAGTTTAAATAAGATAACCCAACCAATAAACATTTTTCACTACTTATAGTAACAGAGGTATTGAAAGTATATAAGGAAGTTTACAGGTTTGTCCAACTTTTATAAGATTACTGTAAGCTCTAGGTGTATAATGAAGTGATACAAATATTCCCATTGCTATTGCTGTTACCACTTATTATATTGTAACGTTCTTTTTAATAATAATAATAATGCTGTTTAATCGTCTATTCACAAAAGAAATATTATTTAAATACACTAATTAAAACACTATAATTATAAACTATTTAATGAACTTAAATGCTAGATATTTACAAATTTATTTGAGGACTATTTATAACAACTATTTATGCAATATTATAACAATTATTAACATTTATTTCTTAACTAACATTCGATTACTAATTTACACAGAGCACATTTCAATACGACGCCGGTTAAACATCAACTGAGCGTCTTCTACCCGCGACCTCAATTTATATCTTTCATACGATGAATCATACATGCAGGTGTTGATGAGTCATACATGCAGGTGTTGATGACTCATACATCTAGAATGTTCGATGACGGCGTATATGGGTTTACTATTCGTTATAATATTATATGTAGGTATATTATAGAGGGTGCAGTGCAAAAATCTTTTTTTTAATTATCATTTAAAAATGAAAATTCTAAGAATTAAAATGAAAACCGCACTTTTATAGTGATAGTAGTTTCGTAGATATCGGCTCCTAAAGAATAGGGAGTTTAGTGTTTGATGTCATACCGACACGACTGCTTCGACTTGAAATTATGAAGCGGGGACCCTCGCTCACCGACCACTTTGCCCACTCGTCTTTTACTACCATATTGTTCAACGGAAAGTCCACTTAGCCCACTTTCTGAAATGTACCGCATCGCCAAACACGACCATTTCGCCAAAATTTCCACGAGGAACACAACGCCCAACAGGATCACTTCGCCCACTTGTTCGCTAGGGACACAACGCCCAACTTTCGTATATAGACCCACAACGCCCAAAATCCGTTCGTTAAAAATCGACTGTTGCGCACACATAAAGTATTGAATAATAGTAACGAAGTTGTGTGACTACAATTTAATCAAAATAATATTTTAGGCAAATTCACACGCTATAAAAGTTGAAAGGTTAATATTTTTTAATGAAATGCATATCATATGTATGGTATAATTTATCCACAATTATTATGTAATAATTGTAGGCCACACATTCCTTAGTAGTTACATATAATTTATTAAAGCGTGTTTATCTACGACCACCATAGAAAGTTACACATTTCGCACAATCTAGTAACTGTGAAAACGACCAATTACAAACAATCTCCAAACTAAACGGTAAAGACCGTGAGGAATGATTTCTCAACGATCAGTTATTCTATTAAAACCGAATTAAAACGCTATAGATGTCAGCACTTGCAATATTATAATATTATTAATTATTTGAAATAAAAATGTTATGAATTTTAAAGTTTAATTTATTTTGTTTAATTAATCTTTTACATTAAATTATATTTTAAATGCAAATCCATCTAGAAAAATTATAATCGGTTCTGTGGGGAATCGCACAGGTGTCTGAAGTTAACGATGCCACTTGCAGGAAATGAAAAAATATTGTAAAATTTGCCGTAAATTAGTCGTAATTAATTTTTGTCGCGTTTTATTTTTAAAAATTATGCGTGGCTTTGCTTCCGAAAAAAGTTAGCTATGCCATCATTTATAAAATATCTAAACATTAATATAATAGATAATCAGCTATAGCTCAGAATTAGTCGTAAACCAACAATCATACATTTAATTTATTTGAATACTGGAAACAGTAATATTTTAATTTTTAAAGTTGACATCACTGTTAAACAGCTGTTCTTAGAATGTCAAACTTATCTTATTTACGCAGTGAAATCTTATAACTGGAATACAACGCTCGCAAAACCAGCATTGCAGGTGCCGCGCGCCGTATAAATGGGCGTAACAGTTTTTCCTTTATTGGTATCTACTTATCATGGAATGCGTTGTGTTGTGTATAAGTGCTATATGCTCACGATAAACGTAACGTAACAAAATTTAGTTTCGTAGAATTTTATATTTTTACCTTATAATAAATTATCCAAAAGATCCAACGAATAATTATTTTTGTTAACAAAAATCATACTTTGCTGAAAATACTATTGCATTTATATCTCATTAATTTCTTTAACAAATAAGGTATTTATTCTATGAAATGAATTATAATTATGGATTCTTATTTCATCTAATTTTTTAATTCATTAAGTAGCAATTATTATTTATGTTATAAATTTATTGCAATACATTCTGCTTTGAATTTATAATAATTTTCAACAGTACGTATCATACACCTGGCAAATTTAAACCCGGTCCTGCCGCTTAACGGGCTTGGCGTGAATCAGACAAGGATGGAAATTCATAAGTCGCACGGCGCGGATTACCTAAAGCTAGCGAAGTTATGTGAAAAACAATTGCACAATTTCTAGTGTTGCCAACTGTCATGCTACTTACCAAAATATTCCTAACAAATTTTGTTTAAAACTCAGTATTTTTTTTATTATTTAATAATGAAATAACGCTAATAGAAAAAATAGTATAAAGTATTCGTTTCATAAGACTTTTAGCGCGTCTTATGAAAATAATACTTTAATATACTATTGTTTATTATTACGTTTTCTATTCTTGTAAAATTGATTAAAACGTTGTGTAAACACGCTTTTTTTCACGTGGATTCTGACGACATTTTAGCATTTTTATGTATAACGTTATGACTAATTTCCAATGTGTTTTCAACGTGTGTGTGTTTACTGGGAAAAGTCAAACATAAACATACTGCGTGGCACAAATAAAGCCCGCCTGATACGATATCAGAATCTGTTCGTTATGCTCAGTACACGGAACTGGATGTTTCATGGAATTCATAGCAGAATGATTGGCGCGAATGTGAACGGGCGGATATCCTTTGAGCGAAAAATGACGCGATGCCATGTCCCTGCATTATTTTTGGTTTAAGCTTTTCAACAGCTGGGAAAGTTTCAATGATTACTACAAAGAGATGAAATGTGTTTTAATTTTTTCAAAATATTGTGTACCTGTGATAGTTTTCCATTATACACTATGCTCTAACGGGGTATATTATTGATGTATAAATGATAAAGAAAAACTACATGTTGAAATACTAATTAGATTAGAATATTGTTTATATTGTGTTTATATCATACTCTTGCCGTTACTGCGATAGCTTACATAAAAGATGAAAATATTATTTTGTACATTTTTCCCCCAAAAAGATTAAGAAAAAAATTGGGTTGCGTTTATTGGTCATATTGAAATCGTACGTACAGATTATAAATCTAAAGAATAAAGTACATTAAATGAAAAAGAAAATACTACAAGTTTTTTTCCAAAAGTATCAACGTTAATACTTTAAAATCCGCATACTATTGTAACGAAATTCATGTAGTTATTATATTGTCATTATGCAAGATCCACAAAAAAGCATCTTTCAACATCTCTTATGTAGAGCACACACGGTCTTCCGCGACCACGTCGCCGACGATGTCGTCGACAACGTCGGGGAAACGGTCCAGATAATAAAGCAATGTTTACATTTGCTGTAATTTATTGCATAGTTTGTCTAATAAAATTAAAAAAGTAATAAAAAGTATCGTATTTCTTTAAAACGTGTGTATCAAAAGGAAAGAAATAATTATTGAGTTCATAATAAAAGTTTTACTGAAATCTCTTTTTTTAACTAGAAGTATTTTGTATTATGCAGTCAATAATGTCTTTCATTCTGATCAAAACATTTTAACGAAATACGATACTTATAATTTTATTTACAAAGAGCTCCAAGTCAAACTGGTTTATGCAATAAATTAGACATTGCATCATTATCTCGACCACGTCCCCGACGACTTCCAATATATCCCCGATATATTCCCAATATATCCCAATATATTGCACAAATTTCAATATATTCTTAATATACTGCAAAAGTTAGGAATATACTGGAACTATATTGGGAATATATTGGGAATATATGGGGAATATATTGAGAATATATTTTTGTATAAAAACTATATTGGCAATATATGTTTCCTATATGGCCAACATATTTCTACTTTTACTAGGGATTACATTTTCCCATATTTAAAGAATGATCTCGTTCCAAGTGTAAACTCGACCTATTAATTACATCAATGAAAAAGACTCTAACCCCGTGACTTTAGCACTGACATACCTTAAGAGTACAATTTTCGGCAAGTACATTTGAGAATGAACATAATTTCGTAAAAAGTTAATGAATCTACAAGTTTAGAGAAAAGAGCAAGTTTTTTAAGATTAAGTTTTTTTATCCACGAAAAGCGTAGATCAACATCCCTTGATAACAAGACTTGGGATTAAGTTATACAAAATGTTGTTTCACAACTTCATTACGATTAATTGGAGACAAATACTGGCATCCACGGTTTTCAAATTTTTTTTTTTATTTTAATGGTTTATAATAGTGGCCGTGCTAACTTCGACATGCGGTTAGCCTTGCCATTTAATCAATGAAGTAAAAAATAGTATATTAAAGTATTAGTTATACTATTTTTTATATTTGACGTTAGTTATTTGTACATCTTCTTTCGACATTATATCGTACATTATAAGGATACTCGCTGATTTAGTTTATTGTTTATATATTTGTCAGTAATAATTACTTTTAATTAAATGTATGATTATTGGTTTACGACTAATTTACGACAAATTCTGAGCTATAGCTGATTCCATTATATTAATTTTTAGTTATTAAACTTCTTTCGGAAGTTAGCGAAGCCATGCATAGTTTTTAAAAACAAAACGCGACAAAAATTTTTGTCCCACGACTTAATTACGACTAATTTACGACAAATTCTGAGCTATAGCTGATTCCATTATATTAATTTTTAGTTATTTTATAATGATGGCATAGCTAACTTTTTTTGGAAGTTATCGAAGCCATGCATAATTTTTAAAAATAAAACGCGACAAAAAATTTTGTCCCACAACTTAATTACAACTAATTTACGACAAATTCTGAGCTATAGCTGATTCCATTATATTAATTTTTAGTTATTTTATAATGATAGCAATGATGGCATCGATAACTTTTTTCGGAAGTTAGCGAAGCCATGTATAATTTTAAAAAAATAAAACGCGGTAAAAATTTTTGTTCCACAACTTAATTACGACTAATTTACGGCAAATTTTACAATTTTTTTCATTTCCAGAAAATGGCGTCGCTAACTTCAGACACCTGAATTGGACGCTGGATCTACTAAACCAGAGGTTATGCCATTCAGCTACGTAGACGTCTTGACACAACTTGGTTATTTTTCATTATATAAAGTTACAAAAAATGTTATTCAATTAACGTAAAATTAATTAATTTTGTGCATTATTATATAATTTTTAATATAATATTATTCATTATTATTGCTAAATTACAATAAAAACAATAAAAGAATTTATAATTTGCTACATAATGCTAGTATATGTTGGCATTTCGCTTCAAAGGGGTTAATAACCTTGACAATTGAATTGTGATTGTTTATATAAAATTACTTTTTAAAAACGAGTACATACTAAGTATGATTATTTAGCTGTAAGTACTGTAGTTGCGGGAGCTGTTGAGTTAGCTCTTGAGGGCAATCTACTTATTTAATTAAGATTAAATAAAACATAAACTTATTTTGATTTAAGGATATTTATTCGACTTATTTTATTATTCTCGTTGCCTAGTATCATTCCGTATCTACGTAATGAATGCAAGTTGTGGTCCATTCACAACATTTACCCCGCCCGGTCTGAAACGAGGGTAATACATGAAAAGGAAAAAATACGGAATTGTATTTTGGAGAAAAAAATGGAGTATTTTAAAGGAACTTGAATAAAGTTGTAAAATGCTCCAGCTACAAAAACTCCACTATGTAGTATAGGTAGATAACTTAAAGTAAAATAACAGGTTAAGGTAGGAACAATGAAAGACTTAAGCTAACTAACAATATGGAACTTAAAAAAGTAAACAATAAAATTAGGCTTGAGTATGTTTGAGTCACGCGACGGCACCTCTTGGAATCTGTAAACAGAAAGAAAAAAACAGAAAAGTGTTCAAACTTTCAAAGTCAAGAGATAAAAGGTTTTTTAAAAAATGCCTTCGCGTAGCATTTGAAAACAGTTCATTGTTGGCTTAACATTATACAGTAACTAATCTAAAAAATATGCAGGCTTTAGCCTATCTAAAGAGATAGGGCCAGTGGTATTTTCTAAAGTAGCGTATTTAACTGTCCGTTCTAACACTTTATAGGGTCCTAAGTAACTGTCTTTCATGCCCAGAGTGTGCGTGTCATTACGAACGTACACGTGTGTGCAGTTGGTCAAGTCGCTGGGGACGAAGGACTGACCGGAAACACCGGAGACGTTTTTGTAAAAAAATGCTTCTGTTTCCTCATACGACGTTTGAGATTGGCTATGAAATTAGGGAGGTTCATGTCGTTAGCCAGTTGTTCTTCTTCAAAGAAATCTCCAGGTAGTCGTAAGGTGGTAGCATACAGTATTTCTGCAGGAGAAACATTAACTTGAGATTTCAGGGTTGCACGTAAGCTCAAGAGAATCCAAGGGAGATTCGTTAACCAGGAGGAAGTTCCTGTGGTTTGAATGGATTGCTTGAGTGTTCGATTAAAACGTTCGATAACGCCTTGACTAATCGGATGGAAGGCCGTGCATTTGACGTGTATAATTCCTAACATGGCCATGAAGTTGATCCATGCATGAGAAAGGAATATTCTTGCATTGTCCGTGGTGAGATACTTGGGAATACCAAAGCGGGCACCCACGTGTCGACAAATGCAGTGATTACCGACTCCACGGAAGAATCTTTCAGAGGAATTGCTTCCGGCCACCGACTGTAGCGGTCAATAATGGTAAGGAGGAATTTGTAACCTCCCGAAGAAGGAAGGTGTACTATGTCGAGATGGACCTTAGTAAAACGTTCATCTGGTTCTACAATAGATTGTAGAGGGGTTTTCGTATGACGTCGAATCTTATGTTTCTGACATTCAGCACAAGATATGACCCACTTCTGAATATCGTGGTGCATAGATGGCCACAGATATCGCTGAGTAATCAATTTTTTAGTAGCACGGATGTCAGGATGGGCGATATTGTGTAGTTGTTGTAATAAGGGATACCTGAATTTGAGCGGGATATAGGATCGTGGTTGGCCTATACTAACATCCACCCAGAGGCTTGATTTGTTGGCAGTTTGAAGGGAAATGAATTGAAAGTTACTACGAGATCGGAACTGGTTTAACTCGGGATCTTGTTCTAGAAATACAGCGACTTCGTCGTAATTAAGATCCGATCCAGGGACGTTAATAAGATTAACTCTTGTCAGAGCGTCCGCCGGAATATTATCTTGACCTTTGATATATTGGAGGTCAATCGTGAATTGAGAAATAAACTCGAGTTGTCGAAACTCACGTGGTAAATATTGATCACCATTATTTTCGATCGCTGTACACAAAGATTTGTGATCCGTAAAGATTTGAAAGTCTCTGCACTCAATGTAGTAACGAAACTTCTTTAAAGCAAAGTATATTGCAAGAAGTTCTCGAGAAAAAATACTGTATTTTTGCTCTGTGGGGGTTAACTTCCGGGAACAGAAAGCTAGTGGTTTCCACATGCCATCTTCAAACTATTGTAATACACCAGCTATAGAGGAAGACAAACTGTCTGCAGCTATACTAAGAGGGTTATTAATTCGCGGATGTACCAATAAAGTAGCGGTAATTAAACCATTCTTCGCGTACCTAAAGGCTTCTATTTGCTCATGATTTAACTGCTTTAGCGAAAGGCTTTAGCGAAGCTTTACCAGGAATAACTATAGAGGTTAACGGTTCCAAAATTTTCGCACAGTTTGGTACAAATTTATGGTAATACGAAATTAAGCCAATAAAATTGCGGAGTGCTTTCTGACTTGAAGGCAATGGGTAATCTATTATAGCCTGGACTTTGGAAGCCATTGGTTTGATACCTCGTGTATTAACGTGATGTCCTAAAAAATCGAGCTTATTGACTCCAAAGAGACACTTTGGTAGGTTTATAATTAGGCCATTGTCTTTTAATCGGAAAAACACTTGGTGTAAATGCTCAACATGTTGCTGCGAATCAGCACTAAAGACTAGGATATCGTCTAGGTATGAAAAACAAAATGGGAGCCCTGATAATACAGTGTCCATGAAACGACTCCAGGTGCTGGCTGCATTCCGTAGTCCGCAACATCCGTTTGAACTCAAAGAGCCCCAGAGGTGTGATAATAGCAGTCTTGTGAATGTCCTCTGTTGCGATCGGTATTGCGAAGTAGGCCTTTTGGAGATCTAGCTTCGAGAAAATGGATGCGTCAGCAAGTTTTCTTGTAAAGTCCGTTAAAAAAGGGATCTGGTACCGTCACTGAATTGAGTTTCCTATAATCGCCAACCAAGCGATAACTGTGTGTTGGGGCGATGGGGGTGATGTCCTGGGCGTCCCCAGGATGTAGCGTCTCTGCTGTGCCCACTGCGCGCTTCCCGACGATGTGAATTGGCGTAGCGTAGCCAGATGGTGTACTACGTCAGCGTCCAAGAGCTCATTAAATGATCTTGCAAAAGCTCCGAGAAGTGTGTGTTTAGCATCTTGCTATAAACATCAAGGTCGCTGGACATGTTGTTAACAGTACCTGAAGAGGGTACGTCAATGGGTGAAGGTAAGGGAAGAAAGGGGAAAGAAATCGCAGGAGTAACGATTGACTCGGAATGAGGAGTCAAAACATTAGCCTGTGCAGAAAATAATTTGCGTTTAGTGCCGGTCTTAACTGGGGGGGTTGTGGAACCTCGACTGCGAGTTCGGGCTGGCTGGACATCTGCTGTGCAAATGACCCGCTGAGAAGAGCAGTCAGTGAGAGGATTCGCTGTTGGAGCTGGAAATTGACAACCTTGGCTGCGGGTTCGGGCGAACTTGACATCTGTCTTGCAAAGGACTCGTCGAGAAAAGCAGTCAGTGGTTAGGTTGTGCTGCTGTAAAGAATCCAGGCCTAGAATGGCTGTAGATATGTCAGCGACATAAAATTTCCAGGGGCATGGCTGTAAGCCAGGAATCGGGAAATGTAACCTCAAAGTTACAATACCTGTCACAGGAATTGACGTGTTGTTCACTGCCATAAATGAAAGGTTGGCAGGCGTGATGGTTTGGTTACAGGAAACTGCATCGTGGGTGGGTAAAATGGAGTAATCAGCACCAGTGTCAACCACAAAATTAATTTTGTAGGTTAGGTCTTGTAAAAAAATTGAAGAATAAGTGATTGGCAAAGAAGAAGTTGGAGGGATTGAATTAACCCTGCATGGCCCTCCCTGGAGGCTAGGCGAGTGCGAAGTTAGTTTTTTTGTTTGGTACGAACAATTTCCCGTACAATTACGTGCATTATTTTGAAAGCGTCTGTGATAATAGCACGGTTGCAATTGGGAATTGGAATTGCTCGAAGGCATGGAACGGCGTTGTTTGAAGTGCTGAGGATTTTGAGTGTACGGAGAGATGTTGGGAGTTATTGGGGATTGTTGCTTGTGCATGGTAGAAAGCTCATTGGAAATGGTAGTAAGTTTAGTTGTCAAATTATCTAGTTTAGCTTCTAATGCAGGAGTAGCTAAAGGTCGTGGTGCCCGTTGCATAGAATAAATTAAATCTAATTTTTCTACAAAGAATATTAACGGTAAGTCATTGAAATTTAAGGATTGAAGCTTAAGTTCTGATAGTAGTTTAGCTATTAAAAAGTCTTTGGTTAATTCCTCAGTCAAATCCAGATCAGTTGCTAATTTTTGGATGTTAAAAAGGAGTTTGACACTACCAGATAATTGAAGAGTCTCCAAAAGGTTATTAATTCGAGATTCTCGTGGTCCTAGGATAGATTTTATCACTGCCCGTTTCAAGGTAGTGTATGGTCGTTGTCTAGGGGGGTTAACGGTCAAGTCGCGATGAGCTCCTAAAATGTCGAAAGGCAAGTTTAGTGTTAACAAGTTATATTTAGCGAGCTCATCGTTGATCAGCATACGAGTAAAGTATCTTTCCACCAAAATAAAATACAGGTCGATGTCGTTACTCGTAAAAACCGGAAATGGAACTTTGACAGTCGCCATTTGAAATATTAAATAAGTAAGTAAAAATAATTTGATGAGAAGGAGCACTAGTTCCGGTTCCAACGGTCACCTCTAACCAGCCACGACAAGTCACGCAAGCGAAGCAGGTAGCAGGATCTCACGATGACAGATGTCGAGTAGTAGTTGATGACAGACGATGAAGGGAGAACTAGCAGTGGTTCACCTGGAGAATTCAGGGCAGCAGGCAAAGACCAGTGCTGCTAAATTCTTCTTCAGGAACGAGGGGTCACCAAATATAGTTGCGGGAGCTGTTGAGTTAGCTCTTGAGGGCAATCTACTTATTTAATTAAGATCAAATAAAACATAAACTTATTTTGATTTAAGGATATTTATTCGACTTGTTTTATTATTCTCGTTGCCTAGTATCATTCCGTATTTACGTAATGAATGCAAGTTGTGATCCATTCACAACAGTACTAAATTTGGGTGTTCGGGAGACCACACGACGTTCACTCATAAAACTGTCTGTCTTCTACCCTACCCCTGTAAAGGGCAATGGATTGAAGCTGTCAGATTTAGTGTGTGGTAGAGAAATTCGTAAGAATTCTCGACGGTAACTCATACCGATCAGGGGGAGCCCTGGTAGATGAGACCGGCGTGGGCGGATTCGAATTTCGCCTGGGATAAGGTTATTTATGGTCACCAAGGAACCCGCTGCTTGACCGATGTTATTTATAGTCACCAATGGAACCCGCTACTTGACCGAGGTCATTTATGGTCACCAACGGAACCCGCTACTTGACCGAGGTCATTTATGGTCACCAACGGAACCCGCTGCTTAACCGAGGTCATTTTTGGTCATCAAAGGAATCCGCTGTTTGACTGGTTTACCCATCAGGTTTACCCTGATTTTGGGCTAATGGGAAACTGCAGGCCGCCAGGTAAATGTGCTTAGGAGCTATCCCGACCACCCTATGATCCGGACTGCAGCCGGGTACAGTGATTGGGAGAAGCTCTGAAAGCCATTACACTTAAGGAGAGTTGAAGCGAATACATAGCCTCTCACAATCAAGACAACTTCGCCAAATACGGGTACACACCGGGAGTCTATAACGTGTAGACTTAAACGAAGCTCTGTCGAGGGCCCACCAAGCCTAAAATTGGTAGATCGGGGTGGCAAAACCATTAAAAAAACCAAGTCCCACCACAATTGAGGTTGGATACGATCGGGCAGTGGTCCCACTTTCCAACAGCTCATAGCTGGGGAGTAGTCCTATTGCTGGACGAGGTACTACGGTACCTGCGGGTGAGCAACGTGTTAAGTCAATTGCTCCGGCACTAGACCTGAGTTAGCTAGTAGAGGGTGGATAGGCAACCTCACTCCGACCAGTGAGCTGATCTGGTAGCAATTGCTGTACTGCCGGTTATGCAACTTGCGCGCTGATTGGGCGTATCCCAATCACTTCCTTCTGGAAAGGAACGTGGGGGTAAGTTCACACAGGTACCCCACGTAAAACAACCATGACATTCGATGTAAGTACTAAATAGTAGATTGACTGGAATTATATAGATAGTAAAAGTATTATTACTATTGTCTTAAAAAATTTATTATTTCCTTTGTCGTTTTCGAAATTCTAGATGTATCATGAGTGAATCCGATGATGGGAAAATGAGGTGTACACTTCTACACCTGGACAGCAAACATCGTGGAAGCGGCTTCCATTACATCTCTTAATTTATTGTCAGAGATTTCACGTAAAAAATATGAGTGCAAGTATAAATTCTAGGTTAAATATTTTTCTTAGCTGTTGGTGGTTTATTACTTTTTTTGTTGTCGTAGATATAGTATAGTGTGTAACGCATGCAAAAACGCCAACTTCACACTCGTGAGAAATTGGCACTTTTCTGCACTTGTAACACAATATACTATTCTATTTTCAAAGACCTTTGGAAGACCGAAAGATAACAAAATGAATTAATTCTGAAATTTTCTATTTAGCTGGTTTCTACCACTTGAAATTTACGTTTAGTTTAGTTTTTCATTGTGTAAGTCAACTTGTTACAAAATCTAATAAATGTGAGATACAAATTGGTCATAGAAACGTTTGATAAGTGGCTCAAATTTATGTCCAAATGAATTACACTTTGACAACCCCACTGTTAAGTCATTAAGCTCATAATAATTATCGTAGGTAAATACATAAGAGGTTCACTTTTTATCGGATAATTTAAGATTGGTATGGAGAGTTTACCGTAACGGTAAATAAATATTCGAAAATAGCACGAAAAAATCGCGAATTTTGCTCGAAAGATTTTTTCTAAAAATTTGCCATTGGTTCTCAGTTTATACAAAACTAATGAAAATAGAAACCGAACAAATTCAAAATTAAAGATGCGATGCACACTGTAAATCCACAGTTTATTTACCGCGCAGCATTTTTTACGTTGCATTATTAATATTGACTTACCCTTGCATCAGGGCCGCGCCGTCCATATCGGCAAAGTCGTTTGCCGAATGACGGCGCCAGAATCCGTAAGGCGCCGCGACATTATAATTTTAAGAAGTAAAAAATATTGAAAACGTTCTACTTGTAAAAGCCACGATAAGACTCCACGAAATTTGGAATTTAAGGTATCTAAAACAATACACCGCAAGTTAGAAAGGCGTAAGGATTAAGTATGTTAC
This sequence comes from Agrypnus murinus, assembly GCA_929113105.1. Taxonomy (NCBI): domain Eukaryota; kingdom Metazoa; phylum Arthropoda; class Insecta; order Coleoptera; family Elateridae; genus Agrypnus; species Agrypnus murinus. The sequence goes on along the minus strand of OV816023.1, from coordinate 110,063,647 downwards.
GTAAGTAAAAACACTACATTAAACTCGGTATTTTTTATACGTACACTAGTATACTATGCACCTTATGTCATGGCACAGTATATATAACAATCAGTAGGTTCACTTGCATGCGACACCATTCATTTTATTAATCCACCTTCGAATATCACGCCCATAAACGAAGTAGTGGACTGACGTTTATCGGTCGGCATCGCCGGTAAATAAAACGCAGAGCCGCATTCAATAAAATGTCTCGAACAAATATGTAAACAAAATCTCTTGTTATATAATAGTATAGTAAAATATGAAGTAGAATTATGTGTAGTGAACCATTTGATTGAAGTTGTTTTACTTATAGAATCTAATAAATAAAACGATAATCAATTTAGATATTTAAAACATTTATTAAACTAAGTTAGAAGAGTTGTTTCTTGTTACATCGTTAATTACCAACTAAAGTTACATTATTCTTTCAAGCCATTAACCATATTCTTGCGCTGCAATAGTCATTTCATTTTATATAGAAATAATTACGAACAAATGCATAGCTGTATACAATTTGAATACCTGTTCAACAAACAAATGGAGAATCTAGGTCACAGAAATCACATACGTACAAAATAGGGGAGATGAAATCAATTTACACTATAATAATAATAATTAATAATAATAAAAAAATGTCATTCATATTAAATTAAAGACACAATGACAAACGAAATGCTAAAAAGTACAATCCTAACGCACGCTTTAACTTTTTTTAACAGTTGAGAGTAACAAAAAACGCTGTAGTTCACACCTGTTGATAAGGCGTTGACCTAGATTGTTGAACTTTTTTAATAAATCAGCATAAAAAATTTTATTATGTAGGATTTCGTAATCGCTTATTTGTTCTATTACGTGTTAGTAATTCAATTTTAAGCAATTGTTAAATATATACAAAAGTGAATTCTTAAATACGGCATTGTTTTTAAGAGCGTATCTATTAAAAAATAATAGTGCATAGGAAAAAATAACCTGAAATCGAAAACCTGAAAAAACTAATTGTAGTTCTTTCCGAGGTATTTTTACAGCCTTTGGCGGCACAACGACTAACACTATGCATTTTTACTGGCACTAATACTACACGATTGTGGGTTTATCCGGCTCTGGTAAGTTCGATACATTCTGTTGCGTGTTTGAAACAGAACTGCTGTCTGCATACTGCCGACTCGCGCCAGCATGTAGTGTGGTGGATGGAAATTATTTGCGACAGTCACATTACTGTATGTTAAATATATTGTGGCCATGGTGTAAGAATAAACAAAACCAATCAAGTTTGACCCAAAGTGCAAACAAAAACACATGCTGCACGATGTTGACGATTGTGTGAAAAGTTTTTACTTCAAAACGGTTGCGTAATTCGTAATTATTTTTGTTAAAAAAAATCTCTGTATTTAATTGACATATTTCATTTATTAATTACATTTTATTGCTTTGTATAACATTTATTATTTTTATTCATTCTTATTTCCTTTTGAAAAATCTCAAATTCGGATGACTTCGCGCCGTGCAATTTGGGTCAATTTTCGTTGGTTCACGTATTCTGCCCCCTTCGCAACCTCTCTATATATATTAGGGTGACCGTTAAAAAAAACTTTTTTTGCGCATCCCTTAAAACGTTAGAAAATGAAGAGAACATATGTGGAAATACATTCTTTTAAATTTAAACGGTGCCTGAAACTGATCGAAGTTTTTAAAAAATGGGTATTTTTATTTAATTGTATGGTTTGGTGTCTTTCCAGAGTTTTTTCGGCATAACTTTTTTGTTTTTGTTTGAAAAATGCGTATCTTTATGTTTTTGGGGTAGCTGAATATGAATCTGAATGCCAAAAAAACTTTTGACAGTTGACTTGAAACCACCATGAACAGTCTCGAGTAAATTTACATCAATATAAGGGTTTACATCAATAAACATAAACCTGTCGCATGTTTTTGGAAGTTGCGCAATATAACCAATAAATTTCAAAACAGTAACATTAGCCAATATATTAATCAATACTTACCTTGACGTTAGTAGGAATTCTAAAATTGCATCCAAGAGTTCCCTTGACGCCATAATGGAGTTTATTGAGTCTAAATCTTCTCCTGACATGAACTGGAGAACCTGGAAGGACCTGGGAGGAAACCGAAGGACTGGAGCCGTGAGATTCAAACCAGTTTCTTGTAAAGCTGGAAGTCTACACTTGCCACACCTAAATAAACAGTAGTACTTTAATTCTTGTCCGTTTTCAGTATCTTCATTTATAAATTATGAATTATAGCACAAAAACTTCTTTTCCCATAATAAACTTACCAATCGTTTTAATTATTTATTTAGATTTCTTTATATTAAAAGATCTTACTGTAAGCACAACTGAAGGGCGAACAAGTCCGACAAACTTTCGTGTACAGAAATGATCTATGAATGATTCATGCACATAAATCCATTCAAAGGTAGGAGAAAATGGTTTTGATGAAATATTGGCAGTAGGATAGAAAAAAGGATTATTTACTTTGACAAGCCTACAGTATCCTACAGTCACAAAACTCATTGAAAAATTAAATCAAAGAACTGAACATTGATGAAACATCACCGGGAGAAAGATCTAATGCTTCAGAAAAACGGTGCAAGACCAAGAGCAACGGTATAAACATCTTAATGTTGGTATTGACTTAGATTTTTTATGATCTCTACATACTCAATATTCATTCTATTCTACTCAATATGGCACGTCGCAGCTTTTTTTCGAAAGAATACTCAGATCGCACTGTAGGCTCTAGCATTTTATTGGCCGCTCTCATGCAGCAAGATCAAAAAAATAAAAATAACGTAATCATGCCAGCAGCGTGCCATGCATACGAGACAGTGGATGCAGTTCCGATATGACATATGCACTATCACGCTCGTACACATTGCATACGAGCGTAATAGCGCATACGTCGTATCGGGTCTGCTTCCACTAATTCCTATGCACTGCACGCTGCTGAATCATACTGATTTTTTTACAATTTTTTTCTCAGTATATTTTACAATCTGTACAAAACTAGTACAATAAGTAAAGAGTATGACAAACAATACATATATAAATATTTTACAAAATAAAGCAATTTATCATAATTTATTATAATTATTATATTTGATTTTGACGTATTTTCCTCTCCAGTGGCGCACACAAATGGGTGGCTGCCGAACTACAGCTCCCCACCGCTGCAACCTTATCGGACGCATTTGTTTAGGGGAATCCCCCGATCGTCGATCTAATCAGATCTTTTGTCGTTAACTGTCACATCTCACATAGGTCAACGGACATTTATCTATTTCAGTTCTTATTTGTTGCCAGTGTTCTTAAAAGTTTATTAAAACTTGAACGTGCTTAAATAATTTACAGTTTACGTTGTTGATTCGTTCTGTAACAATTAGGCAGGAATCACACTGCTCGACCACGTCGATCGTCCGAGACCGACCAAAATTTCGAACCATATAACTGCATGCGCAACGTCACACTATTAGACCATTGACCGTCCATCTTAAGCCATGCTCGATCGTCCAGTTTGAAATTCAACCAGGTTGGAATTTTGGCCGGTTATCGTCGATGATCGCATGCGCGTTGTTAATTTGCATCTCAAAACACGTGGGCGTGTTTGCAAAGTTTTGTGCTCTTGTGTACTATAACATTTCATAATCTATTTATGTTCAAAGATTTTAGGCGTGGATGTTAAAAATATTTCGATTGTGTTTTTCTGAAGTTAGTATAGCCCAGGATGAAATTAGGTTTAACAAGCTGCACTGAAGCATTGGTGAGTAGGGGATAACTCTAAACCATATAATTAACAATTACATTTTCGGAATTGCTATCATCACTGCTGCTTATTTTGTAAATTTTATTAGAAAACTAATAAAAGTGATGTTAGAAAGAAAAATCCGCTCAAGGTCGGTCGACCAGTATGATTTTAATATTTTAATAATCAGCAGTCGACCGATTTTTTTTAAGCCGATTGTGGACGGTCGATGCTGGTTGATCGAGCAATGTAATTCATACCTTAATGACTATGCAAAATTCTAGAAACCACAAAAATATATTGCTTTGTAAGAGTTGTGTCATCGTTAACACTGCGCCAGTCAGTGTATGATTTGTAGGTCTATATACTATGTATTCCTCATTGCTCGATGTAGTTGCAACAAAGCAGTCGCTATCTAACACATAGTATCTATGATTCTATAAACATGCGACTTAATTTACTGTCTTGTAACAGCCTTTAGTACTTAACCTCCTGCACTACAGCTAAAACTCTACCAACCTTGCATTTTGATGTTTAAGGGTTTAAATTCAAATACCTGTCAGTTTTTAACATTTGTATGACTTATTGCATGTAGTGGTTCATGTATAAACTGGTAATTAATAAGTGTCGTTTCGATAACGGTGGTGAAGGAAATCTTTGTTTACGTTGAAATCTTAGCTAAGAAGGCATTTAAAAAGAACAGACTGTATTTATTTCAACTGATCTAACCTAACCTTTTTAATATGCATACGTTAAAATATAAAGCATTAAAATAAATTCTTTACTTTTACAATTTAAACACTTATCCATATATACTATAACGAGCTTGTTCGTGGTATATATCCTATACTCCGAATGATCCATAAAACTAGCGCCAATACGCGGTAGAAATTTTAAGTTCTAGCGAAGAAAAAAATCTGACATAAAAGCAACTTTCTTTTGCTATGAAACCAGTATACTTAATTTTAAGATCTATACCCACATTATTATTATATTGGTTAAGTGAATTAATTGTTCCTGAATTGGTGAATCTGCTTATTGAAGGTTCGAAGAACCGGCCTTGTTCGCTAGTTCTTTTTGTAGCTTAAAAATATAATTCCTAACCTATATAATAAACTTGTTTATTGTTTCCAGCCTTACTTTGTGGAACTTCATAATCATGAAATAAATAAAGATTAGTAAAAAGTTTCACAGTATTTATTAAAATATAACCTGACAATATTGTTTCGACAGCTACGCTGTCATTATCAAGGGTAATATAAATATAAACAAACACGTCGCTAAGGTAGATACAAAAATAAGTAACTAGATAAAACGATAAAAATAATCAGAATTAAATATCTAAAACTTCCAGTAACGGAGAATTACTCAAGCTGTTCATTCATTAAAGGTACCCTGAGTTTGTGTTTGTATATCTCAAAGGCTTCTAAGATTAACGCACACAATCTATTTAAATTTTTCATATACAGAAAACCAACACAAACGAACATAACAATACCAAATGCATCTTGTCACCATAAAGCACATAAAATAGCAGCCTACAGATCATTAGTACACAGAGCTTTAACTATTCCACTAACAAAACCAGATTTTAGCAAAGAGATATCAACCATTAAACAGCTAGCACATGCAAATCATTACAATCCGAACATGATTGACACTTTCATTAAACAAAAAGATTATAGGTTAGCTATCAAAAGAATATATTGACAATCCATTGAAAATCAAACAAAAGACACAAATTACATATCTATACCATATTTTGGCAAAATATCAGAAAAAATTGCACATATGTACTAAGAAAAACCAACAATTATAAAATAACATTTAAAACCAACACTAACACTTTTTCATTTTTATTTAATGCTAAAGACAGAACACATGATATCATGAAATTGGACATTTAACGTTTAAATTGTTCTTTTTGTAGTTCGGTATATGTTATATTGGGCAAACACTTCGAAATTTTGACATAAGATATAAAGAACACGTACGTTCTGACAACTTAGCTGTCGAAACAGTATTATCAAGTTATATTTTAATAAATACTGTGAAACTTTTTACTAATCTTTATTTATTTATTGTTTTTAAATTTTATTTCACGCCTACACTACGAGGGAACCAACATCTAAGGTCATCTGTCCCCCTGTCCATCGAGTCCCACTTGGGGCGGCGAGATTTTTCTAATTGGAAAATTCCGCCACCTCAACTATTGGTGTGTGTATTCGTGTTGCATGTTAGATGGGGGACATATGACCATAGATGTTGGTTCCCCCGTAGTGTAGGCGTGAAATAAAAAAAAATAAAATAAAAATAATATTACTACTTATACTAATTTTATTATAGGTGTTATAATAAAGATGTGCTTTTTTATCTTAAAACTTAGATCGTTATCAGTAACCGTGCATATGAAACTGCTACAGCTGTTGGTTGTTTCAATGCTCCCTATTTTATTTATTTAAAACTTGTGCGTGTGCAGCATTTAACACTCCATATAATTTTTTATTCGTTCATCCCCGGGCGTTAGGTCAACGGAAACACAAAAGTAGGAGACAGTAGTAGAATTAAAGTTGACGAGGTTGCTATGCCTTTATGAACCAAGTCCTGGTTTCACATTTGAGCCTAATGGATGGTAGTACTGTATTTTATGTATAGTAATTTACATTTTAATGTTGTACAGTGCAATCTATATTTGTTAGTTTCGACATCTAACTGCTACATAAATGAACCATATTACTGTAATACTGAAATAAACTATACAGCTTATGTTAAATGTTAGACCTTCGTTACTAAACTGGGAGTTTCATAGTAAGATTCTAACCTTAAGAAATAATTGCTAAATAGTGTAGATTTTCATTAAGTATTTAATTTAATGTTGGTTGTGCTTCTTTAGTCTTGTGATATCTTATAAGATCAACAAGAAACAATATTAATATAAAACACCCTTACATCAATCTAAACAAACATAAAAGTCAGTGACGTACGTTGAGATTGATCAATAATAATTAATTTGGTTTTGAAACAATTGAAGAAGCTCACTATAAATGTTTGAGCATTGCCTATTAATTTAGCAACTACGTGAATTACAAATCATATTTATATACAGTGTTCTAAGTTAACATTTTTATATTTCTAAGAACTATAGGTTAGCTACACCCTTGGAGTGATGCATCTTGATGTTTCCCGCGTACATGTCCTGCGCAAATATAACAAAGACCAACGCCAAATATTCAAAGCATGAGAATCATAGAAGGCCTGTGTTACACTAGGGAAGCCCGTACAGAAAGTTTACTTTCTGGTATAATTGAGTACATTTTAAAGTAGCGGGAAATTATTTTTTTATAAAATCGAAAAAATTCATTAAAAATTTCTGACTGTTTAGATAACAATTCTTTAATTTCAAAATTAAAAATAATCCTTCTAAAATTACGTGCGTTTAGATTTTGCTAAGTTGGTGGCATCTGCTAAGTTGGTATAATTGTTTCGGTACGTTTGCGCTTTAAGTTTTCCTCCATTACGTTGCTTGGTGTTAGTACTGAGCGTTCTCTTAAAATTCGTAAATAAAGTTTTGTTAATTGTTTGAAAAAGATTTTCAAATTTCTACCGGATACCAGTGTATTTGTGATGTCGGTTTGAATAATTACTAACTTCGTTTGGGTAAAGTGCAGTGTTGTGTTTCAAAAAGGTTTGATAATATTTACAAGTAATAATAGAAGGTAACAAATATTTAAACGAAATTATCTCGAAATGCCGGCAGATTCAAAAACTTGTTCAGTAATGTTTAATGAGGTTATAGTAGAATTTAACTATATTGATCAGAGTGAATAGCAACTGCAATCGACGATAATTTGTATTTGCTGTTAAAGACAATTGGACTGTTTAAAAAGTAATCATTTGTTTGCTTTTTACAAATGCTTTTTTCAAATTAAAACTAAATGAGCTATAAATTAATAATTATTTCATTTTTAAGTTAATACCAGGTTAAACATAAACAAGCATGTTTAAGGAGTCTAGCCAGTGCATTTAACAAATAGATATTTTTGCACACCCTGTAAATATTAAAAACTAAATTAAAAGTATTTAAATGTAAAAAAGAAGTTTAGTTAGCTCTGTATATTTTGTAGTTTTCAGCAATATATGCTGTGATTAATTAATTTCCAATCAAGTTGGCTATGAAAGATGTTTTTTTGTTTTTAATATTAAGGAAGATTGCAGTGTGTACATAAATAGTTGAAAGAGAACATATGTACTTGGTAAAATTGAATGTCAATAAACCATAACCTCAAATTGAAAAAACAAGACTATAGCTTGTATTTGTTAGGCTCTTAAGATTGCTGTCAAGCTAAAAGCAGCTGAAGGATGAAGTATATAACTTCAAAATAAAAGATGGATGCTTAAATAACTATACAAAACGGATTTTTTAAAAAGTGCAATAGTTTACCCTCTAGCATCCTTTTAAAATCAGCTGTTCTTAAAAGGCTAATAAAAATGTATTTTTTAAATATTACTTATAATTTATTGAAATTTTTAACAGTTGCAGGTATATAGTAACCAGTTATGCATAAAAAAAATAATATGTTGCCGATGCAGTATTCTAGTATATAACTGCTACTACCTAGTATGAAATTCGTCAAGTACCCTAAATAAAACTGACAGCAGCCATGTGCTAAGGAAGTTTCAAAGTTTTTATTTACACAGAAAAAGTGATTGTGAGTGATGAAGAGGACACCTACCAATACAGTGTTGCTATTTTTCATTGCACGTCCAAGCGTGACTTTAATAACTCCTTAACTGTTTTGCAATTATAGTCTGTCAAACTTTAATTAATAGCTATCACTAGGTCGACAGATCCTAGGAATTTACCCTTTTTGTAAATGTTACTGTAAATATATTGTTGATGATGTAACTTGTGCTTTGTTTAATAATACAAGGTTATTTATTCTGTATCAGAGCTCATTTATATATTTAATATGAGTTTCATAATAGGCTGCAAACTCATATATTATATTAAAAGTTCTAATTTTTCTTATGAGCTTCATATACGTCCATATTGGAAAAAGATATGGAACACAAACTATGGAAGAACGTCTTTTGCATTGCCTTGCTGAAACTTTGAATGTGGATTGTCTAGGCAGTCCAGAACAATATTTAAATGGGATCCTCCAGAGGTCATTGCAGGTTCAAATATTTTAGTATATGGCATGTCACCAGTTTCTTTGAAACTCAGGATTTAAATACTATGGCCTTACCTAAATGAGCGGCAAGCACATGTCTTTAGCTTGCTGACCTCCAGATGTCATGGAAGCTCTTAATATCTTAACATGGTTCATGTAATTGATTTTTCAAATTCAGGATTTACTACTGGTTTCAATAAGTTTTTGTACTTCCAACCCTCTACATTTATTGCTACCGGGCTATTATTCTCTATACCATTTGTTGTATAGTTTCTTTGTCATATCTTTATTGCCACTATAAAACTCAAGCTATACTGTGACCAAAGTGACAAGAAATGAGTCATCACACACACGTTGGCGAAATTGTAAAATGCATCTACAATTACCCGAAGGTCATGCGGTAATCTAAATGATAAAATAAACAATAAATGAGCTAGAAAGATTCGTTAGCGGAACATACCCCTTTTTAATTAAAAGTAAATGTGAACGAAGCAATGAAAATGTGTTGCTTCTAGCGTACGTCACTGAATTCTTAGCAATGTGAAATTTGCATTCTTATCTTACCTCACCTTGGGTCGTGTTTGACTCATTTCGTGCATTTCTGGCTGGAGTATAGTCGGGTTTCATTTCTATCTTCTTAACAGAGCTGCTTGATCCACTTTTACTTTATTCTATTGGTATTTATGTACAGCTCTGGGGCAGTAATGGCCCCTAGTACCAAAATTGTGAATTGAAACGAACTGATGACACATCACATGATAAATTATTGTGACTTCTGATGATCTCTGAAGATTATCCAATCAAGAATTCAGCATACCATTTGATTATACATTGATGTGCATGGTTTATAGTTAAATCGAAACAAATTGATGACATGTATCATTTTAGTGTGACCTTTGTTGCCATCTGAAGATTACCTAGTTAAGAATTTTTAATTCAACTATGATGCTTCATTAAACGCTGCTTGACATTACCTAGAGCGATTAAATCCTGAATTTGAAACAAATCATTAACATGATTCAATTTAAAATAATATGACCTTCCATGACCTCTGAAGGTCAGCATGTTAAAATCTGATTTGATTCTCTATTTAAACCTTGCTGATCCCAAGCGGCCCGAGATCAACTCCCAGTGCCGGCAAAGCTGGTTAAGTTTTCTGTAGTTTTCCTTAGCTGTAACACGAATGTGGGATTTGTGCTATAATATCTATAAGTCGGCGATGCATCATCCCTCCCTCCTGCACAAGCTTTATAGGTTCTGGGGCCTGGTTTGCAAATCTAATAAAATCTTGTGTTTGAGCAGAATTAGTGACACGCCTTATGTTATAATAATCATAACATTAGAACCTTGAATGATCTCTGAAGGTCAAATGTTGCAAGCCCTATAAAACTGTCCCATTTAAATATATCCAAAGTTCCAGCCAAATCTTACAAAAAAGGCATTTTTCCATACATAGTGTCCCATGTCCTTGCTTTATCTATGAATGGTACCAGTACACGGAGATGTAGCCAATAGTTTATGGTTGCATTCTAATTAATGGGGAATGCATCTTTAAGAATTTTGTCTACAGTATTCGTTCAATCCAACTTCAATTATTGCTGTCTTTGACTTTTTCACCAAAAACATTTTACCCACCAAATTCATTATTCTACATTTTGCTATTTGTCTACATAGACAATCTGATGGTGGTGCAAAGTGAGTAAAAAAGGAAATCTACAAATCAAAATCTTAAAAAGTTTTTAGTATTAAAGTTTTATAATTTCAAGTTCTAACATTTGATTATATTTCAAGTTTTCAAGGGTCGGTGTTTGAGATACCCTTGTTAGTTGAAATCTAAAAGCTTTTGTATATTGCTGTATTCAAGATGTCTATTAAGCTGGACCGACCACATCAAAATTATTGATCGGCACCAAATGCATTATTTAGTGCAGGATTCTTAATTTAAGCAATTCTAGTCATTTCTAAAATTATCTAGTTGTCCCAACTTTAGAATCAAGCATACTATTTTGCATAGAAGCAATGGTAAATAGTGTTAAAATAAAATAGAGATGAAATTTTAAGTGCATTTCGCGACCCTAATCCGATTTAAAAACAACTCCTGAGGGGAAACCACATCATTTTAGTGATGGAAGCAATTGAGATATGATAAAGACAAGAAAATCTCAAGTAAAATAAAGACAAGAAAATCTCAAGTAAAAAAATCTTGTTGATTCTATAAGGAAGCTGTTTTCGAGGAAAATCGCAATTCAAACGTTGGAGAGTGGATTTTCCGAGGGAAACCGTATGTACTAAAGAACTACATTCAATTGACTGCACTTAATTTTTCGAATGCTTAGAATTATTCATTTGATGCGGAAGTCGTCTCCAAAGACAAACCACTAATTTTTCATACATCCGAGAATGAATTTTCCGAGCGAAACCGTTTGCATTAAAATCACGAGTTTGTGCTTGAAATTGATGTCTTGGGCGCAATTTTTGCCGGCTAATATCTATGAAGATGTTAAAATGTATTAAATATGTTAAAAGATTAAAATGTAGGCTAAAATTCATATATTCATGAGAAGTTTCCAAAAAAGTGTACACAAGTATTCAAGTGCAATCGCGATCCGCCATTATTCATAGCGCGTGGTGTGTAAACACGCGATCAAAGAACTTCACCAATTTGGTCACATGTAAATGCTTTCATGTCCGTAAAACTAGCAGTGGCATTACAGCAGCAACGGTTCTAATTATATTAATAATTAAAGGTTATATAAATGAATGTCCAAAAATTAATTTTTAGTTCTTATTATTTTTTCTAATTACGGGTTTTGCTAGCTTTAAAAAAGTTAGCAGCACCCACTAAAGAAAATGGAGCTTAACAGCATTGAAACCACATCTTTCTTGCATAATAATTAAAGCCTATTTAAATACCCAAACATTAATTATGTTCAATATTTTTTTTGAAATCACGGGTTCTGTTAGCTTTAAAATAGTTAGCAGTACCCAATGACGAAAACCGAACTTAACAGCATTGAAAATTTGTTACTGAGTAATTAAAGGCTCTTTAAAGGCAATATAAATACCCAAAAATGAATTGTTATGTTCTATTTTTTCCTGAGATTACGCGTTCTGCAAAGCTTTAAAGAAGTTAGCGGCACCCACAAACGAAAACGGAATTTTAACAGTCTTGAAACGAAATGTTTGTTACTATGTAATTGAAGGCTCTTTGATTTCAATTTAAATACCCAAAAATTATTTCTTAGGTTCTATTATTTTTTTAAATTACGGGTGCTGCTAACTTCTTTAAAGTAAAGAAGATCAACTCCCGGTACCGGCAAATCTGGTTAAGGTTTTCTGCAGTTTTCCTTAACTGTACACAAATGTGGGATTTGTGCTATAACATCTTCGGCTGCAGCCGCACATTGCACCTACGTAATATTAATAATCGCCTCTCCCGCACAAGTTTTATAGCTTCTAGGGACTGGTTCGTCAGGTAATGGGTAGTAGCAATTATTATATATTTAAAATTTCCATTTATGATTTTTTAGTCCATAAAGGCGTTATTGCCTTAAAAAGACGATCACTTGCATTGACTTCTGGTAAAAGTGAAGATGTTAACTTTACGTAGAAACATGGCATACTGATGTGCAGCTTATTTTGACGAGCTCAGCGAGTAGAACACAACTTTGTTTTTTGGTGCATCCGAAAATCCCTACTTTCCCCAAAGTTACTATGTAAAGAAAACTACTACAAGATGGAAACTCGTGCTAAACTGCGAACCTAGTGCTTTTAAGCGTTTTCTCATGATTTTGGAAAGTCTCCCGCCATAAACTGCATATCTTCGGATTCTACGATAAATTTCGCTACAGATACACGTATGTTTATGCACGGGGTCCTGGTCGCCTGGGGCATCTAGGCCAAACTGTACGATACAAAACTGGAACAAAATTTTCTTGTCTATTTCAACGAATATCACTATAAACTATGCAGTGTTAATTCCATGCGAAAGGTCTCGATGAGAGCTACACCATGGATTTTAATTTTTGACATAATATGCCAACTAGTGCTGGTAAATATATTTTTTAGTACCGGCAACTATTTGATAAAAATTATAAAGTTGTGACCTTAGCCAGCACCTACTGAATACGGTTCAAACAAAAGCGGCTTTCACGCCTTGGTAGTGTAGTAACTAGCGTGGTGGTCTCTCGCCCAAGCGGCCCGAGATCAACAAATATGGTTAAAGTTTTCTGCAGTTTTTCCTTAGCTGTAACACAAATGTGGGATTTGTACTATAACATCTGTAAGTCGGCTGCAGCCGCACGATGGGCCTGCATAATAACAATAATCGCCTCTCCCTTCCGCACAAGCTTCATATCAGCTTCATTTCATAGCTGTGGCCTGGTTTCCAGGTTATGGGTAGTAGTCGTTATTATTATTATTTACTCGAATGGCGGAAAAAACAAGAAAAATCCTTTTCTATCTATTTAATTGGGTTGGAATTCCCTGGTTGCCTTATAAAAATAATCTAAAATCTTCTTTGACGTAGTGGGAGTACCATTCTATCACTTTTATCAATATTTTCTGGTATTTTAAAATTCTAACCTAAATCCACCTAAGGGACCGTTAAAAAAGAACGTTCGCTTAATAGGGGAGGGAGGGAGGTTCATTCCAAACGAGTGGTGAGATGATGTTAAAATAAAGCGAACGTTCGTTTTATTTTCGGATCATTTAGAAATTTTAAACAAATATAAACAAATTAACAAAAAATGTGTTAAATTGCTGAATTTCCATTTACTCATCATTGGGGAGGGGGGAGGTATTAATTGCGAACGTTCGAGGTAGGGGGTTTAAGGTTTGCGAACGAAGGGGGGAGGTGCAAAAAATTGCGAACGTTGTTTTTGAATGGCTCCTAATATTCCTTCTATAAAGGAAGATCACTTAACTTCACTTTTCATGGAGTGCTTGGATCAAGGTGGCGCAAAACAAAGTTATTCGCCAAAGCGAGAGGATTTCTGGGACTTGGGATGATATTCGTTGAAATAAGGTTATAAGGGTTATGTTTTATCGATAGGCAGTTATTTAATGTTAGTAGAGCTTTTTAAATAGCCTTTGATTGTTGTGTAATCAAATTTGGTTTCAAGGCTCTCACGCTGTTTTTTAACTAACGTTAATAGAACCAGTAATTAAAAAAATAACAGTATAAAAATAAAAAAGCCTATAAGGGGCCTTTAACTATTCTATAACAAACATTTAGCTTCAAGGCTGTACATTTTTGTAAGTTAGTGCTACTAGCTGTGTTAAAGCTAGCAGAACCACTAGTTTTAAACAAAACGGCGAACGCGTTTAAACCGCAAATTACCAGTGGAATTCAACTGGGCGTTCGTTGAATGTTCAAGAAAGTCGATCTTTCATAGTCTTTAGTATTTTAGAAGGTGAGGTGAGTCACTCTTCTTTGACTAATGTTTGTTTTCCTTTTCCTTGCCTTGGCCGATTCCCCTACAGTACATCCTCTCTTTATTTCTAATGTTATCTTCTTTTTCTGGACTAAGTCATTCTTGTTTTGTTATTGACTACTTTTTCATCTTTAGTGCTTCTTCATTTGTTGACTCCTCTTTGCTTTCTTTTCCCCTACTTTCATTTCCGTATACTTCTCAGTTTATTATTAATTTGCCGTATTTTAGCATTGTATGTGTCCTCCCTTTGTAATTTGCTTCTTTCCGTAATTTCTTTGTTGTTGCTAATATTTCTGGAGCGCAGTCCTTCTTTATGTATATACTTTCCGCTAATTCATGGGATTCGCGTGTGCGCGTTTCTGGCCTGATGCTACACCCTGCTGCAGTGTTTTTAAGAATATGAGTGGTTTTCTGTAGAATAAGAATTTTCTTTCAAAACATAAATTTTTAAAAGGCATACAACTAACGCATAATAAGTCCCCATATGTTACCTTTTTTGGTAGAGTAGTATTTTAGGATTTGGGGATTCACGGGAGGCTACTATACTCTCGTAACTACTACTACAAGATATGCATTTATTTGAAACCATCGATTATACGAGTACAGAACAAAAATCTCGGTGCCGGGCATATCAATTCATGTTGTCGTTTATAGGACATGATGGGCGTCATCAAAACATCGTTATCTGTTCTTGTTGACGACTATTCTCTTTACTCCAGCTTTTTCGCTCCTCTAGTGCCTTATTGTGGACAGATCTTCGTCACGCCTATCTGAGTCTTCCTCTTTTTCTTGTTTGCGGTTTCTAGTACAAGGCCTCTCTCAATGAGTTTCATTCTCTTTCACTTCCATTTTCGCGTCTTATGTACATCATTGATTCCTCTGTCGTTAACCAAAGTTCTTGGCTGGAAATGGCTTTTGGCCAATAACACAGGTTGAAGAAACATCTGTAGCTTGGAAATGATTGGTTTCGTTACTTTCCTAATCTTAGAGCTGTATATCAACACTGACTTAACATTATCGAGAAGATGTGGAATTTTTCGAATTCCTGCTAGACATTATGTGCACCTTATCCTCTTTAGCAAGGACAGTGCCTAATTAGATGCATAAGTAAAGCTATCCACATCTCGGTAGCTTGGCTTCTAACAATGAATGGGTCATGTTGGTGGTATTGATCCTTGCAGCGTTAGTCTTCTTCCAGTTGATTACAAGTGCTACCTTCTTCGCGTTTTTAGTCAAATTTGTCGGGGGACAAATCGTCGGCAAAATGGTTTTCCAGCCTATTGGCCAATCTCAGCGAATACCTCTTTGCACCTCCCTAGTCGTATTTCTCTTTACCGCATGTTGCTATTAAGAACATTGTAGGCGACTGGATGCAACATTGCCGTACGCTCGACTATACAGAGATCGACTGGGAGCATCTTCATATGGCTCGACATGTATAGTCACGTTTTCCGAATGGAGATTAATTGTGTTGGCACTCTATAACTTTTGCTTTCGCTCGTATGGCTTTTCTGTTTATAGAGTCAAATGCTTTCCAGAATAGTTTAGAGGCGGAATGGTCATTGGATAGTCTACTCTAGGATTATCCACAAGGTGTTGATTTGATTGGCGCAGGAACGCTTCAATCGAAAGCCTGCCTGTTCCCTTCGTAGTTTCATATTGGCTTGCCCTTCAATTCTGTTGAGCCAGAAGCCTGGTGAAGACTTGCTCGGTATGGAGAGAAGTGTGATTCGACGCCAGTTATCGCAGTTTGATATATCTATTTTCTTCTACGCCGGCGCCTTACTTTTAGTTGTGCGGACTCTGTAGATTTTCCATAGTTAACATGATAAAATCAGCTCAAACTCAAGACTTAGTCAGCTAATATGATTCGAACTAATATCTAAGTGAGCAGCTTTTCAGAAAACTGTAACGTGTTCATCGTTAAATCGCGCGTTTGAATATGTACGCGTCTTATGCAATGCTATGTAGTCTCTACCGCTCGTTAGCTAACGTGTATTAATAATGTGTACAGGATGCGCGGTTCGAGCTTCCCCATACTAATAAATGGTGACGCCGCGTCAAGAGCTTGCATGTCTATGATATGGTTTTTTTTGTAACGTCCGTTCAACGCGGCGTTAATCGCTTCTAGATGGCTAATGTGATCTCCGGCGCCGCTAAATTTTGAGGAAAGCGTTCAAGATATATAAATCTTGAATTTGAAACAATTCTGTTACATATTAAACATGGATGACCTACATATGAAGACCTATGGTGGTTAAATGTCGATTGCATTTTTCTGCGGTGGCCATTATATAACGTGGCCAACAGGTCACAACAATTTCTAGCACCGTGTAATAATTTCACTTCTTTCATCTGATTTCAATGCGTTATATCTTTTTTGCCTTAAGGCGTAGAAATAAAATGTATTGATGTGACTGTAGTTGTATACATAATTACTGAAGATGATTAGTCAAATCAGACCATCCTCAGAAAACAGGTATGTTAAGGCATTCCCACCACAAGAATTTTTTTAAATTTGTGATAATTATGGACTTTTTCGATTTCGAGGAAAACCAAATTCAAATGTGAAGATGCTAGCGTAACATTAAGCCAGCGCCCATTTTTTCCTTAAGATAGTTAGACATATCTACTTGGCCTCAGATTTATGGGCTCATCATCAATAAATCTCAATTGCATCGGATATACTCTTTGGAAGATATAATCGCTATTCAAAAATTTTTAAAATTCGAAAAGTAATAATTTTTCCCTCTAACTTTGCGTTATACGTTATAACGATTTTTAGGCTGCACCCTAATAGCATTACCACCCATCAAAAATCGTTAATATAGACATACTATATCGAAATTTCTGGCACGATAATTACAGGCTATTTTAGGCTCTGTGTGTAATCATCCGATTTTTAGACTGCACCCCTTATAGCAAAAGCACCATCGAAGACATCAAAAACTGTAAATTTTGAGACGTCAATAAAGCTAGCACTCCCACTTCAAGCAAAAAAAAGGACTATAATTTATTTTATATAAAGACAAATTTGTACAAAAAAATAAATTTGTACCAACAACCAGTTAGCCACAATTCGCATTTAAAAGTGGGGATGCTGGCTTGAGCTCAAGCTAGCACCCCCACTTTAATAAAAATGAAAATTTTTACGCTATCATTTAGTACTAATTAAGGATAAATTTGGACCATAATTTTTTTCGTAATCACAACCATATAGCCGTTATTCACATATAGTGATGGGCGACGGGAATATTCCCGGTGAGGAATATTCCCCGCCGGGAATTTATTTTGGGAATTTATAAAAATCACCGATAAATTCCCGAAAAATGGAAATTTATTTTTTATACTCCAGTAAGTGAAACGCAAGTAAACGCACGTCAAAGTCTACACTGCCTAATACAATTTTGCAAGCTAAGACCTGTTAGAAGCCATGGTAGCTCAGTGGGTATGGCACTTGACTACCAATCTTGAGGTCCTGGGTTCGAATCCCAGGAGTGATATATTGGAATTTTTACATATCTAAGACTTCCCGGTCGACTCAGCCTGTGAGAATGAGTACCTGGGAAATCATTTCCTGGGGTAATAGGCGGTCGGTTCGTAAAGCTAGCCATTTTACCACCCTTGAGTTCCGAACGGCTGGAATCCCAATGGGCCTTCATGGCCTGTAAAAGGGGACTATTATTATAAGACGTGTTACCAACACGTGGCCGGTTCTAACGTTAATTTAACGTGTTTAATGTAAATTTATCTTTGATGTATATTGACGTGTAGTGAATTGAACCTTTTTTCGAACAATTTTTCTGTGTTGGGCCTTTTTTAAATCAAAATATAAATTTGAAATAAATAAAGATTATTAAAAGTTTCACAGTTTTATTAAAATATACCTGACAATATTGTTTCGACAGCTATGCTGTCATTATCAAAGGTAATATAATTATAAACAAACACGTCGCTAAGGTAGATACAAAATAGGTAACTAGATAAAATAATAATACTAATAAAAATTAATAATAAAAATCATAATTAAACATCTAATACTTCCAGTAACGGAGAATTACTGAGCTCAAGTTGTTCATTCATTAAAGGTACCCTGAGTTTGTGTTTGTATATCTCAAAGGCTTCTAAAATGTCTAATTTGCGTTTGTTATTACAAAAATGTAGGAATTTAATATTATTTTGAGGAGTCATTGTGTGATTTTGTTCTAAAAGGTGTTTGGCGTAATTCGATTTTTCAGGATGTTTATTTTTGTAATGACGTACGTGTTCTTTATATCTTATGTCAAAATTTCGAAGTGTTTGTCCAATATATACCGAACTACAAAAAGAACAATTTAAACGGTAAATGCCCGATTTCATGATATCATGTGTTCTGTCTTTAGCATTAAATAAAAATGAAAAAGTGTTAGTGTTGGTTTTAAATGTTATTTTATAATTGTTGGTTTTTCTTAGTATATGTGCAATTTTTTCTGATATTTTGCCAAAATATGGTATAGATATGTAATTTGTGTCTTCTGTTTTATTGTCAGTGGGATATATTCTTTTGATAGCTAACCTATAATCTTTTTGTTTAATTAAAGTGTCAATCATGTTCGGATTATAATGATTTGCATGTGCTAGTTGTTTAATGGTTGATATCTCTTTGCTAAAATCTGATTTTGTTAGTGGAATAGTTAAAGCTCTGTGTACTAATGATCTGTATGCTGCTATTTTATGTGTATTGTGGTGACAAGATTCATTTGGTATTGTTATGTCTGTTTGTGTTGGTTTTCTGTATATGGAAAATTCAAAAAGATTGTCTGCGTTAATCTTGATATTTAAGTCTAGAAAGTTTATAGCCCTGTTTTGTTCTGTTTCTAGTGTAAATTTTATATTAGGATGGATATTGTTTATAAGAATTAAAAATTCATTGATAACCTCAAAAGAACTGTCAAAACAAGCTAAAATGTCATCAACATAACGAAACCAGAAGATAATGTGTTTAGAGAGGTTTAATTCAAATATTCGATCTTCAAACTTGTCCATAAATATGTTAGCTAATAGAGGACTTAGAGAATTACCCATAGGTAAACCATCCTTTTGTAAATAAATTATGTTATTAAAAGTGAAATAATTTTGACTTATACAAAGGTCAAATAATTGAATTAACTCTAACCTTTTAACTAATTCTATATTACTATTGATCAAGAAACTATCTAATAAAGGAATACATTCTTGTGGTGGTATTCTGGAGAACATGTTGCAAATATCAAAACTAACAAGTTTTGAATGTGGTGGAAGATGTATGTTTTGCAGCTTATCTACTAATTCTAATGAATTTCTAACAGAGTATTTCGATTTGTAACCTATCGTGTTAATAATCTGGTTCAGTTTTTTGGATAAAATGTGATTAGGTGCATTGATGTATGATACAACTGGTCTTATTGGAATATTCTGTTTGTGTGTCTTCACTAATCCATACAGTTTAGGTATTTGTGGGTTTTTATTAATGATTTGTTGCTTTTCTAATTCTGAAAAGCAGATATTGCAGTTTTCTAAACCTTGTTTTATTTCTTTTTGGAATTTTGTGGTTGGGTTTTTGTTTAACGTTTCAAAATTTTCTTTATTAATAAATTCATTAACTTTTTGTATGTAAATATCTTTAGAAAGAATTACCAAAGTGCTACCCTTATCTGCTTTAACAGAAATTAGATTGTTCTCTGTGATTTTCTGTTTTATAGATTGAAGAAGTGATATGTTAGATGTGTTGTACATTTTGTCCTGTTTCAAAGACATCTCTTTTAACAAATTCGAAATTTGGAATTTTGCATAGTTATTATGATCTTTCTTAAGTATAGTTTCGCATTCAACGGCCAAAATTTCTTTAATTTTGTTGGTAAATTTTGGAAAAGGACAAAATTTGAAACCTTTGTTAAGAAATCGTGTTTCTCTGTCATTGAATGTTATATTCGACAAGTTTATGAAACGAGGATAAAAGTTTGCAGTGTTCTGACAATTATGGTTATTTTGTAGTGTACGTTTTTGTTGTACAAGTCGATGAAGTTTATTTTTCTGTGTGGTGTATTTTTTGAATTTAATGTGACTGACGGTTTCTCTAATGTCAAAATCTAAGATGTCAAATTGGATATTGTGTAATTTATGAGTAAGTTCTGTATAGAGTACCTTTATATAAACGTGCATATTGTCTCTTATACTAAACCATTTCTTCGATTCTTCTTTGAGCCATCTTCTTTTGGCATTCCTAATCACTTTTTCAGTAATCGAATTCTTGGTTCTGGTAGTGATGTTTATGTAGTTAGGAATAACCTGACGTTTCAGACATTCTTGGTTAAACCAAACATTCTGACTTGCGATTCCGTGTTTGATCATAAGTTTCTTGTATAACTTGGCTTGTTCTTCTAACGAAGACGAAATAATCTTGTTTATTGTTTCCAGCCTTATTTTGTGGAACTCCATAATCATGAAATAAATAAAGATTATTAAAAGTTTCACAGTTTTATTAAAATAAAATAATACAGTTTTAATAAAACTGTGAAACTTTTAATAATCTTTATTTATTTCATGATTATGGAGTTCCACAAAATAAGGCTGGAAACAATAAACAAGATTATTTCGTCTTCGTTAGAAGAACAAGCCAAGTTATACAAGAAACTTATGATCAAACACGGAATCGCAAGTCAGAATGTTTGGTTTAACCAAGAATGTCTGAAACGTCAGGTTATTCCTAACTACATAAACATCACTACCAGAACCAAGAATTCGATTACTGAAAAAGTGATTAGGAATGCCAAAAGAAGATGGCTCAAAGAAGAATCGAAGAAATGGTTTAGTATAAGAGACAATATGCACGTTTATATAAAGGTACTCTATACAGAACTTACTCATAAATTACACAATATCCAATTTGACATCTTAGATTTTGACATTAGAGAAACCGTCAGTCACATTAAATTCAAAAAATACACCACACAGAAAAATAAACTTCATCGACTTGTACAACAAAAACGTACACTACAAAATAACCATAATTGTCAGAACACTGCAAACTTTTATCCTCGTTTCATAAACTTGTCGAATATAACATTCAATGACAGAGAAACACGATTTCTTAACAAAGGTTTCAAATTTTGTCCTTTTCCAAAATTTACCAACAAAATTAAAGAAATTTTGGCCGTTGAATGCGAAACTATACTTAAGAAAGATCATAATAACTATGCAAAATTCCAAATTTCGAATTTGTTAAAAGAGATGTCTTTGAAACAGGACAAAATGTACAACACATCTAACATATCACTTCTTCAATCTATAAAACAGAAAATCACAGAGAACAATCTAATTTCTGTTAAAGCAGATAAGGGTAGCACTTTGGTAATTCTTTCTAAAGATATTTACATACAAAAAGTTAATGAATTTATTAATAAAGAAAATTTTGAAACGTTAAACAAAAACCCAACCACAAAATTCCAAAAAGAAATAAAACAAGGTTTAGAAAACTGCAATATCTGCTTTTCAGAATTAGAAAAGCAACAAATCATTAATAAAAACCCACAAATACCTAAACTGTATGGATTAGTGAAGACACACAAACAGAATATGCCAATAAGACCAGTTGTATCATACATCAATGCACCTAATCACATTTTATCCAAAAAACTGAACCAGATTATTAACACGATAGGTTACAAATCGAAATACTCTGTTAGAAATTCATTAGAATTAGTAGATAAGCTGCAAAACATACATCTTCCACCACATTCAAAACTTGTTAGTTTTGATATTTGCAACATGTTCTCCAGAATACCACCACAAGAATGTATTCCTTTATTAGATAGTTTCTTGATCAATAGTAATATAGAATTAGTTAAAAGGTTAGAGTTAATTCAATTATTTGACCTTTGTATAAGTCAAAATTATTTCACTTTTAATAACATAATTTATTTACAAAAGGATGGTTTACCTATGGGTAATTCTCTAAGTCCTCTATTAGCTAACATATTTATGGACAAGTTTGAAGATCGAATATTTGAATTAAACCTCTCTAAACACATTATCTTCTGGTTTCGTTATGTTGATGACATTTTAGCTTGTTTTGACAGTTCTTTTGAGGTTATCAATGAATTTTTAATTCTTATAAACAATATCCATCCTAATATAAAATTTACACTAGAAACAGAACAAAACAGGGCTATAAACTTTCTAGACTTAAATATCAAGATTAACGCAGACAATCTTTTTGAATTTTCCATATACAGAAAACCAACACAAACAGACATAACAATACCAAATGAATCTTGTCACCACAATACACATAAAATAGCAGCATACAGATCATTAGTACACAGAGCTTTAACTATTCCACTAACAAAATCAGATTTTAGCAAAGAGATATCAACCATTAAACAACTAGCACATGCAAATCATTATAATCCGAACATGATTGACACTTTAATTAAACAAAAAGATTATAGGTTAGCTATCAAAAGAATATATCCCACTGACAATAAAACAGAAGACACAAATTACATATCTATACCATATTTTGGCAAAATATCAGAAAAAATTGCACATATACTAAGAAAAACCAACAATTATAAAATAACATTTAAAACCAACACTAACACTTTTTCATTTTTATTTAATGCTAAAGACAGAACACATGATATCATGAAATCGGGCATTTACCGTTTAAATTGTTCTTTTTGTAGTTCGGTATATATTGGACAAACACTTCGAAATTTTGACATAAGATATAAAGAACACGTACGTCATTACAAAAATAAACATCCTGAAAAATCGAATTACGCCAAACACCTTTTAGAACAAAATCACACAATGACTCCTCAAAATAATATTAAATTCCTACATTTTTGTAATAACAAACGCAAATTAGACATTTTAGAAGCCTTTGAGATATACAAACACAAACTCAGGGTACCTTTAATGAATGAACAACTTGAGCTCAGTAATTCTCCGTTACTGGAAGTATTAGATGTTTAATTATGATTTTTATTATTAATTTTTATTAGTATTATTATTTTATCTAGTTACCTATTTTGTATCTACCTTAGCGACGTGTTTGTTTATAATTATATTACCTTTGATAATGACAGCATAGCTGTCGAAACAATATTGTCAGGTATATTTTAATAAAACTGTGAAACTTTTAATAATCTTTATTTATTTCATGATTATGGAGTTCCACAAAATAAGGCTGGAAACAATAAACAAAAATATAAATTCCCGATAAAGTGTGAAGTTCGGGAATATTCCCAGATATATTTCCAGGAATATTCCCCAAAAAATAAATTCCGGGAATTTACCCATTACTATTCACATATCAAGATAGGTAGCGCGAACTAATAATAATAAAGCGAGCATCCTCGCTTTTATAAAAATGAAAATTTCCTACGCTGTGATTTAGTACTAAATTAAGGATAAATATGTAGCAGTAAGCGAAGTGCCGATAATTGGTTAAAATTAATAAAAATTGTTACAAATAAATCCTAATAGTTTATAAGAAATGCATTTCCCTATTTGGAAGGTTTCTTACTATTCAAGGTTGCAAACAAAATGCCCTTTTTACCTCTAAAATTATTATTTATGACTAGCAATAAAATGCTATTAATTTATTTAACGTAATTTATTCATTTAGGTTTTTATTTACCAATTAGAAATATTATGAATAACTATTATAACCTACTGATTTGAAATAATTTTATTACAGTCTTCATTACTGCCGTTTTTGCAGAACATATCCTAGATACGAAATTGCACATACTGCAACTGAAATGAAAGATTGATCTTAAATTCTTGAAAACATGGCAAATATGCTGTATTTACGTACATAATGAATCTCGTAAGTATAATAAAAACACCTGTACATTCCTTGATACAATGTTATCTTTTGGTGAGGTTTTACAAACATATGTTGCGTGTTATAATCCGCCTGGATACGATAGCAATTTTTTTCGGTTACCATAGCAATTTTTGTTACGATTGGGGATGAAACAAACGTTTAAACTATCAAAAAATAAACGCTTCCTTCTATGAAACCATTTTCTTATAATCACATATCGTTTTAATTTCTAATTTATACACGCCATAAGGCGGACGACTCACGTTACGGTTTACGTCTACCACCACTAATCCAAACTGATAAGAGATACGTAAGCGCTGCGATGGGATAAATCACGAAGTGCACTACCAGCAAATTCAAGAAAACAATAAAATAAATATAATAAACTGAGTTTTATGTAAAATATTTCTGCATACACTAAAGTCGCTACTTTTCATCACCTACGATGATGCGTGTTTTGATTGGATTATTGCCCTAAGTCCCGTTTCACATGGACGCTGACCATCAGCACGCTGACGGTACGCCTGGCGTTTTGTTTTCGCATGATCAGGATGAAAATTGATATCAAAGCTGATGCATCAACCACTGTTGTCATATATGCTACTTACATCTAGCAGTTTGCAAATTTTATTACCCTTTTCCTTCTTTTGTGATATATGTCCGTTTGAAAAAGTAGGTCTAAATCATAATTCTAGAAAACCTAAACCACCATTGATTTATGTTGTCACTACGTAGAAAAAATTATTAATTTTAAAGAAATATTTCAAGTGTTTTCTATAAGTACTTTATGAATGTTGTTTCGAGTTGACCCCTAATACAGAGTCATTGGGTTTAAAGGGGTGTCATTATTCTTTTCTATATACCGGATGGTGTATAGCTGCATGACAACATTGTTTTTTTTAAATAATTTCGGTCAGCACGCGGGTTCGGCATACGTGTGAAAAGGTGCATTTCTCCAATGGCCCGTCAGCGCGCTGACCGCACGCGAGGCTCACGGGCCACGCGTATGGCCGCGCTGACCAAACACGCGAGCTGACCGTCAGCGTGTATGTGAAAAGATCAATTTAAAACTAGTTCTTGCATGGCGCTGTTCATCAGCGCGCTGACGGTCAGCGTCCATGTGATACGGGGCTAAGCAAGTACAGTATCGGGTTGAACTTGGAACGTAAATAGCCACAGAAAAAGCAAATTGTCGTCTTTTAGCTGTAATGAGATTATTTTTTGCCGTATAATATTGATGTTCCGTTGAAAATACTTTCACACATACATACGCGTTTAAACGTTTATTTTTATATTAAACGTTTATTTACTACTAAACGTTTACACGTTTAAACCAGAGGCGTAGCTGGGGTTTGCAAGGCAGCGCAATGTCGCCCCTCATATAAAAAAAAATGATCGATTAAAAATATAAGCTATATTTTATTAGTAAATTTAATTCCAACTTTGCACTGGTCATATTTAATTTATATTTTATTTTACTCTGTGAGGGAGCTGGTACCCCAGACTGCGGCGCCCCTGCGCCGCGCACAGGCGCTAGCTACGCCTCTGGTTTAAACTCTGTATCGCTAGTTACGATAGCAACTTTTTGTAATTTCTCTTAAATCTGGTTAAAACATAAACTATAAATTGTGCTTAAATTAACTTTATATAAGGATATCACCTATACATATTCAGATCAGCCTTTACGGTCCAAACCGTTTGTTCTATCCTCCTTCTCTTACAAATCGTATAATGATTATCTTTTTCAAATTGTTCAGGTAAAAAGTATTTAGCCAATTATGCTTCAAAAGTCTTAAATTCTACCCTGTCAATTGGGCAGAACTTACATCAAAGGAATTCTATTTTAGTCAAATTAATGGATTATTAGATTTTTCTCAAAACAATAATTATTCTTTCTACCTGTAAATATAAAAAAAACATTTTCCTGTTTATTTATCATAGCAGATAAAATGGATTTGCAATTATCAGTCTAATTTTCAAATACGTTATTAAATTTGCAAATTTAAGATTTGACAGAGGAAAAATAAAAATGTATTGGAATAAGAACTTCAAAACTACTGTACTGGTATATGTACGTAGGTAAGGTACTAGGTAGACACTATTGATTTTTTAGCAGAAATGTTTTTCTACCATTCTAAGATTGCTAGAGTATTTCAATGGAGTTTGCTACCACCATAAAAGTAAACAATGCAGTAACATAGAAGGATATCATAAACATATTCCCCGAACTGTTTGCCGAAAGCTGACCCGAAAGAGAGTCCCATTGAACAATGTGATACATTTTGGTTTCTGTGTGT
Source organism: Agrypnus murinus (assembly GCA_929113105.1). NCBI lineage: Eukaryota > Metazoa > Arthropoda > Insecta > Coleoptera > Elateridae > Agrypnus > Agrypnus murinus. The sequence continues at coordinate 110,037,108 of OV816023.1, read as the reverse complement.
TGGTGGCCATGCTAAGAATAGGTACGAAGAATGCTTTCCCTTTTAACTACAACTTTTGCAATGGTATTTCAGAAATCGACAGTTGTGTTTCAAATTACTATCCATTTTTTTTTTCTAGAGTCCTCTGACTTTGAAAGCGTATTGCTCGGGAACTACTGAACCAAATTAAATATTTTAAAAACGGCCAATAGTAAATTTATTTCTACATACAACAGTCAAATATTATATTACTAACTGGTATACTTTTGTTTTTATCAGACGATACGCAATAAAAGGTGCCCATTTTTAGAGGCAATTTCATTGAAAGTAAAACAACTAATTTTTTTTCAGAAAGTATTTATCATAGATCTATGAGATTTTTGTTGGGGTTAGAAAGAAACCTTGTGGTTCTTATGCTATTAATTTTCAAGCAAAAAACCGTTTTATTTAAGATTTATGTGAAAAAATAGCGAACTTTGCGTTCTTGTTTATTAATAGAGAAAGCGTCAAAATTCTTTCGCTAAATCAACACTTTTCATGTGTAGACAATTTTAATAATAAAAATGCGGAAACAAAAAATGATTTTTAATAACAAGCGTTTTCGATAAAAAACGATTTTTTTGTTATTGCACTTTTATTGTTAAATTTGGGAACATTTTTTAAAAGAAAATAATGTCTACATATGAAAAGTGTTAATTTAGTGAAAAATCTCCATTAATAAACAAGACCACATAGTTCGCTATTTTTTCATATAAATCTTAAATAAAACACTTTTTTGTCCGAAGATTAACAGAATAACAATCGCAAGATTTCTTTCTAACCCCTACAAAAATCTCATAGGTATATGAGATATACTTTCTGAGAAAAAAAATATTTAACTTACTCTGAATTAAATTGTCCCTAAAAATGGGTACCTTTTATTATGTATCGTTCGATAAAAATAAAAGTATATCAGTTAGAAATATGATATTTTACTGTTGCATTTAGAAATAAATTTACTATTTGCTAGTTTTTAAAATATTTAATTTGGTTCAGTAGTTCTCGAGCAATACGGTATCAAAGTCAGAGGACTCGAGAAAAACAATGGATAGTAGTCAAGTTAATTTCACAAATAATCAGTTGTATTTCAGTTTTGTCAATTTGATTTCAGAAAGCGTTATTAGTATTTCAAAATCGTCAGTTTGATTTCAGAAAGCGTCAATTGTATTTTAGAAAATGGTCAGATTCATGTATTTCAGTTAATTGAATAGAATCTTAAAACATCTGACAAACTGGTATACTTTGTTATTATGGAATTGATTTTGTTTTGAAGTTTGCTTGTATTATTAAGCGTTTACTGTAAAATTTTCTTTAGCCTGTGAATTTCGCGTCCTTTCTAATTTATCTTTTCTACAGTCAAATCGAACTTCAAAATACTTGTGGAATACGTCGAAAGTCGATGTTGAGAAAATCTGTATTAACACTGCAGCCATGTGGCACCTTATACAAATAATTTTAATTCGAGTGGAAATATTGTGTGATTTAAAATGTTCTATGTAAAATCTCCAGGAAAACACTGAAAAGTCAATTATGAACTCACACTTTTTGAAATGCAATTTACGCTTTCTGATATAATTGACGTGTTCTAAAAATATACAATGTACATATCTAATCTGAAATACAATTTACCTTTTCTGAAATACAAATGACGCTTTCTGAAATTAAAATGATGAATTTGAAATACAAATGATGCTTTCTGAAATTAAGTTGGCCAATCTGAAATATAAATGACACTTTCTAAAATTAAATTTACTAATATGAAATAAAAATGACGCTTTCTGAAATCAAATTCACTAAAATGAAATATAAATGGCGCTTTCCGAAATTAAATTACCAAATTCTGAAATACAATTCAAAAAGGTGTACATTTTCAGCATTCCTATATGCATGCCTAAATCGTACTAAAATGTTCTTATACTTTTAATTAAAATTAATTTATTTTATTCTTGACCATTAAAATACTAAATAACTCAAATAGACCTTAATGACTTAAGGAGGCCTTTAACATACTTTGCAAAAGAAGTATGAAAAGTTTGTAAGTTTTATTTGTAAATACATACATATTTTATAGTTATTGTCGCAGAAATCAATTCGCTGTTAATATTTATTTCGTCCGTTTGCGTTGAATAAAAACTGTTTTGGAGTTCCTGCATTTTGTCTATTATTACCAAAATTAAATTCCAGTGACAATGTAAGTGTCAGCAGCTAAAACGGATTGATTTCATAATAATTTAGGTGCATATAATGACACATTTAAATTAAACTTTGTTATTGGTACTTTTCCATCTTTTATATGCATTGTACGATTTGTAAGAAAAAGACGGTAGAACAAACGATTTTAACTATACAGGGTGTCTCACAATGCTGTTTACACGCAATATCTCCCTTATTTGAAAAGATAAATAAATCAACCAAAAACTATTGTGAATGACTCAAAATGGCCCTTCAGAAAATATCCTTAAACGCTGGTTGCATAGCAACGTTTAAGAGATCATGCCAACTTGTTAATTCTTCAAATTGCACGCTCGGTTTTTTTTCACGGAAATGTATTCTTTACTTCATTCTGCATATGGTAGTATACCTTACGTAATTATCTAATGTGCATTTAGGGGTTGAAAAAAGATTTTTTTATAAATTGTACACTTCATATTCACTAACTAAAATATTTATTCAAAAATATGTGATTAGAGCAGTATCTACAAGGGAACTACTGAGGTGCTTTAAAGCCCGTGTAGAGTCCACAGGAAGGCATTTTGATCATTTGCTTTAAGTTAAAAATAAATTCAATTATAAAAAAAGTTTTTTTAACCCTTAAATGCACATTAGATAATTAAGTAAGGCATAATACCGTATGCAGAATGAAGTTAAGAATACATTTCCGCAAAAAAAAACAGAGGGTACAATTTGAAAAAGTAATCAAGTTGACATGATCTCTTAAACGTTGCTATGCAACCAGCCTTTAAGGATGTTTTCTGAAGGTCCATGTTGAATCATTCACAATAGTTTTTGGTTGATTTCTTTATCTTTTCAAATAAGGGAGATATTGCGTGTAAACGGCATTGTGGGACACCCTGTATAGTAAGGCTAATCTGGAGATGCCTTCTCAAAGTCCTTGCACAAGGATCGTCGATACACAAGCTCTAGTTCTTATTTAAATTAAACTTGCTTGTATCAATAAGCATAATTTTCCATAAATTTTATATGTATTATACGATTTGTAGGAAAAGGACGACATAAAAAACGATTTTGACCATTAAGGCTTATCTGGAGATGCGTTCTTAAGGTCCTTGCACAAAGTTCATTGATGCACAAGCTCTAATTCTCATGTAAATTAAACTTGCTTATTGGTAATTTTCCACCTCTTATACGCATTAAATGTGATTTGTAAGAGAAGGATGATGGAACAAACACTTTTATTTTATTTTGACCATTAAAGCTGAACTGGATGCATTGGTGATATCCTTATACAAAATCTAAGAAAAAGATTGCTATCGTAACAAAAATTGCTATTGGGTAGGTAATTCCACATCAAGGTAATTCACTCTTTTTTTAAGTTTTGACCATCACTCTCTTTAATTTTTGAAATTTGGCACAACTGGTATACTGCTAAAGATAAGTTAAAATCTAAAATATTATACTTTTAACTCAAGTGGTTCTTGAGTTGTGCCCTTCTAAATTGTACAAAAATGAGTAATTTTGAGCATGGTATTTATGTTTTCCTTTATAACTTTTGATAGAAATAAGATGAAAATGTGAAACAAAATCTGTTTTAAAGTCCATCATTTGGGCTTTAAAATGATGGATGGCATGGCATACTTTAACATAAAAAAAATTACATTGGGCCCCTGATGTCTTTGATCTTGAATTTTTCAGGAAACATTAAAAATGCTGAAAAAAATTGAACTTAAAGTTGCATATTTTTAAATATGTGTGCCACAACTTGGGTCTCAATGGGATCATTACTAAATTATTTTAACAAAATAGCAATGTTCAGCATTTTAACATAAATAATTTTTTCAATATTGGGAACATTAGAGTTGTGTTTTATAAATGATTATTTTTCTGTTCTGGGTAATTACTTACAAAAATTTCAGTTAGAAAAATCATTAATTAACAAATTCTTGGATGATTCTTTAAAACTTTGCATATTCTTTAAATACCTATGTCTGCCAAATTTCAACCTGAGATCTCAATGGGATAATGGGACTAATAATGGTTTTTAAAAACATACATAAGATACAAAGAACACGTACGCTCTTATAGACTTAAACATCCAGAAAAATCGAATTATGCCAAACACATTTTGGAACAGAACCACCTAATGACACCTCAAAACAACATTAAATTCTTACATTTTTGCAACAACAAACACAAATTAGACATTTTAGAAGCTTTTGAAATATACAGACATAAACGCACAGTACCTTTAATGAATGAACAAACTGAGCTTAGTAATTCTCCTTTATTAGAAGTGTTAGATATTTAGTTTTTGTTATGTATTGTATCTAGTTACCTATTTTCTGTATGTATTTATCCTTAGCAACGTGTTTGTTTATCAATCTTATCTACCTTTGATAATGACACAAAGTGTCGAAACAATATTGTCAGGTTAAGATATTAATAAAACTTGTGAAACTTTAATTAATCTTTGTATTTATATTATATTTCAAGGCTGATTAAAATTCGCAACATATGTTTGTAAAACCTCACCAAAAGATAACATTGTATCAAGGAATGTACAGTTGTTTTTATACTTACGAGATTCATTATGTACGTAAATACAGCATATTTGCGTTGTTTTCGAGAATTTAAGATCAATTTTTCATTTCAGTTGCAGTATGTGCACAAAGCAAAGAATATGCTTTGTTTTCATGTTTGAATTTAAGCATGCTTTAGTTTGAAAAAGTAAAAATATATAACTTGCAATGGAGAATAATTTATAATTACACATTTGTACAATCAATATTTATATACGTTGATTCTCTATATTCTTTCTTACTTTCTTGGCGTGACTATTTCGCTTATGCAACACTTTATACACATTTGTGTTTAGATTGTGGAAATTTTACACTAAACTAATTTTAGAAAAAAGTTTTGTTTTCAGAGCCTTACTCCATGTGATATTTTCAATGCTACAGAATGGCTGGGACGTTATTTTTTGCTTTTTTTATTTACGTTTTTAATGGTTTCTAAAATATTCTAAAGTCATTTTTAGATGTTTCCTAAAGCTTTTTGGTACTGTATAAACAAAACTTTATACCCGCGTAGCAGGTATTATAACCTAGTAGCAAATATGTAAACAATTTAAAGTAAACTAGAAACAAAATAGACGAAGATTACAAATTCTATTAGAGTAAAATTGTTGGCCATGGAAATTACAATAAGTGAGCTTTTCAATTTGATTGAGCGATTCAAACATTTTTTTATGAAACGAATGTAACTGATTAAATTGTAGTGAGATAATAGCAAATCAAAAACACAGGAATGTAGTATAGTTCGGAAGTGAAACATTAGCTAGGAAAAAAACACTTTTCTGATAAATGATTATTCATGTAAAAGTCTGTACATGAAAAAGGAAACAATTCTGAAAACAATACATATATAAATGTGTGTTTTAATTTTTTTCAAACAATTCCATTTATAGACAGGTACGTACTTCCACGTAAGTGAGTATGTTCATGTATATGGATAATAATTTGTGTTGTCAATAGTTTCTTTTAAAACTTTAGTTAAATTGTAATAGCGTGCGACTAGAAATTAACTTGATCATTTTAAAATTCTATATTTCATTGTATAGATATATAACAGGTAATAAAAATATATATTACCACGGCTGCTATGAGATATACCTAAAATTTTGTTTTTAAACAATATAAAACGGTAATAAACTGTTTCTTTAAAGCAACAAATAAGTAAAAGTTTCAAAGTATGCCAAAAAATCACAGATAACTCTCATAATTTTCACTTGAAGCTTGTTATCTATACCATGGGCGAGTAAATTAATATTTTAATTATGGTTATCATATTGTAGGTGAAATATAGATAAATACATGAATCTGCTTTTAAATTAATTTAACTTGATATATCTTGAAAACTAAAAAATGTATCACAAGACATGGTAATAGATTTTTTTCTTATAGTAATGTAAGGATAAACAACATTAACATTTAAAGTGTTATTATATAAGCTATTTTGCTATACTCTAATGATGTGTCCAATTAATATTTTGATTTACTACAGTTTTGCATATTTTAGATCATTTTTAAAGTCTTTGTTCATACATTCCTGATATAACGGAAAGGTCTTTGCAGATTTTTTATGGTTTTTCCTAAGTTTACATTTCATGACTCCCAAACTTTTTCAAAAGAATAAGTATGGAGTGACCATAGACTTAATTTCATTGTTTGAATATCTTATCCTATGAAATAAACAAAGATTAATAAAAAGTTTCATCACAGTATTTATTAAATTATAACCTGACAATATTGTTTCGACAGCTAAGCTGTCATATTAAAGGTAATATAAATATAAAACAAACACGTCGCTAAGGTAAATACAAAAAATAGGTCATACATTCAGAGAAATTACATTCTTATTGACTTCAGTAACCCATTATGATACACTTCAATTAGCGTTACACTATTTAGGATGTTTGTAAACAAACATTACACACTCTGTACACCACTACTTGCTCTTACCTTAAAAGGTATAAGTTGATTTTTTCTTAAAGACAAATTATTGTTTTATCCCTTCTTTTTATGGTTAAACCTACTGACCTATTAAGCAGATCGTTCACTTTTAACATATATTGCATGTATTGTACATTTAACATTAGTGTTTATCTTTAACTCAACTTCATCTTTTGCATTTTTTTTAAAAAAGCAATAGCTCTTTGAAACTGCATAGAATACCGAACCCTATACAGGGTGATTTAGAGCACTAGATATACTTCCTAGGACTTATTAAGAATGAAATTTTGAGTAAAAATATTTTAATAAGCAGAGATAGTTAGTGAGCTGCATCAGGATAGGCAACTGTCTGTAAGGACATCTGGGTGCTATTAACTGTCTGACTTTCATTGTTACGATACATATTTTCGTTTTTCTGTTTCTAATCATTGTTTATCAAAATTTAATAACCGTCTAAAAGAGCCTATACTACAACTTTCATATGCATAAAATACTTACTTTTTGAGATATAACTAGTTAAATAAATTTATTGTATTGCTTGCTCCATGAAAATACATAAGCGTTATAAGAGTTGATAAACTATTTTAGAGCCATTGCAAAAAATAGTGAAATTCTTCAGGTAACTCAAAAAACATATATTTAAAACAATATTACAAACAATATTATTGCTCATATAATCAGTAGAGCTCAATACTAAAATATGAATTTTTATCATTTTTGACAAGGTCATTGGCGATCAAAAAGTCCACTATATCACGTTATATTAATAATTCCTAAAACAAATTTTACATTGGTATAAGTTTCTTTTCTAATGTATTATTATCCTTGTTTATTAGTAGTAATAGTAATATATATTTAAATATTTAATATATATATTAGTTCAAATCATGTATGCCATGTATTATAGGAATGTTTTTATTTTGGACATAGTTTAATTTATTGGTTCGACTACGTCACAACTAGATCCACTGCGTCACATTTTTCAACGTGACTAAGTGGACAATTAGCAGAAAATTATGAATAAAGCAATATCGAAATATGCTTAATCGTTGATAGATGGTTATTTCGGTATAATTTTAATTCCTCAGTATCTTAAAAGCTCATATTAGATAGAAATTATTATTATTTATCAAAATATTTATGTGACTTAGCAGATATGCAGTTTACACACACACTTGCCAATGCGTCTGTTCTTGCACTGATAACTTCAACTTTTGATTTTAACTGCCAAAATTATATCTTGATTAATTATATCTAAAGCACTAATTATGTGTCATCTAATGTTAGTTTCACATTTGGTTGCTTTACCTTTTTATTAGGATGAGACAACTTAAATTTTGTGACACAATGGAAAAACATGGGGGACAATGATTAATTAAAGATAACATGAAATTGGGATAAAATATGATTTAGATATTTGGTGGATCATAAGAACAACAAAGGTAAAGTTTATTGATTTACTTCTTATTAAGTTCGTTATTTTTCTAGGACTGTTTCTGATCATGAAGTATGTCTGGGAACATGGGGTTTTATATAACAGCAGCAGAAAGAATTCACCTTTTTTTCACATTGTTCACATTTTTTTAATCAGTAGTATAAAATGAGTTTGGTATATCTATACTATTAATGTGTATACGATAAATGATATAGATTATGAATTGTAATTCTACATATTGATACATTTACTGAGGGACACAGTGAGATGTCGAGTGGTATAAAATAGTTTATTGACTCATAAAATTCATTTAACTTAGTGTATCAAAACATTACTTTATATAGAAGTAAAACTAAAACTATATACTCTTACACTTCTCATGGTTTCAAAAGCACGGTTTCTTTTAAGCTTGGCAGAAATTCTTAACTGAATTATAGCTGAATGATACCATGGATGGGGGGGATAAATGTGTTACGATACATCTTGTTTAATGGAACTTTTCTTAATTCATATTTCAGGGTTCAATAGGTTTTCATAGCCATCTTGTTGTGTAATTAAATTTATAACATGATACTTTAGTGTCTACATTTAATATTATAATTAATCTACATTTTCTTTCTGTTGAAGGATTTTTATCATGAACTTGTTTCATTCTGACTCTTCAAAGAAGCTATGATAAATGTTTACAAAATAACTTGATAATTGCTATCATTAGGGGTAAGTTTTAATAATAAGATACAAGGTAACCATCTTTATTAAATATTAAATACTGTTACATACAGAGTAATTCAAGATGGACGCAGCAGAAACAATAGAACAAATTAAAGAAGCTATAGAGAATTCGCAGCGAGGAGGTCCATGCTCCTTGCCAAATAATGATGACAGAAAAGTTGAAGAGAAATCAAATTCTCCAGTAATATCAACAGAAGACAGTATAGCAGCTGACTCTTTATTAGGTGATACTCACAAAGAAATAGAAAAATCAATTGATAAAAGTTTAAATGTAATAGATAATAAAGAACAAACTAATGTAGATTCTGAAGAAAACCAACCAGTTAGTTCTGAAACTAGTAGTTCGTTGGTAGTAGAAGAAAGTAGTTCATCAGTACAAAGTGAATCTAAAGATGAATGTGAAAAAATGGATGTTGATAATGTTGAGAGTGAATCAACAAAGACTGAAGAAAGTACTTTAGGTGATTTAGAGAGTACATCTATGGAAGTAGATGAGCTAGAGCAACAAACAAATGAACTTGATACTACTAATGTATTAGAATCTGATATGGCACACAATACTTCTGCAAGCAGTAGTACATCAGTATTGGATAAGACAGATACCAGTGAAGATTCTCCAATAAATGAAACTCTTAAAATTACTGATGATAAGAAATGTGGCACTAAAAATACAAAAGAAGATATTTCTATGGCTATTGAAGAAAGTGACCTTAACCAAAGTGCAGGTACTGGCAGCTTGCAAAAAGAATCTGAATGTACAACTGAAGAACCCAGTGCAAATGCTACCACAGCTGAAAAAGAAAGTGAAGATTTAAGAGAAAATTTGTATAGACCACCTTCTAATGCGTCATCATCATCTTGCTCAATAGTATTTAACTATGAATCCCCACCATTTACACCTGAAATGTCTAATCGTATGTGTGAAGACATTCCAGAAAAGGAGATTGAGAATTCTCAAAATACAATAGAAACGTCTCGAGCTGTACCAGAAGGTAGATCTCTAGATATTCCAGCAAGTAGTTTTCAAGATATTCCAGCAAGTAGTTTTCAAGATGTTTCAGAAAGTAATTCTCAAAATACACCAGAAAATAATCTCCAAGAAACACAAGAAAGTACCTCTGAAGAGAGAAAAGAACCTAGCTCTAAAGAGGAAAGAGAAAGTAGCTCTCCAAAGGAAAAAGAGAGTAGTGTGCAAGAGGAAAAAGAACATCGCTCTCAAGAGGAAAGAGAAAGTAACCATCAAGAGGTACTAAATGATAGCATACAACAGGCAAAAGAAAGTAGCCTTCAAGAGGCATTAGCTGATAGCATACAAAAGTCAAAAGAAAGTATCTCACAAGAGTCAAAAGAAAGTAGCCCACAGGAATCAAAAGAAAGCAGCCCGCAATGGTCAAAAGAAAGTAGCCCACGAGAGTCAAAAGAAAGTAGCCCACGAGAGTCAAAAGAAAGTAGTCCACTAGTGTCAAAAGAAAGTAGCCCTCAAGAGTCACAAGATGATAGCTTTCAAGAGACATCTGAAAGTGACTCTCAAGAGGCACAAGAAAGCAGTGTTCAAAAGACAACAGAAAGTCCCACTCGAGACACACTGGAAAATGGCTCTCAAGAGGAAGTGGAAATTGACTCTCAAGATGCAGTAGAAGGTGGCTCTCAAAAGGCACTAGGAGTTGTTTCTCAAGAGTCACCAGAAAGTGGCTCTCGAGGTGTACTTGAAAGTGATCTTAAAGAGACACTAGAAAGTAACCTCCGAGAAACACTAAAAAGTAGCCCTCGAGAGACACTAGAAACTGGTTCTCAAGAGATATCAGAAAGTGGCCCACAAAAGACATCAGAAAGTGGTTATCAAACAATATTAGAAAGTGGCTCTCAAGATACACCAGAAAGTGGGTCTCAAGAGATGCCAGAAAGTGGCTCTCAAAAGACGCTAGAAAGTGGCAATCAAGTGACACCAGAAAGTGGTTTTCAAAAGATGCCGGAAAGTGGATCTCGAGAGACACCTGAAAGTGCCCCTCAAAACACACCAGAAAGTGAACCTCAAGAGATACCAAAAAGTGGTAACCAAGAGACACCAGAAAGTGGCTCTCAAAAGTCATCAGAAAGTGGCCTTCAAGACATACAAGAAAATATATCTCAAAAAGGATCAGACGTTTGCTCTCGAGGAACAGAAAGTTCTCAAGATATAACACTAGATAGTTTGCAAAATATAACAGAAGGTTCTCAAGATACGTCAAATAGTTCTAAAAATATAGTGAATATAACTGTACCTTCTTCCAACAATTCTTTTCAAGAAGCCATGGAAACTTCACAAGAAATCATGGACAATTCGCAAGAAGCTATGGACACTTCACAAGATATAATAGAAAATTCTCAAGATAGTGTTGGTGAAAATCCTGTGTTTGTACATGTCAATACAGAGAATGAAAAAGGAGACGATAAGAATAGAAGTGATAATGATGCTCAAGGTAAACGTTTTATAATTTTTAATAATAAATTAGTGATTTTAAATAAATAAATAAAATCTAGAAAATCAAGACGAAGAAGATTTTCGTAATAATCAACCGCAAGAAGACCCAATTGCTTCGGATGATTTTGCTCCTGTGCAAATGGAAGAAGAGAATGATGAACAGGGTGTCGATGAAGAGCAAGGCGCTAGCGAAGAGTTGTGTATTATACCAGATACAGAACGTGTTATATCCCAAGAAGAAAAAGATGCAGCATCAACCATGGTTCCATTAAGAGACCCAGCAGATACAAATAGTGCCGAGAGTTTATCGAAAGATGCAAGTACAGGTGATGCAACAAGTGGAAAATATATAATCTCAATGTCTACAGATGAAAATGTAAATGCCTGCATGCAGTGCTGTCTGGTAAGTATTGTGCAATTTGTTTTTTTTAATTATACAGCCACAGATTGATATCAGAAATCCTTGTAAAGTAAATTAATAAAAAAAGTTATAATCTGAAATCAATCATCAGTGGATATACTGTAAATATTTTCATATAATAATTTGTATCACAGTCACAATTTATTAATCGTTATATTTGTTTTTACTAAAGTAAGTTCTTTTAAATTGCTGTTAGAGAATTTTATGTAACAAAAAGATATTATGCAGATTATTGGAAAATTAATTTGAAGAGCTGGGAAAAGCACTCTCTAAAAGTACTTGAAGTAATATACTCAAGTACCTATTTGCAGAATTTTATTCAGTATTTCATGCTCCCTTACATATACAAGTACTTGGAAGTGTATTTACTTCAATTAAATACTTAAAGTAAATATTACTTAAAATCAAGATAGTACAACGTAATTTAATTCTGTACCTTAGAGGTAAAGAATCATATCTCCAGTTTTTGTCAAAATTCAGTTAATACGTTTTTCAATACACCAGCTTAAACTCTATTATGGTAGAAGGTGTTATATCCATTACTATTAGTTACTAAGATCAGTGTCTAAAAAAGTAGATTTGAAAAATTCGTACAAGGGAAAAGTCATATATTCGAAGAACAATTCTGCACAATTGTCTCTTCAGCAATGTCAAGCTGGTAGAAATATCATAAACATAGCTCTCTATGTTTCTGCTGCTGATCATAACATGAATAACGTCTCAAAATTAAAAACCTGCTGAATTCTATTATTCTGTACACCAAACATCACATTGGCAGCGGGTGCCTTGGAGAATCGTCAATCTATCCATCAACTAAAAATGTTTGAAATGATTATAATAATTTTATGTGATTTCATTTGTTCGCTTTTCCCTGGCCCACCAAGCCTTCGATAATTTCCTTTTTGACCCATATACGAAAAAGTTTGCCGACTCCTTTACACTACTGACCAGACAGTTTGTATTTTGTTTAGGTCAATTTTTTCTACTCAGCACCTACTCATAAGATGCCTTTTTCATAGAAAGTTAAATGTAACGTTTATGGTCAACATAAAGAAAAAACTTTTTTTTATTGCGCATTCTACATTAGATGTTTGATGCGGTTCCGCTAGCTTTTTCTAGAGTTAGCAAAACCTGCAGTTTAAAAAAAATCACCTGAGCCTTAAGCTCGTGGGTGCTATACCAATTACTACTTCTTTTATTGTGAGGTATATTACGTATACTACGTATTACACATTGCGATTGACGCTAAACACCAAAATTCGAGTTGAGAAGAGGGGGTAGTTGCTCAAAAGGGGCAGTTCAGAGAATATTGGGATATATTCAAAAGAAAAAATCTTTGGACTAGAAATATTGATAGGAATCTCGTCATGAAAACTCGAGCAATAAGAAGATTGCTAAGGTCCAAGGGGGGGGTTTTCAATTTTTTTAGAAAATTAGAACGTTGAGATTTTCATTAAAGGAGGTGTAGAGCAAAAAACTTTTTTTTAATCATCATATGAAAATAAAAATTCTAGGAATTAAAATGAAAATTGCACTTGTCTAGTTATAATAGTTTCGTAGATATCGGTTCTTGAAGTATCAGGAGTTTAGTGTGTGACGTCACACCGACATGAGATGCACACTGTCGATCCACACGTTAATTACCGCGCAGCATTTTTTTTATGCGTCATATTAATTTTAACTTACCCTTGCATTACAATAATATTTTATGTTTTTAGCATAATTTATTGTTAAAATGTTTAACTATTGCGTTGTCGGTTGTAATAACATTAAAAAAATTCATCAGTGTCTCTTTATAATTTCTCTAGAAAACAAAAAGAATGAAAGCGTTATAAAGTGTGGAAAGTACTTAGTACCATGTACCTAGTTTGCAGTGTACATTTAGTGATGTTTTAGTATACAAACTACCATGTGAAAAAAACATGCCTAATCCATGGCAAAGATTTTTACGGTGTTATATTTGCCACCTTTAAAATAATGCCGTTGTCAAGAACAATCAAAGATAGTATGTGTGACATTTCTTGTTTTTTCTCATACTCTTCAATTATCCTCTACCTAAATGCACTACTCATTGGTCTTCCGTACTTCTATCTAAGTGTAAAACTCTATTTACAAACGATTCCTGAAGAATAATGCACGTATTCTTCACTTACTCCATTTTCAAGAGCATTTTCCTTGCAGCAAATGCATCCCCTTACAGTTGACATAAGCATACAATTATTGCATTTGCACCAATTTTCCAATTTAGATTGTTTAATTTTGTAATATTCGACTGATTATCATCTTCTCTTTTTTTGTATTCCTTTATTTGCCTTAATTGAGCCTGTGTATATTTTGGTTCAAATTTAAACGCTATTTTTAAAGAAATGCAATCAACGCAAAGAGTTTTGAGGTTTCTATTGAGGTACGATTGAGGTTTCACGACTCCGAGTTGGTGTGATGTCATGAACGAACTCGGACAAACTACTAGTGGCTGTATCTTGGTTATTAGTTATCTTAGAAATGTGTGGTTTTCAGTATTGTTCTTAGATTTTTTTATTCTAAAATTTATTTTTTACACTACACCCCCTTTATAATTGAACTATCCATGTAGTAAGTAGTAACAAAATTTTCATAAATGAGACTTTAACTGAGAAAAATGCATCTTGAAAGGCATAAATTCATAAAATGTGATTTTCCCATGTTAATATATCTTTAATGAGAAATGTTTTGGATAAAACTCAGCTTGGAAAAGGTTTTACTAAATAAAGAATTTTATGTTCTTCAGGATTCGTGTGATAAATCGTATATGATATTCTGAACAATCTTTATTAACTATTCTATCATTGAAGTTGTGTCCTAACTCGCAAAATAAGCATGGTAGCGATAAAACTGTGTTAGACAGCAAAATAAGATTATCAGTAAATGGCCACTGCCTTTCTGACAAATGATCTCGATGGTTATTCTGATATATTTATAATTATTTGTATAAAATATTTTTAACTTGCCCTCATAACAAGTGCATCATCTGGATGTTCATTAGTAGATTGAAATTAATTAATGGTTATTTCAGATCTACTAGGCTGAAGAAAGGTTAAGCGCTATACTGCCGTAAGCCCAAAAGGCGTATTTCAATTTTTCTCATCATTTTTTTCTCTTTTCCTAAGAAAAATGTCCGTATCTTATGGTGCTATAGCATATAAAGTATTATTAAAATTAGATGCATCTGCACAGTACAAGAAAAATGTAAGTTATATACTTTTAACTCAGTTATACTAAGCGAAATTGACGCATCTCAAACATACGTTCCATTTGCTTTACATTAATCTCAAAATTGACTATTCTTAAGATACAATACATACAAATTTATACAAAAATAGCGGTTCTGCTTGAGCCTATGTAAGAGACTGTTTGGGCCACAATTATTTTAGAAGTCCCATTTTTATTGTTTATCATCTTTTAGTTTTTCCTATTCTGTTTCAGAATGGATTGAATCTTTGATTGTTCTTGCTTCTTTCACTTTTAAAGAAATGTATTTGCTATTTCTATAACAATGGACTACAATAATGTGCAGATTTGTTTAAAATTTCTATATTTAAACTATTTTTATTAAGAAATAGAAATGTTAATTTGTTATACAGTGAAGACTTGCTAATTCGGACTAATTAAAACATGGGCAATCCGAATCATCACGATTTCCGGATTACCACGTCCGTATAATTACAATGTGCAGCGGTCGTATTCGGTCACTATTTTACATAAAAGTACATATTTTTACCCTAGTGCATAAAAGTACATATTTTTAGCATTTAATCACTAAAAGTACGTATTTTGTTAGCAAGTTTTAAATTCCACTATTTTACAACCGCGATTGTAAAACGCAAGCCATTTTGGACAAAACTTAGTAAGAAAATAAATGCAAATTGCGCCTTGTTGTGCAGGTAATAAGAACTATTATTGTTTAGCGTAGCGCGCTATTAGCAATTTAGAATGTACTATTGAGAAGGGTATATTATATTGCCTGATAAACTTCAACCGTGAACACAAAAATGCATCATCTTCGTAACCACGGGATTTGAACTCAAGTCTTCTGCGTCACAAACTCGATTGCTAACCCACTGAGCTACAAAGGCGTTTAAACAGTTCGTAAACATATATGGAATAAAAAAATCGAATTAAAATTGAATGGAACAGTTGTGGATAAAGTATAGTATTCGACTCGCATATAATGGCGAGTATTTGCTCGGCCGATTCTAATAAACTTAAACTTCGCCCTAGATTAATAGCCATCATTATATGCTTGTTGAATAATATACTTTTTTTTATAAACTACATACATATTTGGTACTTATTTAAAAAAAGAAGTCGCTAAAAAGTACATATTTTAAGAAAGTTTAGTCACTATTTACATATTTTTTCAATTAACTCTGCTACGACCGCTGAATGTGTTATTTATAAATAAATGCAATTAAAACATTCTGCAAAAACATTTATTTAAAAATAAATAAAACTACAAAAATATTTAACGCAAAACAGTTTTAAAAAGACAAAAATAATGTTCTGCATTAATATGCCGTTAACCAAAAAAGGCGGCAATTTTTGTTTGTTTCGGGTTTTTTAAACTTTATACCTTAAATATGATGTTTCTTTTAAATTTTCCAGCATCACAATTGTTTCAATTTTTCTACTGTCCATTGCAAAGCCACACTAACTGCTTTGCAACTGTTAAAGGGTGTCTTAACACGTTCACTGCTGATGACGAGTATACTCGTCATTCTGATGTTTGCCGAGGTGCGCATGACGTGTATACACGTCTTTTCGCTCTACATAATTCTCAGTTCAGTACGAGCTTAGCGTTGGAGAGAAGGTGTTGTGTTTGTGCGAGCGTGTAGTGAACAGTCTAGAGTTGAAGTTTCAAGTCATCGTTTCCCCTGGCAATGGATACTCCTAAGGCAGGTCCTTCGGGTATGCAATTACGCAAAAAACGTACTCCTAAGTCTTCTAAGGCCCCCCTGACTGAGGAAGAATTAGAAAAATTGCTGTACGAATCCGACAATGATGTAGACGACCCCTTTGCAACAATGTTATGGCGAGGGCGACTCGTTTTTCGTCAACACATCAAGAATAAGCGCCACAAATATGGCGTCAAACTGTACATGCTGACAGACCCTGAGGGAACAATTTTAAAATATGCAACATATACAGGAGCTTTGGATGTTTTTGGCGGGAAAGGCCACGCTTCAAAAGTAGTACTTCATTTACTTGAAGAAAAGCTGGACGTAGGACACTCCGTGTACCTGGACAACTTCTACAACAGTGTAGAATTGGCTGCAACGCTTTTAGAAAGAAATACTTATTGTACAGGTACACAATATATTAATTTTAATTTAATTTTCAAATAATCGGCGGTAATATATTTTCAGGAACTCTAAGGGTTGACCGGAAAAACACCCCCCAAGAAGTGAAGACTACTAAATTGTCAAAGGGCCAAACTGTAGCTCGAACCTCCAATGGCATTTTAGTTGGAAAATGGAGGGACACAAGAGACGTGGTTTATATAACTACTGAATTTACTAATGAAATGGAGCAGCATATCACAAAACGCGGGGAGCAGAAAGAAAAACCAAAACCCATCATTCATTATAATAAAAATATGGGGGGCATAGACCGCCAGGATCAAATGTCTTCATATTACCCATTTGAACGAAAAACCATTAGGTGGTACAAGAAATTGGGCATTCACACAATGCATTTGCTTTTGCTGAATGCTCATTCCCTGTACCGGAAATATGGAGAAAACCGTAAAATGAGCCTATACGATTTTAGAATTGCCATCCTCGAAGTGTTGCTGCAAACAGGTAGTGCACCTGATCCAAGACCGGCGGTGACTCAAGAAGTGGCGCATGTTCCAGCAAAAACTCCAGAAGGTGGCAAATGGAAAAGGGTGTACCGGAGATGCGTGAAATGTGGGTCTGCAAAAATCAGAAAAGAGACGAGATATTATTGTCCGTTATGTCCTGGGCAACCCGCCCTCTGTATTGAATGTTTCCCTGATTATCATAGGCAATAAAAATTAACAAACTTAACAACAAATTCTTATTTTCTGTTTTTATAAATAATGGCACTTTATACAACTCAAAAATATGCAAGCGAGTATACACGTCATTCAGCACCCAGCGGTAGAAATCATTGCTAGGTGCGCACGCCGTGTATACACGTCATTTATTTTTTTGGCTTTTTGAGAATTTTTTTTTAAATTTTGACATAATGTGAACTCATTCTAGTCAGATTTGCAAGGTCCGTTACAAAAAATATGCTTAGCACACTGGGTACGAAGGCATTTTTGAGGTAGCAGTGAACGTGTTAAAGAGCTTGCGAAACATTGAACAGCTTTTCTCTCGAAATTCTTAACACACTCAAATTGTATCTTTTTAAAATTAAGTATCCAATCTTTAGTTGTCATGAAGTCATCCTTTTTGAAAACATCTTTGATAAAGTCACAGCAGTGTGTGTTGCATACCAAACCGTGAAGCAGTAGTGATACAACGTATGCACTACCACACTCGTACACATTGCGTACGAGCGTGATGATAGTGCATACGTCGCATGACTCCACTGTTTCCTATGCAACACACGCTGCTGGATAAAAATCCTTTGCCTTTTTGGTCAAAATTTTGGAACATATCTAAAACCATGCAAACAACTTTTCTTCCATTTCAGGATATTTTGCAGGTTTTAAAGTTGTTGTTAACTTTGCTATACGATCCTTCTGATTTTGTAAGAAATCTGGTAATGTGTAATATTTAAAGTTACAATGCGGTCTTTTTAAATTTAACAATTTTTAAATTTAGCACAAAATCTTTAACCTTTGTAACTGATACGAATTGTGAAGTTGCGATGTAACCACTTTTAAAAAATATGTGACTTTATAATAAGAATTAGTCAGACATAGATATAACGTAAACATAAATAAAATAAAATCTTATTTCCAACGGTGGATTTGTACCAAAATTACGCATCTGAATACACATTGCATTTGTTACAATAAATAAAACTTGGAAGAATTAAAACAATAAATTCTAGAGTTCGGATTATCAAAACCTTTAAATCCGGATTACAATAAAATCAATGTAAATAAATTACTGGTCCGGATTCTCGTGGTATTCGGATTAACGTAGATTCAGATCAACGAGTCTTCACTGTATTTATTGATTCTTTGCTATTGCCATTCCATGTGTGATAACTTATAATGTGTAATCCTAAATCTTTTCAAATACTACTCTGGAGCATTTTAGAAAGCTCTAGACATTCTAAATCTAATTGACTAATTTTTGCATTAATATTTACTTTGCCAGTAAAAATCCATCTGTGATCTACTCTTTCAAAAATTGAAGCATAAAGAATTTTTTATAAGTAAATAATGGATACTAGCCATAAAGCCTGCTCCATTTACTAGAGTGGGCCTTAGAATTCTGTTGGTTCATCTGTCCTTCTTTAGATCTCAGTTTCCTTTTCTAAGATCACATCACACTGAAAAATGTATATGGACAATTTTCAAGGTTTGGGCTTTCATTTGGTGTATTTGTCATCTTTCTACATTAAATAATCCTAGAGAACTTTAATGCCAGAATTGGCATGAATGGTGCCCTTTTATATATTTGGATACTATTGACGATTGGCCAAAAATCATTATGTTTTCGACTGGTATATCACTGTTACATATTATTAACATCCTTGCTCTGAATTGTTTAAAAGCTGACAAAATATTTCCAAGCCTCACACTCCTATTTTGTTCTCCCTACACCTGCAAACTTTTTTATTTGGTGCTTTAAAGCTCCAGTGATAAGAAAATAACAATTGACACATATCTTTCAAACTTAGATGTTCAACTACTGTACTATTACAACTACTGTGTGCTTAACACTCTTAACAGACTCTATTCTAACAGTATTCAAAAGATTAATTGTGGCTGTTGATGCAAGCATTTCCTAGTAACAAAATATAGTGCACCTTAATTATTTACAACTATTATGATCTAATCTTCTTTTTATAGCCTAGAAAATCGAAGTATTTAGTTACAAATAACAAAAAGTCATACTTTGTTTGTGATGAAAATTGTTTGAATTCAATGAAGGATAAATATGGTGATGCAGTAGTGTTTAGTTCTGAAGGTGACTTGAGAGTAAAGAATTTATCCTCAGGTATAAACAAGGATAATATGATTGCTAAAGTTAAATTTCAAAGAAAATGTATGGAATGCAGAAAGAAAATTATGAATGAGGAATTTAACTTATCCTGGGAAACTATGGAGTTTTGTAATGAATTATGTTTATGTAAGTAATAAGAAAAGTTTTTAAATATAGAGTTATATTATTGCATATATTTACTATTGCAGCAAAATACCAAAAGCGCATAGGGTCTAATTGTGCAAATTGTCACTCTGAAGTTCGTTCAAATTGTATGGGAAAATACTGTGTTCGATTTGGATATGATATACGACAATTTTGTAGTAGTTTATGTTTAGAAGAATATAAGAAAGGTCTTAAAGTATGTTCCTATTGCCAAAAAGACATGTCTGGAGGAGGAGATGGATTCTTAGCACCTGTAGGTGATAAGGGTCAATTTAAAGATTTTTGTACTCAACAATGTATGGAAAAATATGACATCATGAGTAATAATCGTGAACAGCCACTAAAACCTGGTAGGGTATGTTCAGTTTGTCTCATTGAAAAACCAATAACTATTGAATTTCAATTGGACATGAAAATGAACTTGTTTTGTGGCGAGCCATGTTTTGTTGCCTTTAAATTTGTTAATAATATTACACCAGGTATAAAAACAATTATTTTTATGATTGTATTTGTATTTTGTATTATTTTTCTTTACAGGTAAATGTGATATGTGTAAAAAATATTTTGATAACAAAATACTTGAGGAGAATTCAATGTACTATGATAGCGCACAACATAGTTTTTGTTCCAAAAGTTGTCAAAATATTTATATAATTGCGCATAGAAGAATTGTACCATGTAGTTGGTGCAAAGTGAAAAAATACAATTTTGATATGATCAAGAGACATTTTTCTTCCGGACCAATGATTATGATGTGTTCTTTAAATTGTTTGAGTTTATACCAAGTGTCTCTAAATGCAGTGAATACTAAAAAGTAAGTACTATTAAACAGCATGGTAGTATAGTATTTAATAATTATGCAATGAATAGTGGTATGAAACCTATAAAATGTAATCACAAATTTAAATATTTTCATAATTTAACTATCCGAAAATAATTGAATGCTGGTTTGCAGCCTGAAGTATGAAGGTTGTTATCCAAGGTGTGTAGCTTATATAGCCTTGATTAGTGTGGCAAGCACAAAATAATCTCAAAAAACTACATATACAAAAAGCAATTACATAATGAACTAATTATGCATGTAACTAGACTAGAGATGGCAATGATATATCAAAATAAATTATACAGGATGTCTCGGAAATAAAGGGATTTGAGTTAATGGTAGATAGGTGGAATGGAGTAGAGTAAATTTTCCTTATAAAGTTTGTTCTTCAACTGAATAGTTTTCGAGAAAATGAATTTTAAAGTTTCATTGATTTTCAAGTCCGACTCTGTAACACTAACCTACCTTAATGTACTTTAAAAATGTGATACCATTTGTACATCTGCGTGCCTTTTAAAAATTGTTATTGTATGTCACGTACAAAAGTAATTTACGATATCTGAACGTCTTAAACGTAAATAAAGTTGTTATTACCTATTAGTAGGTCGAAATATGATCTGCTGTTGTAGGTATGCTTTATTTGTGTTGATATAAACAGATGTTCTAATAAAACATGGGGCATTTACACCTAACGGTAATTACGTAATTAGTAGTTATGGAAGTTTTATTTTATAGCATATGGGTTATTTTGTTAAAACATAACATTATCTACACAAAATATTTTATTTTGGTCAATCCGTCAACTTACAACAATAATCAGGTGTAATTAATTGTTGCACAAGTGTTGTCATATTTTCTTCAACGATTTGAACGTAGATTAGAAATGCCTGCCTGAAGGAGTACATTTAAGGAACTTTGTAAAAATGCAGATGACAATAGTGTCTAAAAACTGGGAATTCAATAAACAGATCACAAAACTTTTCAAAGGAATGCGGTATAATCCCTTCTGCGAATTGTTAGTATTTTGTTAGATTTATTTACAATACTAGTAAAGTTCTTTTCATAGCGGTAGCCTTTCATGTAATTCCGTAAAACTGTAAAAGCCTATTTGCAACGTGCAAGAAATGTCAGAAAACAAGGACTAGTACATCTTGCAAATGAACTCTGTATTCTGTATTGTCACGTACTATTTATGTTTAAGAAAATAAAATAAGGCTTTAGGGATTTTAGGAAGGAATCTTTATGTACTTCATCAGTTGAAAGTGCAAGTTCCATGTCAATACATGTATCACTTGCTACTTTGCGCCACAAAAAGTTTCAGGTATTCGGAGTGTGAACACTGGAAATAGTGTTTTACTTGTGTTTAGTGTGTTAATAGGTGTAATTATTATTAGTATTTGTACATTATACCGGGTGATTGCGGTAACCATATTCTAATAATATGGCGCAGTTTTCGATCCAAGAGTATACAGATATAATATTCATGTACGGTGAATGCAATTATAATTTTGCAGAAACTCAAAGGGTGTATGCTGAACGGTTTCCAAACCATCGGCAACCTTCTAGAAATACAATCATGCAGTGCATGCAACGATTCCGAGATACGGCAAATGTTGTGCCGACATATGAAGGACGTGGCCGAAATAGACGTCGCGACGTTGCGCAAGCGGAAGAACCGATTTTGGAAATGGTAGAAAACGACCCTACCCTTAGTACACGTCAAATTTCCTGGGAAGTTAATATTTCACATAGTACTGTGCATCACATACTCCGGGAGAATTTATTGTATCCTTACCATATTCAGAGGGTGCAACATTTAAGGGAAAATGACTTTCCCTCTCGCCTGGAATTCTTTGAATGGTTTAGACAGGAAGATACGCGACAACCAAATTTTTGTGAAAGAATATTATTTACAGATGAATGTTGTTTTACCCGCGACGGCATTTTAAATTTCCACAATTGGCATCACTGGAGCCAAGAAAATCCACATGTAATTCGACAAAACAGATTCCAGTGGAGATTTTCAATAAACATATGGGCAGGAATTTTAGGCGACGTACTAGTGGGACTCTTTATACTACCGCAACGTTTACGAGACGTCGAGTATTTGGAATTTTTGGAAACCACGTTATTCGAATTCTTGCACGGTTTGCCAGTAGAATTCCGAGGACAAAGCTGGTTCATGCACGATGGTGCTCCTTCTCACGTGACTGCTGTTGTTCGGGAATATCTTACCGTGCAATATCAGGATCGATGGATTGGACGTCATGGCCCCGTGCCCTGGCCCCTGCGTAGTCCCAATATTAACCCATTGGATTTCTTCTTGTGGGGTTATATCAAAAACCTGGTATACGCCACAGCTGTAGAAACCGAAAACGAATTACGCGAACATATTTTTGCTGCTGCTGAAGAAATTCGTGCTCAACCAGGTATCTTTCAAAGGGTCCGAGAATACTTTTACCGTCGGATAGATGCTTGTGTTCGTTCAAACGGAGGGCATATTGAACACTTACTGTAGATGCAGCTGTTCTTGTTTCTCGGGTAGAAGGTTGAAGAACACAGGGTGTTGTTAGCGACAACACCCTGGAAAACGGCTCACGGGAAGAGGGGAGGAAGGCGGGAGGGGGGTAACTTCTTCTTGTTTTAGTTATCAGTTCACTGGAAGGGCGTGGAGGCTGACATACACGCACCCAAAAATTGACACCTTTCCTAAAGAACACAACCTTCAACTCTCTGCGAACTGGTCACACTGCTTATAATATCAAGTATGTTGTTTAATACCTAATTCGTTTTATAGCAATTCTAACTGTTAATTGATTTTATTTTATTTACTTATTTCTAACGATGTCTTGAGATTAAATACAATTCAAATTCATTGAGGTTTTTCAACCTATACTACTACAGCATGTACCTACTATTAGTTGTAAGAAGAATAACAAAACACCCGGTCACTGTTGTTTAGTCTATCTTTATTTAGGACGCATTTATGACTTTATTACTATAATAACAGTTTAAATAGTAAAAATCTTTTTGCTTGGAATAAACTAAATAGAATGAGATCAGCATACTATTTATTATTAAGCTTCACCAGACACCAGGGTCTTCAGTTTGCTTAGTTTTCCGGGTGCCCACAAATTTTTAGTAAAAAAATTTTTTTGAGATAGTGCGGAATTTTATGCATTTTTGGCTTCTTCCATTATTCATATGTTACCCATTAACTCAAAATCCTTTATATTTGGGACACCCTGTATATTGCGATACTTGCCATATATAATAACAATATATTCATATTGATAGAACATTTTTGACGTATTGTTTCTTATATCGATTTCATATATCAAATCGAAGGTGCAGCATATCATGTGGACCAGGTACATTTAGCACTTCTAAAGGCATACTCGTTTATGCTTGTATCTTTCAAATGATTCACCATTCGAGTAGAGC
Organism: Agrypnus murinus; assembly: GCA_929113105.1. Classification (NCBI taxonomy): domain Eukaryota; kingdom Metazoa; phylum Arthropoda; class Insecta; order Coleoptera; family Elateridae; genus Agrypnus; species Agrypnus murinus. Next base: position 110,012,755 of record OV816023.1, on the reverse strand, counting down.
AAACATTGGAAAGAGCAATGATAAGGCAATAGCAAACCTGCCTGACAAGTCGTGGAGGGATACTGTATATAAACATTTTTTCAGTTAACTAATTAACTATTATTCAATAATAAATAACTATTTTGATCCCACTTATGTCTTACAAAACATTTAAATTCAAATATTTTCGCATATTACATTTCTTCTGAGCAACTTATATATGATTATATCGTAAGAAAAGTCAAATCTATCGTATTTCGATATATTTGAATGAACTCCTCTGTATAATTTATTGTTAGTCAACTTTATCAATTGCTGTTTAATTTTGTTGTCTACAAATTAAACCAAAAAAATGTAGTTTATGGGTTGGTCATAAGATAAAATAAGAAAGATGTTTTATAAAAAGAATAAACCTTTAGTGCCATTTCACATGGAACATATAGTCAGTACTGACTGTCAAGACATATAGTGAGTACTGTGTGGTGTGTTTAAATAAACAACTGCACATGGAATGCATATGATCAGTCCATATCATAAAATAAGTCAAGCCCGTTGCCAATGCACATATGTGTCAACACATATAATAATAATAATAATAATAATAATAAATGAATTTATTTCTCTATCACAACTTAACCAATACATATTAAGAAAACAAGGTATACCTAATTATATAGAGAAATCATAAGGCTGCCAATTCAAATTAGTAGTTTCCTACCCTTGCTCTTCCATTGGCACCTTAACCTACTAATATAATTACAAATAAATAATATAGTTGCCTATTTCTAAAATATAAGCTATAAACTAAAGTAAATAGAAAAAAAACAAAATATTCTGTGACTGCGTAATTTCACATACTAAATCGTTCCACATACAGTATAAAAAATACGTAAGAAATGAAAAAAAGAAAAACTGCGATTATCCTGTTTGTAGTTCATATAGATGCTTATACATATGAATCTTAAAAGAATTTTGAGAAAGTTCGTTTAATTTCTGTGGTAGATTGTTATAGATTTTATAAATTTGAAATTGAAAAGAACGTTCAAACAAAGCCAATTTATGTTGAGGTGGAGAAATTGTTCCTTTATATCTTAAATTTAAAGTATGTACATCAGTTCTGAACTTAATTTTGTTGTGTAGGTAAGCTGGCTGTTTAGTTTGAATAATCCTGTGACAAAGTGAAGCAAATCGCAAACAACGTCGATTTTTCATATTTAACCTTTGCAGATCTTTCAGCTTGTGTGTTATATGTTCGTATTTACGTATGCCAAATATCAAACGCAAGCATGAGTTCTGCACTCTTTGAATTTTACGTGAAGTATCCTGTGTAATCGAGGATCCGTAAATTTCGCTACAATATAAAAAGTTAGATAAAACAAGTGAATTACAAAGCAGGGTTTTTGTTTCAGTAGTTAATATTTGTCTATGGGGATAGATTAATTTCAGTGCCTGAATACTTTTATTTATGCGCGTGTGTATGTATTTCTCATATCGGAAGGTATTATCTATAATAAGACCTAAATTCTTAGCTTCTTTTTTGATAGGAATAGAGATCCCTCCAATCGCTACGTTAATGTTGTCAGTTAAAAATTCAATAAAGTCTTTATTCCCAAACAAGATAACAACTGATTTTTGAGGATTTATAATTAAAGAGTGCTGTTGTGACACCATATTTATAGCATTGAGATCGGCGTTAATATCACGTACAGCATCTCGATAATTAACTGGACAAAACGAATGCAGAAGTTGAGAATCGTCAGCGAACATTTTCAATTTACACGTTTTAACGTATGTGTGAAAAGTGGAAGTATATATTATGAAGAGAAGGGGCCCCAATATGGAACCTTGAGGTACTCCTCTTACTACTGGTAAAAAGCTAGAAATTTCATTGTTTATTGCTACATACTGTACGCGATTGGCTAAGTAACTTTCAAGGAGTGAAACCGCAGAACCCGACAAACCAATGTAATTAAGAACAGATAATAATATTTTATGATTTATTGTATCGAAAGCCTTGCTGTAGTCGAGCAATGTGAGAACCGTTATTTTATTTTGGTCACTAGCAGCTAGTATTTCATCTATGACGTACAACAAGGCTGTCGTACAACTTCTGTTCGGCCTAAAACCAGATTGTGTCTCTGGAAGTATACTATTGTTATGTAGGTACTCTCGTAATTGCACGTTTATAACTTTTTCATAAATTTTGGATAAGACAGGGAGTAAACTAATGGGCCTTAGGTCTTTAAATTCTTCAGGTCTCAATTTTTTGGGTAGAGGAATAACTACTGCTTTCTTCCAACAATTTGGAAAGGCACTTGTTTGTAATAAATAATTAATGATATGGGTTAAATACGGAAGCAATGTTGGCATGGCGTATTTTATAATTTCAATATTAAATCCATCATATCCAGAAGCGTTAGTTTTAATTTCATTAATATATTGAAGAACGTCTAATGTATTTACTTCTTTAAATTGAAATTGCATTGCATTAAGGTTTAATTGATTATTTTCATAGAAACGTATAATTTCATCTTCATCTAAATTACTAACGTTAGGAATGGAGTTTAAGTAAAAATGGTTAATTAAGTTGGCTTGAGCTAGGTATTCTGGAATTTCACCCCTTGCCTTAACACCGATATTTATATTTTTTAGTTTGTTCCATAATTGTTTAGAAGTACTATTCTTAGCTGTAAACTGAAAATAAGCTTTCTTCTCAACTTTTAACATGTAATTAACAAGATTACGCAACGATTTGTAATAATCCCATTTGGCAGAAGACTTTGTTAGGCGGTATTTGGTTAGAGCTTTATCTCGAAGTTTCATGGCAAGTTTAATGTTGTCGGTTAACCATGGAATTCGTGGTTTAGATATAAGAACGGTTTTAAGGGGTGCATGCAAATTGATTATTTGAGTTAAGTTATCGTTTAAAAACTTTAATTTTTCTTCACCATCATCTAATCGAAATATATGTTGCCATGGTATTCTTCGCATATCCTCTTCAAACACGTTCAAATCGAAATTCTTAAAATCTCGTATTAGTTTACGTGTAGGTGTTTGAGAAGAATATCTAATGTTTAAATTGCAAAATGTTAATTCATGATCGGCAATTCCATGTGCAGTACCGGACTCCTCCACAATATCAGTATTATTTATTAAAATAACGTCAAGTAAGGTTCTACTGTTTTGGGTTATGCGTGTTGGTTCAGTAATTATTTGAGACGCGTTTAAACCATCCACCATTGATTGAAAATATATGACATCAGGTTGGTCGATCGCTAACATATTTATATTAACGTCACCAACACAACAAACGTAATCAGCAAGATTAAGCAACAGAGTTAAGGACTGCTCTAATTCATCACAAAAATACTTGTAAGAAACAGTCTGAGACCTATAAACACACCCTACTCCAAGTGACACTTTTTTGAATTTTACGCATAACCAAACTTGTTCAATTGAATTGTTTGTATTTATAATTAAACACTTATAAAAGTTTTTAACATAGATGCAAACGCCACCACCTCTACCTTCTCGATCAAAACGAAATAAATTATAACCATCATCAGAAATTTCCTTTGAAATCCAGGTTTCACTGATAGCTAAAATATCGTAATCGCAATTGATCAGTAATAATTTAATATCATTAATCTTTGGAACTAATGATCGTACATTGACATGTGCAATTTTTATTCCACATGTTCCCATATTAAATGTATTATTTATTAAAAAGAAACAATATGAACATTAATTAAATTTCATTAATTATTAAAGATATATTAATATCTAATGTTAAGACATTAGATGGAATCATTTTACTTTTTATGGGAACACATGATAATAAGATTAAATAAATATTATTAATATACTATTTGTATATATTTACTAATATCAATATCAACGAGCAACAGACTGGTTGTTTATCTTTGCAAGTTGCAAGAAATATACAAACGCATTGTAGCTGTATTTCTAATTTATGATATATTGCTTACTTTAAGTTATTTAGATCATTTAACGATCGTATATGTTTAATTGTTTTGTTATCGACCTTTACAAAAACTTTACATTCGCTTGTCCATACCATTCTGGATCCGAATTTTTTTACCGCAGCCTGGAGTAGTTGCTGTCTAAGTTTGGTTAAGTCTTCACGAATAACAATGTGTGTGCCTTTTAAAAACCGTTTATTTTTATAAATTAGTGTTTTAGTGTTGCGACTTAATAACTTAACAATAATGGGTCTATGCAGACCTTCTTTGCCAGGAAGCCTGTGACTACAATCGATGTCCTTAATAGATAGTTCAAGATTTAATTTTTCTCGACACAAATCACTGATTACCTGGTTGGTGTTTTCGCCTTTCTTTTCAGGCACCCCGAAAATCCGTAAGCTGTTTTTTCTAGAATACTGTTCGCTTTCATCCTTATACAATCGCAGCTCAGATTTAACTTCAGCCAATTCTATTTCCAACTGGGACACTTTTTCATCGTACGCTTTAATTTGAACCTTGAATTCGTTTGCAATGCATTCACTTATTTTTTTGGACAGGCTATCCCATACGATCGAAGAACTGACCACTCTCTCAATCACCTTTTTAATAAGAGCTTCTTCTTCAGTTGAAGAACGTGTAGATCGTGAATCAGGCATGTTATTCATTTGCTTCTAATTGAGTTATTATTGAAGTCGCTACAAGCGTCAAACACGTCTACTCGCTAAGCGTGCACATCACAGAATCGCATATAGTCAGCGCATTCAAGGACATTGTGTTCATTCATTCATTCATTCATTCTGGGCGTGGTCTTCACTCTTCACCCACTGCACTGAAGCTCTAGGCTTATTGTGCCCCAAGAAGTGATTTACTCAATCAGACCTGTATCGCCAAAGTAGTTGAGGATACAGTTGATTGGTGCTGATGCAATTTCGTTCGGTTCAATATACTGAGCCCCGAAATGTTTAAATCTTTTAGCCCCGAGGGCTGAACATTCACATAGGACGTGTAGGGCTGTCTCTTCTTCCTCTTCACATAGCCTACAGGTTGCATCATCGACAATATTCATTATGTTGAGATGTTTATTAAGGCTACAGTGTCCTGTTAAAAGCCTTAGTTGTTTCCTGCTCAGTCTCAGCAGTTCCTTTGTTCTCTTACTGGAAGGGGACATCATTAGTATCTTTGACTGCCTGTGCCCCAAGGACATTGTGTTAAATGAACTATTGCACATGTGCATTGATGTTCAAATGTGTACCAGATCACATGTTTGAATCTGTATCTGAGAATTTTAAACTTATGGAATTTTAAAACAACTCTACTTAATTTACCACTCTTTGTTTATTTTTGTATGCATACATACATACATATTATTTATAATTAAAATATACATTTAATTGTTCTTCTTATTTCGGCTAAAGTCCGTAATTTCCATTTTATGCGTTCCATGGATTTTTGCATACCTTCTTTTGAGGCTACTTTGCTAGTGCGATTTCATTATTTTGAGAAATCTCGCACGTTTATTGTTTACACTTCTTTTACCACTTCTAATTCACTCTTTAACTTCTTTTATGCAATACTGTTTTCACCATACTCCAACAGTTCATTGTTCGTATCAATTATTTATTTGGGAGCAGTTCTGGGCAGTTAGGTGGATTGTTGTGTTTTATTACAAAATTTATATCTTTGTCTTTCAGCCAGGCAGTTGTTGTTTGGTGTAGTGAGCACTGGACAAGTCTGGCCAGAACATTATATCAGCATTATTTAAATTATAATTTTTTTCTTATGGGATACTAAGTTATTTTGTTGCTTCACTTGCTGTTTCAGCCAGTCAGTTGTTGTTTGGTGTAGTGAGCACTGGACAAGTCTGACCAGAACATTATATCAGTATTATTTAAATTATAATTTTTTTCTGATGGGATTCTAAGTTACTTTATTGCTTCACTTGCTGAATAATAGATTTGCTGGTTCTTTAGATTTTCTTTCGAATCCCTGATTGACGTGGTTGGATACTTTTATGTATGTTTATGAATTCATTGGTCCAATGTTTTTTTAGATGATTGATCTGTTCTTTCTTTATTTTTGATTGTTTCTTCTACCCAAATTTCTTTTAACGTCCATAGTACTGTCCATACTGATATATCTACCAGTCTTGCAATTTTTCTTGTGGATAGATCAGTTTGATAATAATAATGATACCTATTATATCATGTTTAACATGCTAATTCAAAATTTATCTGTATTTGAACAGCGAGCAAAAATTTTTGGTATCTGCATTATAATGTAGTTCATGAAAAGATTTGATACAAATTTCTTATATCAAATACAAATTTCTTCCCTTAAATTGGAATATAATGTGAAAAAGGCACCTTATAGATGTCTCGCACTCACAATAGGTTGGATATAATCTTTTTTTCGTTTCTTCTATTCGCAAAAGCAAATATGCCTTTTTCGTTGCAAAGATACATTTTAATAAATTAACTGTGCTTACTACATGTGAAAGTAGTACGTCCAACACCAACAACCAGTATTGATAATTAATGCTGACATTTGCTATTGACCATATATTCCATGTCAAAAGATTCTCAGCTATACACAACGCTTTCAAACAGATTGCCGTAGATATTATTGTATGTATCACAACATTTTTCTTCTGATTTCTCGTTTACATTCTTGTGCTTTGCCATGTGCACCATTTTAGGTCCTATCCTCACGAAGCTACACAACATCAACACGATATTCAAGTCACATGTTGAATCTATGTTGCCACTATATATTTTAATAGGAGAATGCATACGATGCAACACGACACGGAGGCAGCACAATAAAAGCTGCATGTTGCCAGTCAACATTTTCAATCGGCAGCCGAGCAAAATTTGTAGCATGATTTACTGACCTATTCCCAGATTTGTGCAAAAATGGCAATGCAAGAACGCGATATCAATTAAAAATTGCACTGGAGATTGAAAAATACCAATGTCTATTTAATTTTAAAATAGCAGAATATACCAGAAAAGGTGTGGAATGAAGTTGCAAAAAAGTCCTCTCCCTCTTCACTGGAAACGGGATTTTCTTCACTAGACATCTCGACGATAACTGACCATTTTTATCGTGTCGTGTGAACCTATAGGCGTTGGATACATTTGTTTTTGTGGTATTGTCTGCATATCGTGTTGATGTTGTGTAGTGTAGTGAGGATAGTGCCTTATACGTTTTAGAGCACCGATGATGTAGAAAACAAATCTACGAAAAATTAGCCATTGGAATAAAAAAAATAGAATAGAATAAAGCTTCTTATTGACCTACCCCAATTTAAAAACTGGTATTACACTATACTACTCAATGAAATAATACGGAGTCAATCCATATGAAATGGCCCAAAAAAGAAATTAAATAGTTGCTTGACCATTTTTAAAATATACCATATTTTGTAAACATTATTCTCTATATTATGACAATGTATAAATAATCTTATTTATTTTTTAAAAAAATTCCCTAGCTATGGCAGCCATTTTTGTTTCACACATTAGCCGTTTTTTTGCAATTGCAAAGGTTTACATAAAATTGATGATTTCTCGAATTCTATTTCTTCCGAGGATATTCAAACAAAAACCAATCTTTTTAGTAAGGAACAAGCTAAGATTTTAGTCCAGCACATTTTTTACCTAAAATTAAACCTAAGGGGTGATTTTTGGCCTCATACTAGGAGATTAAAAGTCATTAAAAGTCTCAGACTTGAGACTTAAATCCTTCTCTTTGTAAAATTGCATGTATTTGACAATTTTTAGATTTTGTCACATATTTGAGGTCCATTATCTCTAATGGGCAGCTTGTAAAATTTTAGCTTGCTCCTTTCTGAAAAGATTGGTATTTGTTTTAATGTCCTAGGATAACTAGAATCTGAAATAGTCAAGTCTCTGAAACTGCAAAAAACAGCTGTACCCGGGAAACAAAAATGACTGCTATAGCTGGAGCTTTTTTTTAAATTAAATAAGGCTATTAAGAATTGTCATAATATATCACATAATATAATAAATCACATATACAAAATATGATATATTTCTAAAATGGTCAAGCAACTAGTCCTGAACCACTTTATATGGATTGATCCTACGACTAATATCGTAACATACTACTAATAATAAAATAATACCACTAATATGTTAACATTGACCATACATTCCATGTCAAACGATTGTCAACTACAGAAAGCTTTCCAACGGATCGCCATAGATATTATTGAATCACAAGATTTTTCTTCTGATATCATTTTTTGGTAGCTTTGAAAGGAGCAAAAAATTTTTGTTATAAAATCAATAAGAAAATAGTTTTTCCCTCTTGTGAACCACATCTGGAAACAACATATGTAACCACGGACGAGAAAAGGGACCTATTGTGCTAGATCATGTTACCGAGAAAACAGCATTTAAAGTCTGCAACTCCATGCGTGTTTCGGTAAAAAAGAATTAGTCGTCTTTTTATAATAAAAGGTTGTAAAAGCACAAATTAATAAGAAAATCACCTACTACTATACATTTTTTTTCTAGAGTCCTCTGAATTTGATACCATATCGCTCGAGAACTACTGAACCAAATTAAATATTTTAAAAACGAGCAAATAATAAATTTATTTTTACATGCAACAGTAAAATATCATACTTCTAACTGATATACTTTTATTTTTATCCGACGATACATAATAAAAGGTACTCATTTTTATGGACAATTTCATTGAGAGCAAGTTAAATATTTTTTTCTCAGAAAGTATATCTCATATATCTATGAGATTTTTGTAGGGGTTAGAAAGAAACCTTGCAGTTGTTATCCTATTAATTTTCGGACAAAAAAGTATTATATTATATATTATACAAAAAATATGGAGCTAGCCAATTTTTTACTTACATAGAGATATGTGATGCCCAATTTAGGCTATCATCCAGGATAATACCCAATAAAGTGGCATTTTCACCCTTTGTATATTTATGATTTGTTGAGAAGACAAGTTTCTTGGTTTTATTTTGGTTGCAGCTTAATTTATTAGCATTGAACCAGGACTCTGCTCGTTTGAATGTAGATTTGATAGTTTAGCTAATTGGTCAATATCGGTGTGACTAATCACAATTTACATCACTAAATTGACGTCATCACAAAAAATTTAAATGGCAATATAGATTTTTAGTAGTGTAATCCGAGTGATTTCTCTTCCCTTTATGATCATGCAAATAAATCATAAGGTTGCATAACAAGAATTCTGAGAAAAATCGATCTGATATATTGATACCATAATATCAATAACATTAAATGTTCAGATCGATTCTTCTCAAAATTTTTGTTATGCAACCTTATGATTTATTTGCATGATCATAAAGGTTAGAGAAATCACTATCGGATTCCACTACTAGAAGTCTATATTGTCATTTAAATTTTTTGTGATAACGTCATAACTAACAAACATTTACAAAGTTCGGCTCGATTTTTCTCAGAATTTTTGTTATCCAACCATATGATTTATTTGCATGATCATAAAGGGAAGAAAAATCACTATCGGATTACACTATTAAAAATCTATATTGTCATTTAAATTTTTTTGTGATGACGTCATAACTTAGAAACAAATGAAAGTCGGAAGGTGAATCGCACATATTAATGTATATTTTTAAAAAATAAAATGACGTGTTTCAGCGTTTTTAAAAAAACCGGTTGAGTTCGCTTTTTTTAATATTCCATACTTAATCCCACCCTGTATATGCTAAAGAAGCAAAAACGATACGCTCATAGAAAAAGAAGGATAAAAGCATTGTAAGACACAGTTTCAATCATTTACTCATGCTTCGATAGATTTAAAAGCAATTCAATTTGTACATTTAAGACACAGTACATCTAAAAAATGTATAGGGGTGTAGTCTTTGCCTGAAGATGGGTTCATCATAGGCTATTATTATTACATATATGTATTAGGGTGACCGTTATTTTGCAAAAGTTAAAATTTTGTAGGTCTCTGTTTACTCACAGAATGTGGAGTTAAAACAAAATGTCCTTTTTGTTTTCCCTCGTTGTATTTTTTGGCAATTGATGAATCAAACTAGACAGTTTTGCCCACATCAAAAGAACACATGGAATTATTATAACCACCTTGATGTTTTATAATAACTTCATTTGAACGCGAGTCGCGCAACACGTAACTTTTGTACGGATATTTTTACCTAATAAAAGTTTTTTGTCAATGTTCACCATTACAACGAAAAAACGTCGAAACCAGCTTGCAATCTACTGCGCACCACGTGCTTGCAGAGTTCTTTAGCATATTTCTCGTTCTAAGCAAAGATCCTAATCATTGATCGGTAAAGTTCGTTAATTTCAACTTTTTTGGTAGGTTTCTTCCGTTGACAGCGTATAGGCCAGTACAATTAGCGCAAAAAAGAGGTCGCGATCGTAATTATTCTGGTAGTTTAAATTTTTTACTGTTTTATAAACTTGTCTCCTAATGTTAAATCCAAGTTTTCGACCTTAGCGCGCTTGTGCATGTGCCGCCATCTTGAAAAAACCAGCCGAAATCACGTCAAAATCTAATTTTTTCCATATATCTCCTTTCCAATGTAAATTTCGGTTAAAATGGCCTTAACAAATTTTGTGGAGCATAAAATTTCCTACAATCTTTGTGTTTGCAATTTTCTTCTATCTAGTAATAGTAATAGGTACCGAGAAATAAAGTAAATATGCGTATAAGTTTGCAAATAAATACACGATCGTGCATTTTAATTGTTTTTGCAAACAGTTTGGTTTTTCGCGAGTATCTCGTTTCTAGTGCAATTACGAGAAAAAATTGCTTAACATTTAGTAAATTTAATAAAAAAATTTATATAAAATATAAAATCTTATGCTCTACTAAATTGGTGTTAGTAAATTTTTCTCTAAATTGCACTGGAAACGAGATACTCGCGAAAAACCATACCTAGTCGTGCATTTTACTTGTGTTTGCAAACTTATATCCATATTTACGACTTTATATCTCGGTACCTATTACAGATAGAAGAAAATTGTGCATACAAAGATTGTAGGAAATTTAATGCTCTACAAAATTTGTTAAGGCTGCTTTAACCAAAATTTGCATTAGAAAGTAGATACATATATGGAAAAAAAACTAGATTTTGACGTGATTTAGGCTGGTTTTTCAAGATGGCGGCGCACGCACAAGCGCGCCAAGGTCGAAAACTTGGATTTAACATTAGGAGACAAGTTTATAAAACATATTAAAAAATTGAAACTACCAGAATAATTACGATCGCAGATCACTAATTGCACTGGCCTAGTAGTGTTTTCAAATATGCAGCGAGGTTAGGTGTTACAAAATTTGTTTTTCTCCTTTGCTGGTTATGATATTGCCTTTAACATATTCTACAGATTATTACTAGAATCAAGCTGGAGTTGATCTTGTTCACTAGTTTAGGTTAATAACTTGAAGGGATACTACAAAACAAGTGTCAACTATCAAATTTACACTCACTGCTATGAACACTTCAAAACGATAGTTGTTTATTGTGTTTTCTAACCGCCGGTTCGCGGACCGGCAGCGAACCGAGTTAGATTTTTACTGGTCCGCAAAATGTTTATGACTACTTTGTTGTTTCAGTGCTAACCGATGAGTCATTGCTTGCGTTCCGCATCTCAAAAACCCATCAGAATCCGGTTCTGATTAGTTTTAAACTGTTGTCGATAGCATTTGAACGACTATTTAAAAATGTGATGTGAACACACGTCAAATTATCTTGACTTACCACCAGTAGCGTTGGGTGCATACATCAAACCCGGGGAACTCGCAGTACAACACTGCTTTAATGTGTGCGTACGAGCATGATAGCGATATACCAGTTTGTTTTGTGCCCCAAGTTTGACGTATGCACCTTACTGCCACTGCTCACAACGCGTTTCGCTAAACTAGCTTACTTTGAAAGTGGTCTATAAGATGGCGTCCACAACCACAACACGTTACATGGTAGAAAGCAGAAAATCAGAACGCGTTATTGAAACTATTGTATCTGCTGAACGCAACTTTGTCTTCTTATATCTTAGTCAGGTAGTCGTTGCGGGTAGCAGTAAGGGATTGGACGGCGTTGTGTTGCAGTTTAGCAGTCGACGTTAGCTGATTTTTCTCGCAAACCTTACAACTGATAATAGTAAAAATAAGTCAAAACTTGATGGCCCACTAGAGAAAAACAGTGTTTTTGTTCTGAAGTATAACGCCGGTAATTTAAGATTTGGATTCATTTTATATCCGGAATCAGATGAGAGTTTGCCAAAATCACAATGTATTATTTGTGGAAACATTTTATCAAATGAATGCATGAAACCCGCGAAACTATCTCGCTATTTGCCCATTTGCTACTGCTTCATTGGACACTGCTGCCCATACTATATTTTATGCACATAATTTCGGTGCTTATTTTTAAATGTGTAAACATGGATTTAAAATTCACAATCATTATTGAAGAAATATTAGATTATAATAATAAACCAAATATGTATTACACTTTCATAATTGCCTTTCATATTATACAACACGTTCAATAAAAAAATCTGTTGAACCAGGCCATCTCAATTTGATGCCAACATTTGTCAAAACATGCAGCGAAGATTTTTCTGCTTGACCCTGGCAGCTGCTACGTTTGCTGAGAGACAGCATATTGTTCAAAACAGTTTTGACAGCTTTTGCTGCCGGCATTGAAACTGATTGAATGCACTAATTCAATGCCATCAACTCTTAATCTGTGTCGTGATATTAAATTTTCTATTTAATACAATTTACGAAGTCATTTAACTAGTGAAAAAAGCAGTTAATATTTTTTTTAAAATACAATTTACATATACAAATTCGTATTGTGTTGAAGTAAAAGCACAAAGGCCGAGCTTTTGACGTGTGGGTTAGATGTAAAGGAAGACACCATTCTTATCTGCTAAAACCCGTCCAATGCGTAAACGCCTGGGTTATCAATTGAATACGTTTGCTGAGAGACAGCATATGGCTTTGATCACTCATAATTAAAATTTTTGACAAAAATTAAAAATAAAAATTTCCTTAAACGGTACCATTTTTATTGAAGCTAGTTAAATCAGTTTTCATATTTACGAGACAAAAAAATGATATTAAGATAATAACGGTTCCAATGCTCAGGAGTTCTGTAATGCTGCTGCGTTTTCATCAATTAATGTTGTTGAAATAATGCCAGACTTCATCAAAAGTATTATTGGGAAACTAAAGATTAATAAAGATTTCTTTCGTCGATATACAAAGCCTCAGTACAGTTCGCCTTGCTGACGGATGGACACGTTAAGCTGTCGGTCCAGAGAAGCACACAAACACCTACCTGTGGTTGTCGTTAAGAATAACACCGCCCTATATCACGTACAAATATATATTCATACTTCAGTGGTTTGACAATGTTAATTACAGTTAACATTTATACATAATATTATTGATTTGTGCGCATAACTGTTAAGTAAATACATCTACAAATTTGATCAGTTGTTTTTCTGAGAGGTTAATAGTTGTAGAAAGTTTTGAAGTACCCGATGAAATACTGTGGTAATTATATTCACAGCAAAAGTGACACAAAGGTCAAATTGCAAAAATCAATTTCAAAATTTTGTACCGTGTGTCACGGCAAAAGCTTTAAATATTTTGCTTAGAATTAAAATGTGTAAAACTAAAATATATACTAAACAATAGTCATTTCCATAATCTATAAAATGGCATACAGCTTAGATTCAAAATTGTCTATAATATTCCAACAGTACAAAAAGTTTGTGCAACTTGTTAACGAGTCACATTCTGATCAGAGCCATATTGTTCAAAACAGTTTTGACAGCTTTTGCTGCCGGCATTGAAACTGATTGAATGTACTAATTCAGTGCCATCAAATCTTAATCTGTGTCGTGATATTAAATTTTCTATTTAATACAATTTACGAAGTCATTTAATTAGCGAAAAAAGCAGTTAATATTTTTTTATAAAATACAATTTACATATACAAATTCGTATTTTGTTGAAGTAAAAGCAAAAAGGCCGAGCTTTTGACGTGTGGGTTAAATGTAAAGGAGGACACCATTCTTATCTGCTAAAACCCGTCCGATGCGTAAACGCCTGGGTTGTCAATTGAAGAATCTTGTAAAACTTAAGAGAATTTGAAATATGCCTCAAGATGTAAACCTGGATTTCTCAACGAAGTTTATATTTGTACCACTAAATACTGAATTTTTGGTTATATCGTTTGGAACTACAATAATTGAAAATTGGCAACCCTGAAAATATCACTAACATTTAAACTGCTCTAACATTTAAATTGGTAAGGTACGAGGTAAGCGCCATAAATTCTCAACCTAATGTAGAAAAAATAAACTTGGTAAAATATAATAATTTTTACTTTTCAATATAATCTCCACCAATGTCGATACACTTATTACAACGTGGAATTAATAACTCAATGCCCTCGTAAAAATAATCTGAAGTTTTTTCTTGAAAATGTTCAATTACAGCTGCTTGCAACTCGTTCTCGTCTTTAAAACGACGGCCCCTAAGGTCTTTCTTTAAATTAGAAAATAAATAATAGTTACTAGGAGCCATATCCGGACTGTACGGTGGATGATCCAATGCTTCAAAGCCGCATTCGCGAATGGCAACTTGTAAATTGCGACAGTATAAACGGGTGCATTGTCGTGTAATAATCAAACACCTCTTGTTAATTTTCCTCAACGTTTTTCACGAATATTGTTTCTCAATGTATGCAATAAAGACGCATAATATGTACTGTTAACAGTTTTATTGTGTTCTTTAAAATCAATCAGTAAAATGCCGTCACAATCCCAGAATATTGTTGCCATAACTTTATAACCAGATGGACAGAAATTTTGCACATCTCATGTTTTTGACATTTTAAAGATATAGTGGGGTGGAGGGACCTACAAAATTTTAACTTTTGCAAAATAATGGCCACCCTAATATGTATGTGGATCATTCTCCAGAAAAGGTAAAAAAACATGTTACTGGTAAATTGCATATTTAGCACTGTACATATCAACAGAAACTTTGCAAGAGTATTTTGTATGGTTACTTTAAAAAAAGATCTCACCTAAACCTTGAAAAAAAAAAGTTTTTTTGTTAGTTTTGTTCATCAAACTTTACTTTTGTCATACTCGGAGACTGTAACCAGCTGCTTTTACGAGTGTATAATTGTTACAATATTTGTATCTGTTTCGAATAACTTTTAAATTGAAGCAGTGATACTTAAGCTTTTATCTACAGTTTTTATAAACGCCATGACTACAGGCACGCTAACGTGCCGCGCGTTAACACACTAGAGGCACGTGAAGTGCGTCATCACTGCGGGACGCGCGTACGTCACCACTTGACGTGCCTCTTATTTTATTTTCAAAGGCACGTGAAAATCTTGTAAAACTGTACCAGTGTACCGTAAGCTTTACTTGAAGGATATTGCAATAATTAAGATACCCCGATATCTCAAGACTAATATTTTTCACTCTTCTTTTAATAAATTCTCAAAAAAACCTATAGCAACCGATTGATGTGTAACAATGCGATGCTGTTTTTTTTCGCACTTTTATTCATGTTAAAATAGCTATTTACACTCGAATGCGGTAAGTCGAACTTTACAGGGCGACAACTTTGTTTAAGGCACGAGCCCGTAGGGCGAGTGCCTTATTAGTTGGAGCCCTGTAAAATGACTTGACGCATGAGATTTGTATAAGATTTTTTGGCCGACAAGTTTTATAGAAAATAAAAAAAAATAATTCAAAACATGCACATAATAGTGTGCTCTTGGATGACATTTGTAGTTTCCAAACGTACAATAGATGGCGCTGCGGCGATTTAAATTAATTAAATTTTAATTTTTTCTATTAAAGCCCGAAATATTTTTAATAATAACTTAGGTAACATGTATTTTATTACATAAACTTAATTATTACAAGAATAGTTGGTTTCTTAAATATCTCTAATTGCCCAGTGTTTTTTAGTATTTTTACCACATTCGCTTGTCATTTTACGACATCATGCGTAAATATGAAGCTACAGTTGACGTAAACAAAACTGAAACAAACGTTTTAAAATACAGGAGGCCAAAAAAATCTTTCTAAATACTTGAATTGTTGCAATTATTTAAATTCGCTAATGGTAACTAATTACTATGCCGATAAACTAGTTCTGTTTACCTATGATTATTTAACTATCGCCTATAAAGAATATAGGATCTTGGTCAATTTTACATTAATAAGAACTAATAACTTGATGAGCGCTTTTTTATTGAGGAGCAAAAAAAATTACATTGAAAGTTAAACTCAATTTCATTTAAAAAAATTTACAGCATTAAAACCTAAATATGTAACACTCTTGCAGTCGATCGTCATAAACTACTCAAAGTGGTGGCACATCTGCAAGGCTTTGGGCCGTATTTAGTTTACTGATTCGCGCACGGGGTGAGGCGTGTTCACTGTCGAATAGGCAATTTAATTTTAAATGTATCTCACCCATTGGGTGTGGATGTGAATGCATTGAGGAAGCTTTTTTGATTTATTTCGATTTTAAGGGTTGTTTAGGGTATTTACTACTACCACTAATATGTAAGCGGGGCCAAAACACATCACCAACACTTATTTCCGTTTGTTCTTTGCAATTTTTGGCTTTGTAGATAATTAGTTAAATTCATTTTGTCCATCGCTACTATGTACCTAATTTACACTATTCATCTGGTCGATTGTAATTTGAAGGTTTGGAATGTGAATCTGAATCTAAATCTGATGCTAACTTCAGCCACCCCTAAAATGGCATAAACAGTGTATGTACGTACCTTTATTAGTAATGTCACTAATTTTATCCATTATTAACTAAATTACTTTATATTTCACATAGCTCAAACAATCTCCAACGAACAAAACGAGCAGGGAAGAACGAGGTTAGAAGTTATTAGAATCATATTAGAATACGTTTGCGTTTTGCATAGGCGTTTTGCGTGCCGTTGAAAATAAAATAAGAGGCACGTCAAGTGGTGACGTACGTGCAGTGATGACGCACTTTACGTGCCTCTAGTGTTTTAAAGCGTGGCACGTTAGCGTGCCTGTAGTCATAGCGTTTTATAAAATGATTTATTTATTATATAAGTTTGAAGGTTTTTGAATTATAGCCATATTATAGGTGTAACTAGTTTTGGCGTCATTTCCGAAGCGCAAAATAAAAATGTAAAAATTTGGCAACGTGGTGTTCCATTTTGTCTGCACATACCGGGTGTGCATTCAGACATCTTTCTTTTAGCTGGCAGCAGTTAAAGTTAGCGGAAGTGGTTTGACTCCTAGAATAAGAAGTGTCTTGTTAATTGAAAAACACGTACGTACATTTATTAACCGTCATACCTGTAGATAGCTCAAACATATATAATTGATTTTATTTTTACAATTTATATAATTGATTCGGCTTTGTTATTAGCTGTGTTTGTGTTTCAGAAAGTTAGGTTAGGTTAGCATGCACCGTTTAGAGGAGATTATTTAAAAACTGTAAAATTGTCATTTCCGAAGTCGTCATCCCCGACGCCTTTTCCCGCTTCGGTAATATAAGAATAACATTTTTATAGTTAATAAATTAATGAAGATTTAAATGTGTACCTCGCAGCCCTCAACTCCTTAGAGAAAAAGTCATTTCCGAAGTTCTCTTTTACTTTTATAAAAATTACACTGGTTTTAACGGTTTTCTGACTTTTTGAGTTAATTGACGTTAATAGTGACTAGATGTTCATAAAAATTGTTAGTTTTATAAATAAAATATGCACTATTTTAAGAAACAATCCTTTTCATCAACTCCGTAGTTAATTAGCATCATTACTATAGTACGCATGTTCAAAAATTGAAATTTTTAAGAAAATACTACAAAAGTTTTATTGACAGGTGTTCTGCTGTTTTCAAAACATATCAAAAAATCTAAAAGCAAAAACTCGCAAAAAAACTACAACTTTTTTATTTGTTTCTTTTGTTTCTTAAATTGTCCTTTTGTACGGAGAATGACCCATGTATCCATGCATATTTTTTCCAAGTACTATGTTGCTGATCTCTGGTTAAATATGTAGTACTTTTCATTGAAAAAAGTATACAAAATCTGTCATTTTACAGAAAATAAAAAGTCATTAAACATCAATCATGCGGTGGAACAAAAAATCTGCAATAAATTGTGATATGAAAAGCATAACTAAATATGAATCCATAACTAAATATGAATTCCAATTTTTGGTAATTTACACCAAAAATGAAACTAATAGAATGCAGAGAATTACTTAAAATATAAAATGCTCGCTGAACACGCATGCACTTGGCACCAACATGCATGTAGAAGGAGACACGTGTGCAAGCATGTGTATGTGCACATCTGGTGCTGCTGAGCACATATGAACTCTGCTACCATCCACCAATTCGCATGAACTTAGCTGTATATAGTCTTGTGCAAATTAATGCGAACAAACGAAAATTTTACATTTATTCTAGGCTTATGGTTGGTAGCATTGGCATATTTGATAATAGTCAATTAAAGTTAGGTAATGTTTATTTGTTTATAACAAATATATTAAATTGATTTTAGTTTGTTTCTTTGTAATGTGGGTATGCTTTTATAAGTTTCACTGGATCTTTTAGAATTGCTAGATATTATCACTCCAGTACAGCATACAACGATAATTATAACATTGACTGAGCATTCGCAGAGAACTAAAGTCAGTTTAGGAGCTGTTAACAGCATTCTGTAAAAGGTTTGGAGAAACAGGTGATGTAATGAGACGATACAAAAAAAAAGGCTGCATCTGCAGTGACTATTCATGCATTCGCAGTTCACCGAAGGCTCTTGAAAGGTTCGTAGGCCTGCCGAAACAGATTTTGATTTCTGCCGTGATGAGGACAGAAAACGGCTACTTTGGGCAAAGATATATGGAAGTTTTACACCTGAAATGTGGAGAAAGGCTTTGTTTTCAGATTAAAACACAGCATTGCACGTTAATAGACAGAAGTGATCTCCAAACCTCACATATCAACTAAAAGGTAAAACATCCAGTTTAATAAAGGTTTTATCTAATTAATTATCATCGTTCCACTTTGAATGGATTTTACCTAAATGTCTTAAGATTGCTTTTCATATCACGAGATAGGTTTTTAGTTCTTATTAAAGGTATTATGAACAGCTAAAGTACAAAGTAATCCTGGAACAAAATGCTGACTGAGCTGTAAAGACTGACTACTGACGGCAGTGGAACTTTCCAGAAAAATTTAGCACCATACCACAAATCGAGGAAAATGAATAATTTCTTTGCGGAAAAAAATCACCTGTCTTGATTGGCCTGGAATCTCTAAAGACACCAATCTGATTGAGAACTTGTGGACCATTTGCAGAGCTCGATTAAGAAAATTGAATTGCACCACAAAACAAAAGCTGATTAAGTTAGAAATGTATGGTTTCGTGACCATTAAATGTCAGAAACAAACCAAAATTTAATTTAACCCATACAAATGGTGATAAAAGCAAAGGGTGAACATATTCATTTATTAAATATGTATATTGTTTGTGTTAAAAATTGTTTACATATGAATTGATAGAAATCCTTTTTCTCTTTAAATATGACTTTGTTCACATTAATTTGCACAAGACTGTAATAAATTGTTTTCTATTTTGAAGCATAACTGTTTACTCACAGAATGTGGAGTTAAAACAAAATGTCCTTTTTGTTTTCCCTCGTTGTATTTTTTTGCAATTGATGAATCAAACTAGACAGTTTTGCCCACATCAAAAGAACACATGGAATTATTATAACCACCTTGATGTTTTATAATAACTTCATTTGAACGCGAGTCGCGCAACACGTAACTTTTGTACGGATATTTTTACCTAATAAAAGTTTTTTGTCAATGTTCACCATTACAACGAAAAAAACGTCGAAACCATCTCGCAATCTACTGCGCACCACGTGCTTGCAGAGCTCTAGCATATTTCTCGTTCTAAGCAAAGATCCTAATTATCGATCGGTAAAGTTCGTTAATTTCAACTTTTTTGGTAGGTTTCTTCCGTTGACAGCGTATAGGCCAGTACAATTAGCGCAAAAAAGAGGTCGCGATCGTAATTATTCTGGTAGTTTAAATTTTTTACTGTTTTATAAACTTGTCTCCTAATGTTAAATCCAAGTTTTCGACCTTAGCGCGCTTGTGCATGTGCCGCCATCTTGAAAAAACCAGCCGAAATCACGTCAAAATCTAATTTTTTCCATATATCTCCTTTTCAATGTAAATTTCGGTTAAAATGGCCTTAACAAATTTTGTGGAGCATAAAATTTCCTACAATCTTTGTGTTTGCAATTTTCTTCTATCTAGTAATAGTAATAGGTACCGATAAATAAAGTAAATATGCGTATAAGTTTGCAAATAAATACACGATCGTGCATTTTAATTGTTTTTGCAAACAGTTTGGTTTTTCGCGAGTATCTCGTTTCTAGTGCAATTACGAGAAAAAATTGCTTAACATTTAGTAAATTTAATAAAAAAATTTATATAAAATATAAAATCTTATGCTCTACTAAATTGGTGTTGGTAAATTTTTCTCGAAATTGCACTGGAAACGAGATACTCGCGAAAAACCATACCTAGTCGTGCATTTTACTTGTGTTTGCAAACTTATATCCATATTTACGGCTTTATATCTCGGTACCTATTACAGATAGAAGAAAATTGTGCATACAAAGATTGTAGGAAATTTAATGCTCTACAAAATTTGTTAAGGCTGCTTTAACCAAAATTTGCATTAGAAAGTAGATACATATATGGAAAAAAAAAACTAGATTTTGACGTGATTTAGGCTGGTTTTTCAAGATGGCGGCGCACGCACAAGCGCGCCAAGGTCGAAAACTTGGATTTAACATTAGGAGACAAGTTTATAAAACATATTAAAAAATTGAAACTACCAGAATAATTACGATCGCAGATCACTAATTGCACTGGCCTAGTAGTGTTTTCAAATATGCAGCGAGGTTAGGTGTTACAAAATTTGTTTTTCTCCTTTGCTGGTTATGATATTGCGTTTAACATATTCTACAGGTTATTACTAGAATCAAGCTGGAGTTGATCTTGTTCACTAGTTTAGGTTAATAACTTGAAGGGATACTACAAAACAAGTGTCAACTATCAAATTTACACTCACTGCTATGAACACTTCAAAACGATAGTTGTTTATTGTGTTTTCTAACCGCCGGTTCGCGGACCGGCAGCGAACCGAGTTAGATTTTTACTGGTCCGCAAAATGTTTATGACTACTTTGTTGTTTCAGTGCTAACCGATGAGTCATTGCTTGCGTTCCGCATCTCAAAAACCCATCAGAATCCGGTTCTGATTAGTTTTAAACTGTTGTCGATAGCATTTGAACGACTATTTAAAAATGTGATGTGAACACACGTCAAATTATCTTGACTTACCACCAGTAGCGTTGGGTGCATACATCAAACCCGGGGAACTCGCAGTACAACACATGATGTACAACACTGCTTTAATGTGTGCGTACGAGCATGATAGCGATATACCAGTTTGTTTTGTGCCCCAAGTTTGACGTATGCACCTTACTGCCACTGCTCACAACGCGTTTCGCTAAACTAGCTTACTTTGAAAGTGGTCTATAAGATGGCGTCCACAACCACAACACGTGACATGGTAGAAAGCAGAAAATCAGAACGCGTTATTGAAACTATTGTATCTGCTGAACGCAACTTTGTCTTCTTATATCTTAGTCAGGTAGTCGTTGCGTGTAGCAGTAAGGGATTGCTCGGCGTTGTGTTGCAGTTTAGCAGTCGACGTTAGCTGATTTTTCTCGCAAACCTTACAACTGATAATAGTAAAAATAAGTCAAAACTTGATGGCCCACCAGAGAAAAACAGTGTTTTTGTTCTGAAGTATAACGCCGGTAATTTAAGATTTGGATTCATTTTATATCCGGAATCAGATGAGAGTTTGCCAAAATCACAATGTATTATTTGTGGAAACATTTTATCAAATGAATGCATGAAACCCGCGAAACTATCTCGCTATTTGCCCATTTGCTACTGCTTCATTGGACGCTGCTGCCCATACTATATTTTATGCACATAATTTCGGTGCTTATTGTTAAATGTGTAAACATGGATTTAAAATTCACAATCATTATTGAAGAAATATTAGATTATAATAATAAACCAAATATGTATTACACTTTCATAATTGCCGTTCATATTATACAACACGTTCAATAAAAAAATCTGTTGAACCAGGCCATCTCAATTTGATGCCAACATTTGTCAAAACATGCAGCGAAGATTTTTCTGCTTGACCCTGGCAGCTGCTACGTTTGCTGAGAGACAGCATATTGTTCAAAACAGTTTTGACAGCTTTTGCTGCCGGCATTGAAACTGATTGAATGCACTAATTCAATGCCATCAACTCTTAATCTGTGTCGTGATATTAAATTTTCTATTTAATACAATTTACGAAGTCATTTAACTAAATTCGTATTGTGTTGAAGTAAAAGCACAAAGGCCGAGCTTTTGACGTGTGGGTTAGATGTAAAGGAAGACACCATTCTTATCTGCTAAAACCCGTCCAATGCGTAAACGCCTGGGTTATCAATTGAATACGTTTGCTGAGAGACAGCATATGGCTTTGATCACTCATAATTAAAATTTTTGACAAAAATTAAAAATAAAAATTTCCTTAAACGGTACCATTTTTATTGAAGCTAGTTAAATCAGTTTTCATATTTACGAGACAAAAAAATGATATTAAGATAATAACGGTTCCAATGCTCAGGAGTTCTGTAATGCTGCTGCGTTTTCATCAATTAATGTTGTTGAAATAATGCCAGACTTCATCAAAAGTATTATTGGGAAACTAAAGATTAATAAAGATTTCTTTCGTCGATATACAAAGCCTCAGTACAGTTCGCCTTGCTGACGGATGGACACGTTAAGCTGTCGGTCCAGAGAAGCACACAAACACCTACCTGTGGTTGTCGTTAAGAATAACACCGCCCTATATCACGTACAAATATATATTCATACTTCAGTGGTTTGACAATGTTAATTACAGTTAACATTTATACATAATATTATTGATTTGTGCGCATAACTGTTAAGTAAATACATCTACAAATTTGATCAGTTGTTTTTCTGAGAGGTTAATAGTTGTAGAAAGTTTTGAAGTACCCGATGAAATACTGTGGTAATTATATTCACAGCAAAAGTGACACAAAGGTCAAATTGCAAAAATCAATTTCAAAATTTTGTACCGTGTGTCACGGCAAAAGCTTTAAATATTTTGCTTAGAATTAAAATGTGTAAAACTAAAATATATACTAAACAATAGTCATTTCCATAATCTATAAAATGGCATACAGCTTAGATTCAAAATTGTCTATAATATTCCAACAGTACAAAAAGTTTGTGCAACTTGTTAACGAGTCACATTCTGATCAGAGCCATATTGTTCAAAACAGTTTTGACAGCTTTTGCTGCCGGCATTGAAACTGATTGAATGTACTAATTCAGTGCCATCAACTCTTAATCTGTGTCGTGATATTAAATTTTCTATTTAATACAATTTACGAAGTCATTTAATTAGTGAAAAAAGCAGTTAATATTTTTTTATAAAATACAATTTACATATACAAATTCGTATTTTGTTGAAGTAAAAGCAAAAAGGCCGAGCTTTTGACGTGTGGGTTAAATGTAAAGGAGGACACCATTCTTATCTGCTAAAACCCGTCCGATGCGTAAACGCCTGGGTTGTCAATTGAAGAATCTTGTAAAACTTAAGAGAATTTGAAATATGCCTCAAGATGTAAACCTGGATTTCTCAACGAAGTTTATATTTGTACCACTAAATACTGAATTTTTGGTTATATCGTTTGGAACTACAATAATTGAAAATTGGCAACCCTGAAAATATCACTAACATTTAAACTGCTCTAATCCAAGTTTTCGACCTTAGCGCGCTTGTGCATGTGCCGCCATCTTGAAAAAACCAGCCGAAATCACGTCAAAATCTAATTTTTTCCATATATCTCCTTTTCAATGTAAATTTCGGTTAAAATGGCCTTAACAAATTTTGTGGAGCATAAAATTTCCTACAATCTTTGTGTTTGCAATTTTCTTCTATCTAGTAATAGTAATAGGTACCGATAAATAAAGTAAATATGCGTATAAGTTTGCAAATAAATACACGATCGTGCATTTTAATTGTTTTTGCAAACAGTTTGGTTTTTCGCGAGTATCTCGTTTCTAGTGCAATTACGAGAAAAAATTGCTTAACATTTAGTAAATTTAATAAAAAAATTTATATAAAATATAAAATCTTATGCTCTACTAAATTGGTGTTGGTAAATTTTTCTCGAAATTGCACTGGAAACGAGATACTCGCGAAAAACCATACCTAGTCGTGCATTTTACTTGTGTTTGCAAACTTATATCCATATTTACGGCTTTATATCTCGGTACCTATTACAGATAGAAGAAAATTGTGCATACAAAGATTGTAGGAAATTTAATGCTCTACAAAATTTGTTAAGGCTGCTTTAACCAAAATTTGCATTAGAAAGTAGATACATATATGGAAAAAAAAAACTAGATTTTGACGTGATTTAGGCTGGTTTTTCAAGATGGCGGCGCACGCACAAGCGCGCCAAGGTCGAAAACTTGGATTTAACATTATGAGACAAGTTTATAAAACATATTAAAAAATTGAAACTACCAGAATAATTACGATCGCAGATCACTAATTGCACTGGCCTAGTAGTGTTTTCAAATATGCAGCGAGGTTAGGTGTTACAAAATTTGTTTTTCTCCTTTGCTGGTTATGATATTGCGTTTAACATATTCTACAGGTTATTACTAGAATCAAGCTGGAGTTGATCTTGTTCACTAGTTTAGGTTAATAACTTGAAGGGATACTACAAAACAAGTGTCAACTATCAAATTTACACTCACTGCTATGAACACTTCAAAACGATAGTTGTTTATTGTGTTTTCTAACCGCCGGTTCGCGGACCGGCAGCGAACCGAGTTAGATTTTTACTGGTCCGCAAAATGTTTATGACTACTTTGTTGTTTCAGTGCTAACCGATGAGTCATTGCTTGCGTTCCGCATCTCAAAAACCCATCAGAATCCGGTTCTGATTAGTTTTAAACTGTTGTCGATAGCATTTGAACGACTATTTAAAAATGTGATGTGAACACACGTCAAATTATCTTGACTTACCACCAGTAGCGTTGGGTGCATACATCAAACCCGGGGAACTCGCAGTACAACACATGATGTACAACACTGCTTTAATGTGTGCGTACGAGCATGATAGCGATATACCAGTTTGTTTTGTGCC
The DNA here is from genome assembly GCA_929113105.1 of Agrypnus murinus. NCBI lineage: Eukaryota > Metazoa > Arthropoda > Insecta > Coleoptera > Elateridae > Agrypnus > Agrypnus murinus. Next base: position 109,987,379 of record OV816023.1, on the reverse strand, counting down.
CCAAGTTTGACGTATGCACCTTACTGCCACTGCTCACAACGCGTTTCGCTAAACTAGCTTACTTTGAAAGTGGTCTATAAGATGGCGTCCACAACCACAACACGTGACATGGTAGAAAGCAGAAAATCAGAACGCGTTATTGAAACTATTGTATCTGCTGAACGCAACTTTGTCTTCTTATATCTTAGTCAGGTAGTCGTTGCGTGTAGCAGTAAGGGATTGCTCGGCGTTGTGTTGCAGTTTAGCAGTCGACGTTAGTTGATTTTTCTCGCAAACCTTACAACTGATAATAGTAAAAATAAGTCAAAACTTGATGGCCCACCAGAGAAAAACAGTGTTTTTGTTCTGAAGTATAACGCCGGTAATTTAAGATTTGGATTCATTTTATATCCGGAATCAGATGAGAGTTTGCCAAAATCACAATGTATTATTTGTGGAAACATTTTATCAAATGAATGCATGAAACCCGCGAAACTATCTCGCTATTTGCCCATTTGCTACTGCTTCATTGGACGCTGCTGCCCATACTATATTTTATGCACATAATTTCGGTGCTTATTTTTAAATGTGTAAACATGGATTTAAAATTCACAATCATTATTGAAGAAATATTAGATTATAATAATAAACCAAATATGTATTACACTTTCATAATTGCCGTTCATATTATACAACACGTTCAATAAAAAAATCTGTTGAACCAGGCCATCTCAATTTGATGCCAACATTTGTCAAAACATGCAGCGAAGATTTTTCTGCTTGACCCTGGCAGCTGCTACGTTTGCTGAGAGACAGCATATTGTTCAAAACAGTTTTGACAGCTTTTGCTGCCGGCATTGAAACTGATTGAATGCACTAATTCAATGCCATCAACTCTTAATCTGTGTCGTGATATTAAATTTTCTATTTAATACAATTTACGAAGTCATTTAACTAAATTCGTATTGTGTTGAAGTAAAAGCACAAAGGCCGAGCTTTTGACGTGTGGGTTAGATGTAAAGGAAGACACCATTCTTATCTGCTAAAACCCGTCCAATGCGTAAACGCCTGGGTTATCAATTGAATACGTTTGCTGAGAGACAGCATATGGCTTTGATCACTCATAATTAAAATTTTTGACAAAAATTAAAAATAAAAATTTCCTTAAACGGTACCATTTTTATTGAAGCTAGTTAAATCAGTTTTCATATTTACGAGACAAAAAAATGATATTAAGATAATAACGGTTCCAATGCTCAGGAGTTCTGTAATGCTGCTGCGTTTTCATCAATTAATGTTGTTGAAATAATGCCAGACTTCATCAAAAGTATTATTGGGAAACTAAAGATTAATAAAGATTTCTTTCGTCGATATACAAAGCCTCAGTACAGTTCGCCTTGCTGACGGATGGACACGTTAAGCTGTCGGTCCAGAGAAGCACACAAACACCTACCTGTGGTTGTCATTAAGAATAACACCGCCCTATATCACGTACAAATATATATTCATACTTCAGTGGTTTGACAATGTTAATTACAGTTAACATTTATACATAATATTATTGATTTGTGCGCATAACTGTTAAGTAAATACATCTACAAATTTGATCAGTTGTTTTTCTGAGAGGTTAATAGTTGTAGAAAGTTTTGAAGTACCCGATGAAATACTGTGGTAATTATATTCACAGCAAAAGTGACACAAAGGTCAAATTGCAAAAATCAATTTCAAAATTTTGTACCGTGTGTCACGGCAAAAGCTTTAAATATTTTGCTTAGAATTAAAATGTGTAAAACTAAAATATATACTAAACAATAGTCATTTCCATAATCTATAAAATGGCATACAGCTTAGATTCAAAATTGTCTATAATATTCCAACAGTACAAAAAGTTTGTGCAACTTGTTAACGAGTCACATTCTGATCAGAGCCATATTGTTCAAAACAGTTTTGACAGCTTTTGCTGCCGGCATTGAAACTGATTGAATGTACTAATTCAGTGCCATCAACTCTTAATCTGTGTCGTGATATTAAATTTTCTATTTAATACAATTTACGAAGTCATTTAATTAGCGAAAAAAGCAGTTAATATTTTTTTATAAAATACAATTTACATATACAAATTCGTATTTTGTTGAAGTAAAAGCAAAAAGGCCGAGCTTTTGACGTGTGGGTTAAATGTAAAGGAGGACGCCATTCTTATCTGCTAAAACCCGTCCGATGCGTAAACGCCTGGGTTGTCAATTGAAGAATCTTGTAAAACTTAAGAGAATTTGAAATATGCCTCAAGATGTAAACCTGGATTTCTCAACGAAGTTTATATTTGTACCACTAAATACTGAATTTTTGGTTATATCGTTTGGAACTACAATAATTGAAAATTGGCAACCCTGAAAATATCACTAACATTTAAACTGCTCTAACATTTAAATTGGTAAGGTACGAGGTAAGCGCCATAAATTCTCAACCTAATGTAGAAAAAATAAACTTGGTAAAATATAATAATTTTTACTTTTCAATATAATCTCCACCAATGTCGATACACTTATTACAACGTGGAATTAATAACTCAATGCCCTCGTAAAAATAATCTGAAGTTTTTTCTTGAAAATGTTCAATTACAGCTGCTTGCAACTCGTTCTCGTCTTTAAAACGACGGCCCCTAAGGTCTTTCTTTAAATTAGAAAATAAATAATAGTTACTAGGAGCCATATCCGGACTGTACGGTGGATGATCCAATGCTTCAAAGCCGCATTCGCGAATGGCAACTTGTAAATTGCGACAGTATAAACGGGTGCATTGTCGTGTAATAATCAAACACCTCTTGTTAATTTTCCTCAACGTTTTTCACGAATATTGTTTCTCAATGTATGCAATAAAGACGCATAATATGTACTGTTAACAGTTTTATTGTGTTCTTTAAAATCAATCAGTAAAATGCCGTCACAATCCCAGAATATTGTTGCCATAACTTTATAACCAGATGGACAGAAATTTTGCACATCTCATGTTTTTGACATTTTAAAGATATAGTGGGGTGGAGGGACCTACAAAATTTTAACTTTTGCAAAATAATGGCCACCCTAATATGTATGTGGATCATTCTCCAGAAAAGGTAAAAAAACATGTTACTGGTAAATTGCATATTTAGCACTGTACATATCAACAGAAACTTTGCAAGAGTATTTTGTATGGTTACTTTAAAAAAAGATCTCACCTAAACCTTGAAAAAAAAAAGTTTTTTTGTTAGTTTTGTTCATCAAACTTTACTTTTGTCATACTCGGAGACTGTAACCAGCTGCTTTTACGAGTGTATAATTGTTACAATATTTGTATCTGTTTCGAATAACTTTTAAATTGAAGCAGTGATACTTAAGCTTTTATCTACAGTTTTTATAAAATGATTTATTTATTATATAAGTTTGAAGGTTTTTGAATTATAGCCATATTATAGGTGTAACTAGTTTTGGCGTCATTTCCGAAGCGCAAAATAAAAATGTAAAAATTTGGCAACGTGGTGTTCCATTTTGTCTGCACATACCGGGTGTGCATTCAGACATCTTTCTTTTAGCTGGCAGCAGTTAAAGTTAGCGGAAGTGGTTTGACTCCTAGAATAAGAAGTGTCTTGTTAATTGAAAAACACGTACGTACATTTATTAACCGTCATACCTGTAGATAGCTCAAACATATATAATTGATTTTATTTTTACAATTTATATAATTGATTCGGCTTTGTTATTAGCTGTGTTTGTGTTTCAGAAAGTTAGGTTAGGTTAGCATGCACCGTTTAGAGGAGATTATTTAAAAACTGTAAAATTGTCATTTCCGAAGTCGTCATCCCCGACGCCTTTTCCCGCTTCGGTAATATAAGAATAACATTTTTATAGTTAATAAATTAATGAAGATTTAAATGTGTACCTCGCAGCCCTCAACTCCTTAGAGAAAAAATCATTTCCGAAGTTCTCTTTTACTTTTATAAAAATTACACTGGTTTTAACGGTTTTCTGACTTTTTGAGTTAATTGACGTTAATAGTGACTAGATGTTCATAAAAATTGTTAGTTTTATAAATAAAATATGCACTATTTTAAGAAACAATCCTTTTCATCAACTCCGTAGTTAATTAGCATCATTACTATAGTACGCATGTTCAAAAATTGAAATTTTTAAGAAAATACTGCAAAAGTTTTATTGACAGGTGTTCTGCTGTTTTCAAAACATATCAAAAAATCTAAAAGCAAAAACTCGCAAAAAAACTACAACTTTTTTATTTGTTTCTTTTGTTTCTTAAATTGTCCTTTTGTACGGAGAATGACCCATGTATCCATGCATATTTTTTCCAAGTACTATGTTGCTGATCTCTGGTTAAATATGTAGTACTTTTCATTGAAAAAAGTATACAAAATCTGTCATTTTACAGAAAATAAAAAGTCATTAAACATCAATCATGCGGTGGAACAAAAAATCTGCAATAAATTGTGATATGAAAAGCATAACTAAATATGAATCCATAACTAAATATGAATTCCAATTTTTGGTAATTTACACCAAAAATGAAACTAATAGAATGCAGAGAATTACTTAAAATATAAAATGCTCGCTGAACACGCATGCACTTGGCACCAACATGCATGTAGAAGGAGACACGTGTGCAAGCATGTGTATGTGCACATCTGGTGCTGCTGAGCACATATGAACTCTGCTACCATCCACCAATTCGCATGAACTTAGCTGTATATAGTCTTGTGCAAATTAATGCGAACAAACGAAAATTTTACATTTATTCTAGGCTTATGGTTGGTAGCATTGGCATATTTGATAATAGTCAATTAAAGTTAGGTAATGTTTATTTGTTTATAACAAATATATTAAATTGATTTTAGTTTGTTTCTTTGTAATGTGGGTATGCTTTTATAAGTTTCACTGGATCTTTTAGAATTGCTAGATATTATCACTCCAGTACAGCATACAACGATAATTATAACATTGACTGAGCATTCGCAGAGAACTAAAGTCAGTTTAGGAGCTGTTAACAGCATTCTGTAAAAGGTTTGGAGAAACAGGTGATGTAATGAGACGATACAAAAAAAAAGGCTGCATCTGCAGTGACTATTCATGCATTCGCAGTTCACCGAAGGCTCTTGAAAGGTTCGTAGGCCTGCCGAAACAGATTTTGATTTCTGCCGTGATGAGGACAGAAAACGGCTACTTTGGGCAAAGATATATGGAAGTTTTACACCTGAAATGTGGAGAAAGGCTTTGTTTTCAGATTAAAACACAGCATTGCACGTTAATAGACAGAAGTGATCTCCAAACCTCACATATCAACTAAAAGGTAAAACATCCAGTTTAATAAAGGTTTTATCTAATTAATTATCATCGTTCCACTTTGAATGGATTTTACCTAAATGTCTTAAGATTGCTTTTCATATCACGAGATAGGTTTTTAGTTCTTATTAAAGGTATTATGAACAGCTAAAGTACAAAGTAATCCTGGAACAAAATGCTGACTGAGCTGTAAAGACTGACTACTGACGGCAGTGGAACTTTCCAAAAAAATTTAGCACCATACCACAAATCGAGGAAAATGAATAATTTCTTTGCGGAAAAAAATCACCTGTCTTGATTGGCCTGGAATCTCTAAAGACACCAATCTGATTGAGAACTTGTGGACCATTTGCAGAGCTCGATTAAGAAAATTGAATTGCACCACAAAACAAAAGCTGATTAAGTTAGAAATGTATGGTTTCGTGACCATTAAATGTCAGAAACAAACCAAAATTTAATTTAACCCATACAAATGGTGATAAAAGCAAAGGGTGAACATATTCATTTATTAAATATGTATATTGTTTGTGTTAAAAATTGTTTACATATGAATTGATAGAAATCCTTTTTCTCTTTAAATATGACTTTGTTCACATTAATTTGCACAAGACTGTAATAAATTGTTTTCTATTTTGAAGCATAACTGTTTACTCACAGAATGTGGAGTTAAAACAAAATGTCCTTTTTGTTTTCCCTCGTTGTATTTTTTTGCAATTGATGAATCAAACTAGACAGTTTTGCCCACATCAAAAGAACACATGGAATTATTATAACCACCTTGATGTTTTATAATAACTTCATTTGAACGCGAGTCGCGCAACACGTAACTTTTGTACGGATATTTTTACCTAATAAAAGTTTTTTGTCAATGTTCACCATTACAACGAAAAAAACGTCGAAACCATCTCGCAATCTACTACGCACCACGTGCTTGCAGAGCTCTAGCATATTTCTCGTTCTAAGCAAAGATCCTAATTATCGATCGGTAAAGTTCGTTAATTTCAACTTTTTTGGTAGGTTTCTTCCGTTGACAGCGTATAGGCCAGTACAATTAGCGCAAAAAAGAGGTCGCGATCGTAATTATTCTGGTAGTTTAAATTTTTTACTGTTTTATAAACTTGTCTCCTAATGTTAAATCCAAGTTTTCGACCTTAGCGCGCTTGTGCATGTGCCGCCATCTTGAAAAAACCAGCCGAAATCACGTCAAAATCTAATTTTTTCCATATATCTCCTTTTCAATGTAAATTTCGGTTAAAATGGCCTTAACAAATTTTGTGGAGCATAAAATTTCCTACAATCTTTGTGTTTGCAATTTTCTTCTATCTAGTAATAGTAATAGGTACCGATAAATAAAGTAAATATGCGTATAAGTTTGCAAATAAATACACGATCGTGCATTTTAATTGTTTTTGCAAACAGTTTGGTTTTTCGCGAGTATCTCGTTTCTAGTGCAATTACGAGAAAAAATTGCTTAACATTTAGTAAATTTAATAAAAAAATTTATATAAAATATAAAATCTTATGCTCTACTAAATTGGTGTTGGTAAATTTTTCTCGAAATTGCACTGGAAACGAGATACTCGCGAAAAACCATACCTAGTCGTGCATTTTACTTGTGTTTGCAAACTTATATCCATATTTACGGCTTTATATCTCGGTACCTATTACAGATAGAAGAAAATTGTGCATACAAAGATTGTAGGAAATTTAATGCTCTACAAAATTTGTTAAGGCTGCTTTAACCAAAATTTGCATTAGAAAGTAGATACATATATGGAAAAAAAAAACTAGATTTTGACGTGATTTAGGCTGGTTTTTCAAGATGGCGGCGCACGCACAAGCGCGCCAAGGTCGAAAACTTGGATTTAACATTAGGAGACAAGTTTATAAAACATATTAAAAAATTGAAACTACCAGAATAATTACGATCGCAGATCACTAATTGCACTGGCCTAGTAGTGTTTTCAAATATGCAGCGAGGTTAGGTGTTACAAAATTTGTTTTTCTCCTTTGCTGGTTATGATATTGCGTTTAACATATTCTACAGGTTATTACTAGAATCAAGCTGGAGTTGATCTTGTTCACTAGTTTAGGTTAATAACTTGAAGGGATACTACAAAACAAGTGTCAACTATCAAATTTACACTCACTGCTATGAACACTTCAAAACGATAGTTGTTTATTGTGTTTTCTAACCGCCGGTTCGCGGACCGGCAGCGAACCGAGTTAGATTTTTACTGGTCCGCAAAATGTTTATGACTACTTTGTTGTTTCAGTGCTAACCGATGAGTCATTGCTTGCGTTCCGCATCTCAAAAACCCATCAGAATCCGGTTCTGATTAGTTTTAAACTGTTGTCGATAGCATTTGAACGACTATTTAAAAATGTGATGTGAACACACGTCAAATTATCTTGACTTACCACCAGTAGCGTTGGGTGCATACATCAAACCCGGGGAACTCGCAGTACAACACATGATGTACAACACTGCTTTAATGTGTGCGTACGAGCATGATAGCGATATACCAGTTTGTTTTGTGCCCCAAGTTTGACGTATGCACCTTACTGCCACTGCTCACAACGCGTTTCGCTAAACTAGCTTACTTTGAAAGTGGTCTATAAGATGGCGTCCACAACCACAACACGTGACATGGTAGAAAGCAGAAAATCAGAACGCGTTATTGAAACTATTGTATCTGCTGAACGCAACTTTGTCTTCTTATATCTTAGTCAGGTAGTCGTTGCGTGTAGCAGTAAGGGATTGCTCGGCGTTGTGTTGCAGTTTAGCAGTCGACGTTAGCTGATTTTTCTCGCAAACCTTACAACTGATAATAGTAAAAATAAGTCAAAACTTGATGGCCCACCAGAGAAAAACAGTGTTTTTGTTCTGAAGTATAACGCCGGTAATTTAAGATTTGGATTCATTTTATATCCGGAATCAGATGAGAGTTTGCCAAAATCACAATGTATTATTTGTGGAAACATTTTATCAAATGAATGCATGAAACCCGCGAAACTATCTCGCTATTTGCCCATTTGCTACTGCTTCATTGGACGCTGCTGCCCATACTATATTTTATGCACATAATTTCGGTGCTTATTTTTAAATGTGTAAACATGGATTTAAAATTCACAATCATTATTGAAGAAATATTAGATTATAATAATAAACCAAATATGTATTACACTTTCATAATTGCCGTTCATATTATACAACACGTTCAATAAAAAAATATGTTGAACCAGGCCATCTCAATTTGATGCCAACATTTGTCAAAACATGCAGCGAAGATTTTTCTGCTTGACCCTGGCAGCTGCTACGTTTGCTGAGAGACAGCATATTGTTCAAAACAGTTTTGACAGCTTTTGCTGCCGGCATTGAAACTGATTGAATGCACTAATTCAATGCCATCAACTCTTAATCTGTGTCGTGATATTAAATTTTCTATTTAATACAATTTACGAAGTCATTTAACTAAATTCGTATTGTGTTGAAGTAAAAGCACAAAGGCCGAGCTTTTGACGTGTGGGTTAGATGTAAAGGAAGACACCATTCTTATCTGCTAAAACCCGTCCAATGCGTAAACGCCTGGGTTATCAATTGAATACGTTTGCTGAGAGACAGCATATGGCTTTGATCACTCATAATTAAAATTTTTGACAAAAATTAAAAATAAAAATTTCCTTAAACGGTACCATTTTTATTGAAGCTAGTTAAATCAGTTTTCATATTTACGAGACAAAAAAATGATATTAAGATAATAACGGTTCCAATGCTCAGGAGTTCTGTAATGCTGCTGCGTTTTCATCAATTAATGTTGTTGAAATAATGCCAGACTTCATCAAAAGTATTATTGGGAAACTAAAGATTAATAAAGATTTCTTTCGTCGATATACAAAGCCTCAGTACAGTTCGCCTTGCTGACGGATGGACACGTTAAGCTGTCGGTCCAGAGAAGCACACAAACACCTACCTGTGGTTGTCGTTAAGAATAACACCGCCCTATATCACGTACAAATATATATTCATACTTCAGTGGTTTGACAATGTTAATTACAGTTAACATTTATACATAATATTATTGATTTGTGCGCATAACTGTTAAGTAAATACATCTACAAATTTGATCAGTTGTTTTTCTGAGAGGTTAATAGTTGTAGAAAGTTTTGAAGTACCCGATGAAATACTGTGGTAATTATATTCACAGCAAAAGTGACACAAAGGTCAAATTGCAAAAATCAATTTCAAAATTTTGTACCGTGTGTCACGGCAAAAGCTTTAAATATTTTGCTTAGAATTAAAATGTGTAAAACTAAAATATATACTAAACAATAGTCATTTCCATAATCTATAAAATGGCATACAGCTTAGATTCAAAATTGTCTATAATATTCCAACAGTACAAAAAGTTTGTGCAACTTGTTAACGAGTCACATTCTGATCAGAGCCATATTGTTCAAAACAGTTTTGACAGCTTTTGCTGCCGGCATTGAAACTGATTGAATGTACTAATTCAGTGCCATCAACTCTTAATCTGTGTCGTGATATTAAATTTTCTATTTAATACAATTTACGAAGTCATTTAATTAGCGAAAAAAGCAGTTAATATTTTTTTATAAAATACAATTTACATATACAAATTCGTATTTTGTTGAAGTAAAAGCAAAAAGGCCGAGCTTTTGACGTGTGGGTTAAATGTAAAGGAGGACACCATTCTTATCTGCTAAAACCCGTCCGATGCGTAAACGCCTGGGTTGTCAATTGAAGAATCTTGTAAAACTTAAGAGAATTTGAAATATGCCTCAAGATGTAAACCTGGATTTCTCAACGAAGTTTATATTTGTACCACTAAATACTGAATTTTTGGTTATATCGTTTGGAACTACAATAATTGAAAATTGGCAACCCTGAAAATATCACTAACATTTAAACTGCTCTAACATTTAAATTGGTAAGGTACGAGGTAAGCGCCATAAATTCTCAACCTAATGTAGAAAAAATAAACTGGGTAAAATATAATAATTTTTACTTTTCAATATAATCTCCACCAATGTCGATACACTTATTACAACGTGGAATTAATAACTCAATGCCCTCGTAAAAATAATCTGAAGTTTTTTCTTGAAAATGTTCAATTACAGCTGCTTGCAACTCGTTCTCGTCTTTAAAACGACGGCCCCTAAGGTCTTTCTTTAAATTAGAAAATAAATAATAGTTACTAGGAGCCATATCCGGACTGTACGGTGGATGATCCAATGCTTCAAAGCCGCATTCGCGAATGGCAACTTGTAAATTGCGACAGTATAAACGGGTGCATTGTCGTGTAATAATCAAACACCTCTTGTTAATTTTCCTCAACGTTTTTCACGAATATTGTTTCTCAATGTATGCAATAAAGACGCATAATATGTACTGTTAACAGTTTTATTGTGTTCTTTAAAATCAATCAGTAAAATGCCGTCACAATCCCAGAATATTGTTGCCATAACTTTATAACCAGATGGACAGAAATTTTGCACATCTCATGTTTTTGACATTTTAAAGATATAGTGGGGTGGAGGGACCTACAAAATTTTAACTTTTGCAAAATAATGGCCACCCTAATATGTATGTGGATCATTCTCCAGAAAAGGTAAAAAAACATGTTACTGGTAAATTGCATATTTAGCACTGTACATATCAACAGAAACTTTGCAAGAGTATTTTGTATGGTTACTTTAAAAAAAGATCTCACCTAAACCTTGAAAAAAAAAAGTTTTTTTGTTAGTTTTGTTCATCAAACTTTACTTTTGTCATACTCGGAGACTGTAACCAGCTGCTTTTACGAGTGTATAATTGTTACAATATTTGTATCTGTTTCGAATAACTTTTAAATTGAAGCAGTGATACTTAAGCTTTTATCTACAGTTTTTATAAAATGATTTATTTATTATATAAGTTTGAAGGTTTTTGAATTATAGCCATATTATAGGTGTAACTAACTAGTTTTGGCGTCATTTCCGAAGCGCAAAATAAAAATGTAAAAATTTGGCAACGTGGTGTTCCATTTTGTCTGCACATACCGGGTGTGCATTCAGACATCTTTCTTTTAGCTGGCAGCAGTTAAAGTTAGCGGAAGTGGTTTGACTCCTAGAATAAGAAGTGTCTTGTTAATTGAAAAACACGTACGTACATTTATTAACCGTCATACCTGTAGATAGCTCAAACATATATAATTGATTTTATTTTTACAATTTATATAATTGATTCGGCTTTGTTATTAGCTGTGTTTGTGTTTCAGAAAGTTAGGTTAGGTTAGCATGCACCGTTTAGAGGAGATTATTTAAAAACTGTAAAATTGTCATTTCCGAAGTCGTCATCCCCGACGCCTTTTCCCGCTTCGGTAATATAAGAATAACATTTTTATAGTTAATAAATTAATGAAGATTTAAATGTGTACCTCGCAGCCCTCAACTCCTTAGAGAAAAAATCATTTCCGAAGTTCTCTTTTACTTTTATAAAAATTACACTGGTTTTAACGGTTTTCTGACTTTTTGAGTTAATTGACGTTAATAGTGACTAGATGTTCATAAAAATTGTTAGTTTTATAAATAAAATATGCACTATTTTAAGAAACAATCCTTTTCATCAACTCCGTAGTTAATTAGCATCATTACTATAGTACGCATGTTCAAAAATTGAAATTTTTAAGAAAATACTGCAAAAGTTTTATTGACAGGTGTTCTGCTGTTTTCAAAACATATCAAAAAATCTAAAAGCAAAAACTCGCAAAAAAACTACAACTTTTTTATTTGTTTCTTTTGTTTCTTAAATTGTCCTTTTGTACGGAGAATGACCCATGTATCCATGCATATTTTTTCCAAGTACTATGTTGCTGATCTCTGGTTAAATATGTAGTACTTTTCATTGAAAAAAGTATACAAAATCTGTCATTTTACAGAAAATAAAAAGTCATTAAACATCAATCATGCGGTGGAACAAAAAATCTGCAATAAATTGTGATATGAAAAGCATAACTAAATATGAATCCATAACTAAATATGAATTCCAATTTTTGGTAATTTACACCAAAAATGAAACTAATAGAATGCAGAGAATTACTTAAAATATAAAATGCTCGCTGAACACGCATGCACTTGGCACCAACATGCATGTAGAAGGAGACACGTGTGCAAGCATGTGTATGTGCACATCTGGTGCTGCTGAGCACATATGAACTCTGCTACCATCCACCAATTCGCATGAACTTAGCTGTATATAGTCTTGTGCAAATTAATGCGAACAAACGAAAATTTTACATTTATTCTAGGCTTATGGTTGGTAGCATTGGCATATTTGATAATAGTCAATTAAAGTTAGGTAATGTTTATTTGTTTATAACAAATATATTAAATTGATTTTAGTTTGTTTCTTTGTAATGTGGGTATGCTTTTATAAGTTTCACTGGATCTTTTAGAATTGCTAGATATTATCACTCCAGTACAGCATACAACGATAATTATAACATTGACTGAGCATTCGCAGAGAACTAAAGTCAGTTTAGGAGCTGTTAACAGCATTCTGTAAAAGGTTTGGAGAAACAGGTGATGTAATGAGACGATACAAAAAAAAAGGCTGCATCTGCAGTGACTATTCATGCATTCGCAGTTCACCGAAGGCTCTTGAAAGGTTCGTAGGCCTGCCGAAACAGCTTTTGATTTCTGCCGTGATGAGGACAGAAAACGGCTACTTTGGGCAAAGATATATGGAAGTTTTACACCTGAAATGTGGAGAAAGGCTTTGTTTTCAGATTAAAACACAGCATTGCACGTTAATAGACAGAAGTGATCTCCAAACCTCACATATCAACTAAAAGGTAAAACATCCAGTTTAATAAAGGTTTTATCTAATTAATTATCATCGTTCCACTTTGAATGGATTTTACCTAAATGTCTTAAGATTGCTTTTCATATCACGAGATAGGTTTTTAGTTCTTATTAAAGGTATTATGAACAGCTAAAGTACAAAGTAATCCTGGAACAAAATGCTGACTGAGCTGTAAAGACTGACTACTGACGGCAGTGGAACTTTCCAGAAAAATTTAGCACCATACCACAAATCGAGGAAAATGAATAATTTCTTTGCGGAAAAAAATCACCTGTCTTGATTGGCCTGGAATCTCTAAAGACACCAATCTGATTGAGAACTTGTGGACCATTTGCAGAGCTCGATTAAGAAAATTGAATTGCACCACAAAACAAAAGCTGATTAAGTTAGAAATGTATGGTTTCGTGACCATTAAATGTCAGAAACAAACCAAAATTTAATTTAACCCATACAAATGGTGATAAAAGCAAAGGGTGAACATATTCATTTATTAAATATGTATATTGTTTGTGTTAAAAATTGTTTACATATGAATTGATAGAAATCCTTTTTCTCTTTAAATATGACTTTGTTCACATTAATTTGCACAAGACTGTAATAAATTGTTTTCTATTTTGAAGCATAACTGTTTACTCACAGAATGTGGAGTTAAAACAAAATGTCCTTTTTGTTTTCCCTCGTTGTATTTTTTTGCAATTGATGAATCAAACTAGACAGTTTTGCCCACATCAAAAGAACACATGGAATTATTATAACCACCTTGATGTTTTATAATAACTTCATTTGAACGCGAGTCGCGCAACACGTAACTTTTGTACGGATATTTTTACCTAATAAAAGTTTTTTGTCAATGTTCACCATTACAACGAAAAAAACGTCGAAACCATCTCGCAATCTACTGCGCACCACGTGCTTGCAGAGCTCTAGCATATTTCTCGTTCTAAGCAAAGATCCTAATTATCGATCGGTAAAGTTCGTTAATTTCAACTTTTTTGGTAGGTTTCTTCCGTTGACAGCGTATAGGCCAGTACAATTAGCGCAAAAAAGAGGTCGCGATCGTAATTATTCTGGTAGTTTAAATTTTTTACTGTTTTATAAACTTGTCTCCTAATGTTAAATCCAAGTTTTCGACCTTAGCGCGCTTGTGCATGTGCCGCCATCTTGAAAAAACCAGCCGAAATCACGTCAAAATCTAATTTTTTCCATATATCTCCTTTTCAATGTAAATTTCGGTTAAAATGGCCTTAACAAATTTTGTGGAGCATAAAATTTCCTACAATCTTTGTGTTTGCAATTTTCTTCTATCTAGTAATAGTAATAGGTACCGATAAATAAAGTAAATATGCGTATAAGTTTGCAAATAAATACACGATCGTGCATTTTAATTGTTTTTGCAAACAGTTTGGTTTTTCGCGAGTATCTCGTTTCTAGTGCAATTACGAGAAAAAATTGCTTAACATTTAGTAAATTTAATAAAAAAATTTATATAAAATATAAAATCTTATGCTCTACTAAATTGGTGTTGGTAAATTTTTCTCGAAATTGCACTGGAAACGAGATACTCGCGAAAAACCATACCTAGTCGTGCATTTTACTTGTGTTTGCAAACTTATATCCATATTTACGGCTTTATATCTCGGTACCTATTACAGATAGAAGAAAATTGTGCATACAAAGATTGTAGGAAATTTAATGCTCTACAAAATTTGTTAAGGCTGCTTTAACCAAAATTTGCATTAGAAAGTAGATACATATATGGAAAAAAAAAACTAGATTTTGACGTGATTTAGGCTGGTTTTTCAAGATGGCGGCGCACGCACAAGCGCGCCAAGGTCGAAAACTTGGATTTAACATTAGGAGACAAGTTTATAAAACATATTAAAAAATTGAAACTACCAGAATAATTACGATCGCAGATCACTAATTGCACTGGCCTAGTAGTGTTTTCAAATATGCAGCGAGGTTAGGTGTTACAAAATTTGTTTTTCTCCTTTGCTGGTTATGATATTGCGTTTAACATATTCTACAGGTTATTACTAGAATCAAGCTGGAGTTGATCTTGTTCACTAGTTTAGGTTAATAACTTGAAGGGATACTACAAAACAAGTGTCAACTATCAAATTTACACTCACTGCTATGAACACTTCAAAACGATAGTTGTTTATTGTGTTTTCTAACCGCCGGTTCGCGGACCGGCAGCGAACCGAGTTAGATTTTTACTGGTCCGCAAAATGTTTATGACTACTTTGTTGTTTCAGTGCTAACCGATGAGTCATTGCTTGCGTTCCGCATCTCAAAAACCCATCAGAATCCGGTTCTGATTAGTTTTAAACTGTTGTCGATAGCATTTGAACGACTATTTAAAAATGTGATGTGAACACACGTCAAATTATCTTGACTTACCACCAGTAGCGTTGGGTGCATACATCAAACCCGGGGAACTCGCAGTACAACACATGATGTACAACACTGCTTTAATGTGTGCGTACGAGCATGATAGCGATATACCAGTTTGTTTTGTGCCCCAAGTTTGACGTATGCACCTTACTGCCACTGCTCACAACGCGTTTCGCTAAACTAGCTTACTTTGAAAGTGGTCTATAAGATGGCGTCCACAACCACAACACGTGACATGGTAGAAAGCAGAAAATCAGAACGCGTTATTGAAACTATTGTATCTGCTGAACGCAACTTTGTCTTCTTATATCTTAGTCAGGTAGTCGTTGCGTGTAGCAGTAAGGGATTGCTCGGCGTTGTGTTGCAGTTTAGCAGTCGACGTTAGCTGATTTTTCTCGCAAACCTTACAACTGATAATAGTAAAAATAAGTCAAAACTTGATGGCCCACCAGAGAAAAACAGTGTTTTTGTTCTGAAGTATAACGCCGGTAATTTAAGATTTGGATTCATTTTATATCCGGAATCAGATGAGAGTTTGCCAAAATCACAATGTATTATTTGTGGAAACATTTTATCAAATGAATGCATGAAACCCGCGAAACTATCTCGCTATTTGCCCATTTGCTACTGCTTCATTGGACGCTGCTGCCCATACTATATTTTATGCACATAATTTCGGTGCTTATTTTTAAATGTGTAAACATGGATTTAAAATTCACAATCATTATTGAAGAAATATTAGATTATAATAATAAACCAAATATGTATTACACTTTCATAATTGCCTTTCATATTATACAACACATTCAATAAAAAATCTGTTGAACCAGGCTTTGAAATGACAAATTATTTTTGTCTTAGAGGGAAATTTACGTTAGCAAGTTTGCAGTACCGTACAAATCAAAACCAACTTTGCTGTTTTTTAACTTACAGTACGTCCCAATATTTTCGATAACAAACATAAACCAATCTCAATTTGATGCCAACATTTGTCAAAACATGCAGCGGAACTAGCAGCGAAGATTTTTCTGCTTGACCCTGGCAGCTGCTACGTTTGCTGAGAGACAGCATATTGTTCAAAACAGTTTTGATAGCTTTTGCTGCCGGCATTGAAACTGATTGAATGCACTAATTCAATGCCATCAACTCTTAATCTGTGTCGTGATATTAAACTTTCTATTTAATACAATTTACGAAGTCATTTAACTAGTGAAAAAAGCAGTTAATATTTTTTTAAAAATACAATTTACATATACAAATTCGTATTGTGTTGAAGTAAAAGCACAAAGGCCGAGCTTTTGACGTGTGGGTTAGATGTAAAGGAAGACACCATTCTTATCTGCTAAAACCCGTCCAATGCGTAAACGCCTGGGTTATCAATTGAATACGTTTGCTGAGAGACAGCATATGGCTTTGATCACTCATAATTAAAATTTTTGACAAAAATTAAAAATAAAAATTTCCTTAAACGGTACCATTTTTATTGAAGCTAGTTAAATCAGTTTTCATATTTACGAGACAAAAAAATGATATTAAGATAATAACGGTTCCAATGCTCAGGAGTTCTGTAATGCTGCTGCGTTTTCATCAATTAATGTTGTTGAAATAATGCCAGACTTCATCAAAAGTATTATTGGGAAACTAAAGATTAATAAAGATTTCTTTCGTCGATATACAAAGCCTCAGTACAGTTCGCCTTGCTGACGGATGGACACGTTAAGCTGTCGGTCCCGAGAAGCACACAAACACCTACCTGTGGTTGTCGTTAAGAATAACACCGCCCTATATCACGTACAAATATATATTCATACTTCAGTGGTTTGACAATGTTAATTACAGTTAACATTTATACATAATATTATTGATTTGTGCGCATAACTGTTAAGTAAATACATCTACAAATTTGATGATATGTTTTTCTGAGAGGTTAATAGTTGTAGAAAGTTTTGAAGTACCCGATGAAATACTGTGGTAATTATATTCACAGCAAAAGTGACACAAAGGTCAAATTGCAAAAATCAATTTCAAAATTTTGTACCGTGTGTCACGGCAAAAGCTTTAAATATTTTGCTTAGAATTAAAATGTGTAAAACTAAAATATATACTAAACAATAGTCATCTCCGTAATCTATAAAATGGCATACAGCTTAGATTCAAAATTGTCTATAATATTCCAACAGTACAAAAAGTTTGTGCAACTTGTTAACGAGTCACATTCTGATCAGAGCCATATTGTTCAAAACAGTTTTGACAGCTTTTGCTGCTGGCATTGAAACTGATTGAATGCACTAATTCAGTGCCATCAACTCTTAATCTGTGTCGTGATATTAAATTTTCTATTTAATACAATTTACGAAGTCATTTAATTAGCGAAAAAAGCAGTTAATATTTTTTTATAAAATACAATTTACATATACAAATTCGTATTTTGTTGAAGTAAAAGCAAAAAGGCAGAGCTTTTGACGTGTGGGTTAAATGTAAAGGAGGACACCATTCTTATCTGCTAAAACCCGTCCGATGCGTAAACGCCTGGGTTGTCAATTGAAGAATCTTGTAAAACTTAAGAGAATTTGAAATATGCCTCAAGATGTAAACCTGGATTTCTCAACGAAGTTTATATTTGTACCACTAAATACTGAATTTTTGGAAATATCGTTTGGAACTACAGTAATTGAAAATTGGCAACCCTGAAAATATCACTAACATTTAAACTGCTCTAACATTTAAATTGGTAAGGTACGAGGTAAGCGCCATAAATTCTCAACCTAATGTAGAAAAAATAAACTTGGTAAAATATAATAATTTTTACTTTTCAATATATTCTCCACCAATGTCGATACACTTATTACAACGTGGAATTAATAACTCAATGCCCTCGTAAAAATAATCTGAAGTTTTTTCTTGAAAATGTTCAATTACAGCTGCTTGCAACTCGTTCTCGTCTTTAAAACGACGGCCCCTAAGGTCTTTCTTTAAATTGGAAAATAAATAATAGTCACTAGGAGCCATATCCGGACTGTACGGTGGATAATCCAATGCTTCAAATTCGATAATGGCAGCTTGTCAAATTGCGGCAGTATGAACGGGTGCATTGTCGTGTAATAATAGAACACCTCTTGTCAATTTTCCTCAACGTTTTTCACGAATATTGTTTCTCAATTTATGCAATAAATACGCATAATATGTACTGTTAACAGTTTTATTGTGTTTTTTAAAATCAATCAGTAAAATGCCGCCACAATCCCAGAATATTGTTGCCATAACTTCATAACCAAATGGGCTGAAATTTTGCACAGCTCATGTTTTTGACATTTTAAAGAGATCTAGTGGGGTGGGGGACCTACAAAATTTTAACTTTTGCAAAATAACGGCCACCCTAATATGTATGTACCTATGCATATTTTTCTAAGAAATATGGTGCTGATCTTTGGTTAAATATGTAGTACTTTTCATTGAAAAAAGTATACAAAATCTGTCATTTTACAGAAAATAAAAAGTCATTAAACATCAATCATGCGGTGGAACAAAAAATCTGCAATAAATTGTGATATGAAAAGCATAACTAAATATGAATCCATAACTAAATATGAATTCCAATTTTTGGTAATTTACACCAAACATGAAGCTAATAGAATGCAGGGAATTACTTAAGAGCGCTGTAGCTCAGCTGATCAAAGTATGGAAAGCCACCAATACACCCCTCACCATCCACAAACTCAATAATTAAGAAAAGACGTTTGCTGTATTATGGCATCTTTCTTCCTCTTTAAATTATCGAGTGCTGAAGACGCGTAACGTTTAAATTTCTTTGTTCGGATGCAAGGCCGTCAATGTTACAGCGGCAATAGCGCAAACACGTGACTGCAATCTGCATCTTATATCGTTATATCCTTCGATAAACTTCAGTAACACTTTAAACCTGTTGGGGTTATGCTAATTATTTTATTAGTGGATGTATTGCGGATTTGAGATTTTAACCAATTTTTAATACGAGTATACATAAATGTACTTTAGGTCATTAGGTGGCAGCATCCTCCTTATTGAATTAAAATGCTAGGTAATAGTTCTTCCAGGTTACCATAAAATATTGAAAAAATAGAAAAAGCAAAACAGACAAATTATAAAAAGAACCTTTTAATAATACATACTACTTTATTTAAGTTGTAATAAGCACCTAACAAAAAGTATTGTAAAATATCTTTTTTTTGCATATTGATGACGAAATCTCATTTTCTTAATCATAGTTTTAAACATAAAGTAAAACTTTTTTGCATATTGATTATGAAAGTTTTTTTAACGAAAAATCCTAATGAAAGTAGCACCTTTTTTAATTATGTTTGTAAAAAACAAACTTCAATCTCCTTGGAGATTATTGTCAAAGAATAATATGTTTTCCTGATTTTTTAAATTTTGCATAAATCCTTTTAAGACAAATTTCTCAGCTTACAATACCTATGCAAAAAAGTGTCGTGTACAGCACGTTATGAAAGTCTCTTTTTCTTTAAACTATGACTTTCATAATTAGGTGCACTGTTATAACTATTTAAATGAATATTATTTTATTTTACATCTTTATCTCGTTGGAATTCGCTGTAGGTGACTATAGTGACTATCAAGGACTACTATATATGTACTTTATTTGGTTACTTTTAGTTATATACAAGGTTATATAGTAGGCAAGTTTTTTGAAATCAATCGTAAACAAAAAATTTATAATTATCATTTCACAGTTGTAAATTCTAAAGCTTTTTAACCAAATTTCGCGTTACAATCAACCTAATCATCATATCAATCTGCAAGAAAGTTGCACATATTATGAAAAATTTGTTTCACTCGTTTAAACTAAAACAAAAAATATGTTCGTACAAAAGCCATAATGAGCTTGTCAGTCGAAATATTATTGTTTCTATTCACAGTGATTCTATGTTGATTGACCAATCAACAATTATTATTATTTATATTTACTAATCCTGAAACTGCATTTTGAGTACTATTGCCACTAACTGGTATCATAATGATCTAGAACAGCAATGCTAATATGATGCTATTTTTTAACCTTTTTTCTAATAAAGAAAAATAACCATATGAGCCTTGCTGTCCGATATAGATAGTTATGAAACCAATAGTACATACAGTGTGTCCCCAAATGCGGTTCTCAGGAGGAAAACTTTTATTATTAATTTTATGACAAAAAGACATTCTTTATAACAGTTTTTGCTTGATTTAAAACTACTTAAAAGTATAACGAAATTATAATATTAGGTACTTAGAATAAAGTAGAAAATAAAAAAATGCATTATTTCTTAAAGAAAAGACAACTAAGTTCAATAATCTTCAAAAAATAAAATCTCGTTGCTTGAATAAATCATATGTAAAATGAAATAAGGTAATATTTCTCAATATTATTAATATTGCTATTTGATTGTTACTGCATTGATTCAAGCAAGACATCATGATAAAAAATATAGTAAATACAGACTTACATTGGTCGTTTTTTTTCTTAGAAAAAATGCATTTTCTAAAATTTTTTATTTTATTATAAGTAATATAAAAATTCCGTTATACTTTTTAGTAATCTTGAATCAAGCAAAAATTTTCATAGAGAATAACTTTGTTATAAAATTAATAATAAAAAAGTTTTTCCTCTTGTGTACCGTACCTGGGGGCACACTATGTGTGTGGTTGGTACAAATGCGGGTAAACTGTTGTGTTATGTCATGTATTCCATTCTCAAAATGAACTTGGTAGAGGTAGTTTGCTTCGCGATTTTAGCTTTAGACACCGAGAAAATCAAAACAGAAGATATTGGGTTCATCCAATAACCTGCCAACGCTTACTGGAGGGTCAGTTTCAACTCTACGAGGAGTTGAGAGTTTTTTGGGATTCCATAGAATGAGCATCACAAGTTTTGACGAAGTATTAAACATTACCTATTGTATTGGTAATGTATTGGTACCTATATTGTATTAAAATAAGATTATCCTGTAATTAGTAGATTTGCTACTGTTGGATAATAAACTTATTATTATTATTATTATTACTGGATCTTCTATAAGCAATAAATAAATACATTTTTGATCCAGTCACATTGTTCCACAATGTTCGCAGAGATTTTCAAGCACAGTAATAATGAGTGTCCAAGCGAAGTTCCTTGCCTATGTAATCATCTAGTGCGCACACGAGATATTCAAATCAAGGTGTGTGTCGGCCAACAGTTCAGTCGTATTCTGGTTTCTGACAAGATTCAACAGGAAAGTTGAGTAAATGTGCGCATCTCCGTATGTTGCAACTATCTCACTCGGTCGACTAAACTGTTAGAGGAAAAAAATAATCCACAGACATCATATCAGGAGAGCGAGGTGGCCAGTTTACGAGAACATGATTTCACTTACCGATCCATCTATTCGGATAAAGTTGATTTAGATGGTTACGGATAATAAATGTGAAATGAAGGCGTGCCCCACCATGCATGAAAACATATCTCGGCAAAGTTTTAACTAACTATAATGTATGGCAGCAGTGAATAGCAAGCAAATCAAATTAATTCTTTTTGCCTAAACTATGGTAGACAGCAAGATGGAACAACAGACAAAAAATGTTGGAAATTAGAATATCTATCTGTAGAAAAAGTTTGAAAAATATTGACCAAACCGTTAAAAAAAACTTGAGCTCCTTTGCATGTAGATGATCTTACGTAACACCCACTATTAAAAAAATGTTGTCAAAAAACTAGTTTTTCAGTACATACTCTCATCTTGCGCAAAAGCAATATTTTGTTATTTAGAAAAATATAAATTTTTTCAAGATCTTTGACATTCTATAGCGCATTAACGAAGCACTTTTGGATAGAGGTAAGTTTGGTTAAATCGTCCTAGTTTGGTCTCAGGAATATGTCTTAGCATTTTGTACAGACCTTTTAGAGACACCCTATATAAAAGTAAGTCTCAAGAGAAACACTTCAACTTCTCAAAAAATCTTCATGTTATGTTCTATCAGAATAGAAGAACATAAACTAATATATTAGCATAGCAAAATCATAGATTCCATATAATCAGTATATAAGGGAAATTAATATGTTTATGCACAGATACATTATAAGTAGCCTAATATTGCTAGACTCATCTAAACATAACCGTCTCTTTATGGCCCAAGGGCATCTTTATGGTCCGACGGTCAATAAAGAAACGTCAATTAAATGTCAGAGCTGTTTGTTGTAGAACTTGATTGGTTCTTAATATAATTTGTAAACTTATCACCAATGAAAATAAACTGAAATTAAAAATTTTGGAATAGTAACTATAGTAACGTACTTCGTATAAGCACATAAGTATACGCACAGCGGTTTGATGTACCTACGTACTGATTTAATTATATTTTTTACACAACAATAGATTTGAGATAAAAACCTAATCTGTGCATACAATAGTGTAGGTATAGCGGGCATAACTTGCTTTTATGACCCTACAGCCTTTTCCTAGCCCTCGGCTAAAGGTAAGTACTCACAGCAGCGGATGTCATACGATTGGTCAGTTTGAGTCAAATCGACTCAAACCGACCAATCGTAAGACATCCGCCTGCGGATCCGCTGCTGTGGGTACTTACCTTAACGCCTCGGGCTAGAAATAACGCTTCTGGCCATAAAAGCTTCTTTATGCCCTTAATACATAAATAACTATTAATTGCTAATCGTTTTATGGACAGGTTTTTAGATTTAAAACTTGTAAAATAATACCTCCTTGCAGTAAAATGTTTTGGTCAAAAATACTTAAAAATATCGAAAATAAAAATCGAGAATTTATTTTAGAAAAGTATTAGATATTCTGCCACATAGACAACATTTTTTAGAAGATTTTGTTGAAAACCGCATGTTTCTATCTCAATTTATAACCATGTTATAGGTAAATTGCTTATACGATGGGCACCAGGAGTATAGAAAAATTATAGTTTTTAAATAAACTAATACCCATTGCACCTTGTGGGTAGTGGCTTATAATTTATCGCTTTATTAAATCTTCGAAAGTGTCCATCGTTTTCTTTTAATGGAGTTGAATGTTAATAAATAGGGTTGAATAAAAGCTTTTAACTTCTCCGCGAAATAATTTAAAACATAATAAATTTTAAAGTTGACTGCAAAAATATGTATTATTAGGAAGAAGAAACATTTTTTTAAACAATCCATGTTTAAATATATAAAGAAAATTAAAACTACTACATGATCAGGAAATAGAATAATCTGATATCTTGTATTTCTTTCTCTTTTTAAAGTTTTTTCTCATGATTTTTATAATTAAAGAAAATTCATGAGAAGTGCAAGTCTTCTACAACTTGCTAATAACAAAACATAGACTGTTCAAAAAATGTCTCTTGTTCCTAATAAATATTTTTGTTTTAAAATGTTTTGGGAATGACTTCATCTTAAGTAAGCCGAAACTGCAGTCAACTCTAAAATTTATTGTTTTAAATATATTTCGTGGAGACGAGACTAAATACTTTTATTCGACCCTATTAATTTACTCTTGCTTTACGTTTAATAAATGTTTTCATTTGCTGTTAATAGTAGTTAATTCGTATATTATGCTCAAGTACCGAGATCGTAAAATTATGGCTAAAAAAGAGTTTTTTGCGTCTAAATTAAAAAAGATTATGATTGCAAGTAAAAGCAGGAACAAAATACTTAGGTGTTTTTAAATAAAATCTTTAAACTGCAGTTATTGTTTGATATTACATTTATATAACTGTTATGAATTAACTAATGAAAGGTGATCCTGCAACTAACCACATTTAAACGCCAAATCTTCATGTCCAGTGTTGCCACATAAAATTAACCCGAGTTTAGTTTCGAAATATAACAGGATGGCGCCACTTTATTGAGCGCTTAAGAAATTGATGGGAATTACTTGCTATTTAATTGTTAAAAGGTTTCTGATGAAAATTTTCCGCTCGAAAATTATAAAATGAATACCTTCATGTGGCAAAATGTCATAAAGTCAAAAATATTTAAAAATAAGCAAAATAAAAATCAAAAATTTAATAAAAATTTTCTTTAGATATTTTGCCACATAAAGAAAATTTCTTAAAACATTTTGTTAAAAATCGCATCTTTCTATCTCAATTTTTAACGATGTGATAGGTAATTTGCTGATACGGCGCGTAGAGAGCGCTCTTAAAATATAAAATGCTCGTTAACATGCATGCACTTGGCACCAACATACATGTAGAAGGAGATACGTTTGCAAGCATGTGTATGTGCACATCTGGTGCTGCTGAGCACATATGAACTCTGCTACCATTTACCAATTCGCATGAACGTAGCTGTATATAGTCTTGTGCAAATTAATGTGAACAAACGAAAATTTTTCATTTATTCTAGGTTTATGGTTGGTAGCATTGGCATATTTGATAATAACGGTCAATTAAAGTTAGGTAATGTTTATAACAAATATATTAAATTGATTTTAGTTTGTTTCTTTGTAATGTGGGTATGCTTTTATAAGTTTCACTGGATCTTCTAGAATTGCTAGATATTATCACTCCAGTACAGCATACAAATATAATTATCACATTGACTAAGCATTTGCAGAGAACTGAAGTCAGTTTAGGAGCTGTTAACAGCATTCTCTAAAAGGTTTGGAGAAACAGGTGATGTAATGAGACGATACAAAAAAAAAGGCTGCATCTGCAGTGACTATTCATGCATTCGCAGTTCACCGAAAGCTCTTGAAAGGTTCGTAGGCCTGCCGAAACAGCTTTTGATTTCTGCTGTGATGAGGACAGAAAACGGCTACTTTGGGCAAAGATATATGGAAGTTTTACACCTGAAATGTGGAGAAAGGCTTTGTTTTCAGATTAAAACACAGCATTACACATTAATACACAAAAATGATCTCCAAATTTCACATTATCAACCAAAAGGTAAAACAGCCAGTTAAATAAAGGTTTTATCTAATTAATTATAATCGTTCCACTTTGAATGGATTTTACCTAAATGTCTTAAGGTTGCTTTTCATATCACGAGATAGGTTTTTTAGTTCTTATTAAAGGTATGATGACCAGCGAAAAGTACAAAGTAATTCTGGAACAAAATGCTCACTGAGCTGTAAAGACTGACTACTAATGGCAGTGGAACTTTCAAGCAAAATTTAGCACCATACCACACATCGAAGAAAATGAATAATTTCTATGCGGAATAAAATCACCTGTCTTGATTGGCCTGGAACCTCTAAAAGACACCCATCTGATTGAGAACTTGTGGGCCATTTGCAGAGCTCGATTAAGAAAATTGAATTGCACCACAAAACAAAAGCTGATTAAGTTAGAAATGTATGGTTTCGTGACCATTAAATGTCAGAAACAAACCAAAATTTAATTTAACCCATACAAATGGTGATAAAAGCAAAGGGTGAACATATTCATTTATTAAATATGTATATTGTTTGTGTTAAAAATTGTTTACATATGAATTGATAGAAATCCTTTTTCTCTTTAAATATGACTTTGTTCACATTAATTTGCACAAGACTGTAATAAATTGTTTTCTATTTTGAAGCATAACTGTTTACTCACAGAATGTGGAGTTAAAACAAAATGTCCTTTTTGTTTTCCCTCGTTGTATTTTTTTGCAATTGATGAATCAAACTAGACAGTTTTGCCCACATCAAAAGAACACATGGAATTATTATAACCACCTTGATGTTTTATAATAACTTCATTTGAACGCGAGTCGCGCAACACGTAACTTTTGTACGGATATTTTTACCTAATAAAAGTTTTTTGTGAATGTTCACCAGTGTTGCCAGCTGTCTCAAATGGAATGTCGCAAGAATTTCGTATAAAAACCGCTAGAAGTCGCTAGTTCACGAAAAAATAGAGCAGGATTAAAGAAAAAGTAGAACATGTGAGCTTGATTTTTTTTGAAAAAATACAGTAGTACAAAAAACGTAAAAAATAAAAATATACTTTCTATAAAAAAATAAAAATTCTAAAAATAATTAACATTATAGTAACAAAAATTATATTCCTAATAACTCCACATCAGCAATACCTAAATAAAAAAAAAATACCTAACAATAATATATTACAGCTAACTGTAATATCGATTTTAAGCTGTGGATTTTAGTGATCGCCATGTGATCGCTGTTGGATATTGTATTGTCTAAATTAAATCGTCAAAAACAAAAACATTTGAATCGATTCGTTCAACGTTCAAACCGCTAGGATTCCGACATGTCGCAAATCCTTCTCAAATGTCGCTTGAAGTTGCTTAAAACCGCTAGATTTAGCGACAAAATCGCTAAGATGGCAACACTGATGTTCACTATTACAACGAAAAAACGTCGAAACCATCTCGCAATCTACTGCGCACCACGTGCTTGCAGAGTTCTTTAGCATATTTCTCATTCTATGCAAAGATCCTAATTATCGATCGGTAAAGGTCGTTAAATTCAACTTTGTTGGTAGGTTTCTTCCGTTGACAGCGTATAGGCCAGTACAATTAGCGCAAAAAAGAGGTTGCGATCGTAATTATTCTGGTAGTTTAAATTTTTTACTATGTTTTATAAACTTGTCTCCTAATGTTAAATCCAAGTTTTCGACCTTAGCGCGCTTGTGCATGTGCCGCCATCTTGAAAAAACCAGCCGAAATCACGTCAAAATCTAATTTTTTCCATATATCTCCTTTCCAATGTAAATTTCGGTTAAAATGGCCTTAACAAATTTTGTGGAGCATAAAATTTCCTACAATCTTTGTGTTTGCAATTTTCTTCTATCTAGTAATAGTAATAGGTACCGAGAAATAAAGTAAATATGCGTATAAGTTTGCAAATAAATACAGGATCGTGCATTTTAATTGTTTTTGCAAACAGTTTGGTTTTTCGCGAGTATCTCGTTTCTAGAGCAATTTCGAGAAAAAATTGCTTAACATTTAGTAAATTTAATAAAAAAATTTATATAAAATATAAAATGTTATGCTCTACTAAATTGGTGTTAGTAAATTTTTCTCGAAATTGCACTGGAAACGAGATACTCGCGAAAAACCATACCTAGTCGTGCATTTTACTTGTGTTTGCAAACTTATATCCATATTTACGACTTTATATTTCGGTACCTATTACAAATAAAAGAAAATTGTACATACAAAGATTGTAGGGAATTTAATGCTCTACAAAATTTGATAAGGCTGCTTTAACCAAAATTTGCATTAGAAAGTAGATACATATATGGAAAAAAAACTAGATTTTGGCTTGATTTAGGCTGGTTTTTCAAGATGGCGGGGCACGCACAAACTCTTCTCTTTAAATATGACTTTAAACACATTAATTTGCACAAGACTGTAATAAATTGTTTCGCTATTTTGAAGCATAAATGTTTACTCACAGAATATGGAGTTAAAACAAAATGACGTCCTTTTTGTTTTCTCTCGTTGTATTTTTTTTGCAATTGATGAATCGAACTAAACAGTTTTGCCCACATCAAAAGAACACATGGAAGTATTATAACCACCTTGATGTTTTATAATAACTTCATTCGAACGCTAGTCGCGCAACACGTAACTTTTGTACGAATATTTTTTACCTAATAAAAGTTTTTTCTCAATGTTCACCATTACAACGGAAAATCGTAGATACCAGCTCGTAATCTACTGCGTACCACGTGCTTACAGAGTTCTTTAGCATTTTCTCATTCTAAGCAAAGATTCTAATCATCAATCGGTAAAGTTAGCTGAAGTTCAACTTTTTTGGTAGGTTTCTTCCGTTGACTAGTTTCAATTTTTTTAATATGTTTTATAAACTTGTCTCCTAATGTTAAATCCAAGTTTTCGACCTTGGCGCGCTTGTGCACGCGCCGCCATCTTGAACAAACCAGCCGAAATCATGTCAAAATCTAGTTTTTTCCATATATCTCCTTTTCAATGCAAATTTCGGTTAAAGTAGCCTTAACAAATTTTGTGGAGCATAACATTTCCTACAATCTTTGTATTTGCAATTTTCTTCTATCTAGTAATAGTAATAGGTACCGAGAAATAAAGTCGTAAATAAGCGTATAAGTTTGCAAAAACAAGTAAAATACACGATCGTGCATTTTAAGTTTGTTTTTGCAAACTGTTTGGTTTTTCGCGAGTATATCGTTTCTAGTGTAGTTTAGAGAAAAATTTGCTTAACATTTAGTAAATTTAATAAAAAATTATATATAAAATATAAAATCTTATGCTCTACTAAATTGGTGTTTTTGTAGGTGTGTTGGTAAATTTTTCTCGAAATTGCACTGGAAACGAGATACTCGCGAAAAACCAAACCTAGTCGTGCATTTTACTTGTATTACAGATAGAAGAAAATTATAAATACAAAGGTTGTAGGAAATTTTATGCTCTACAAAATTTGCTAAGGCTGCTTTAACCAAAATTTGTATTAGAAAATAGATATATGAAAAAAGACTAGATTTTGACGTCATTTAGGCTGGTTTTTCAAGATGGCGGCGCACACACGCTCACCAAGGTCGAAAACTTGAATTTAACATTAGTAGACAAGTTTATAAAACATATTAAAAAATTGAAACTACCAGAATAATTACGATCGCAGATCACTAATTGCACTGGCCTAGTAGTGTTTTCAAATATGCAGCGAGGTTAGGTATTAAAAAAATTGTTTTTAACCCTTGCTGGTCATGGTATTGCGTTAACATATTCTATAGATTATTACTAGAATCAAGCTGGAGTCGATCTTGTTCACTAGTTTAGGTTTATAACTTGAAGTGATACTACAAAACAAGTGTCAACTATCAAATTTTTCACTCACTGCTATGAACACTTCAAATCGGGAGTTTGTTCATTGTGTTTTCCAACCGCCGGTCCGCGGACCGGCAGCGGCCCGCATTAGATTTTTACTGGTTCGCAAAATGTTTATGACTTCTTTGTTGTTTCAGCGCTAACAGATAAGTCATTGCTTGCGTTCAGCATCTCAAAAACCCATCAGAATCCGGTTCTGATTAGTTTGAAACTGTTGTCGATAGCATTTGAACAACTATTTAAGAATGATGTGATGTGAACACACGTCAAATTATCTTGACTCACAACGCGTTTCGCTAAGCTAGCTTACTTTAAAAGTGGTCCATAAGATGGCGTGCACTACCACATGTTAGAGACCCTTCTATTAGAGTCAGGCCAAAATGTGTTGTCATGGTGCCTGCCATTTTATATCAATATTTTTGATATAATATTTTTATTTTGACGTCATAATTTTAATGCTAAATAATGTTTTATATACACAACCCACTATTTCGTGTTTTTTAATTGAGTACCGTTCACATGCGAGTCAATATTTGACTGTGTAACCATTTCTGTACTTTTCAAACTTGGCGCTACGTTTTGTGATATAAAATGGCTGCCTTGGCCAGACTAATTGAAGGGTCTCTACAACATGTTACATTGTAAGAAAGCAGCAAATCAGAACGCGTTATTGAAACTTTAGCATCTGCTGAACGCAACTTTGTCTTATATCTTAGTCAGGTAATCGTTGCGTGTAGCACAAGGGATTGCTCGGCGTTATGTTGCGGTTTAGCAGTCGACGTTAACTGATTTCTTTCGCTAACCTGACGCTACAATAGTCCCATCGAGTTCGTCCACAACTGATAATAGTAAAAATAAATCAAAACTTGATGGCCCACCAGAGAAAAAGAATTGAATGTTCTGAAGTATAACGCCAGTAATTTAAGATTTGGATTCATTTTATATCCGGAATCAGATGAGAGTTCGCAAAAATCACAATGTATTATTTGTGGAAACATTTTATCGAATGAAAGCATGAAACCTGCGAAAGTATCTCGCTATTTGCCCATTTGCTACTACTTCATTGGACGCTGCCCGTACTATATTTTATGCACATTATTTTTGGTGCTTATTTTTAAATGTGTAAACATGGATTTAAAATTCACAATCATTATTGAAGAAATATTAGATTATAATAATAAATCAAATATGTATGACACTTTCATAAATTGCCTTTCATAATATTATACAGCACGTTCAATGAAAAATATGTTGAACCAGGCTTTGAAATGGCAAATCGTTTGTCTTACAGGGAAGTTGACGTTATTTTTTTTAAATTACAGTACGTCCCAATATTTTCGATAACAATCATTAACCAATCTCAATTTGATGCCAACATTTGTCAGAACACGCAGCGGAACTAGCAGCGAAGATTTTTCTGCTTGACTCTGACAGCTGCTACGTCTGCTGAGAGACGCATATTGTTTAAAACAGTTTTGACAGCTTTTGCTGCCGGCATTGAAACTGATTGAATGCACTAATTCAATGCCATCAACTCTTAATCCGTTTCTTGATATTCAATTTTCTATTTAATACAATTTATGAAGTCATTTCACTAGTGAAAAAAGCATGCTAATATTTTTTATACAATACAATTTACATATACAAATTCGTATTTTGTCAAAGTAAAGCATAAAGGCCGAGATTTTGACGTGTGGGATAAACGTAAAGGAGGACATCATAATAATAATAATAATAATAATGTCTTTATTTACAAGAAAATAAATTATATACATAATAGGTTATCGAATTACTGGGCGAAGTATTCTTATCTGCTAAAACCCGTTCGATGCCTAAACGCTGGAGTTGTCAATTGAAGAATCTTGTAAAAATATGTAAATCTGGATTTCTCAACGAAGTTTATATTTATTCCACTAAACATTGAATTTTTGGAAATACCGTTCGGAACTACAATAATTGAAAATTGGCAACCCTGAAAATATCACTACTATCCATTTTTTTTCTAGAGTCCTCTGACTTTGATACCGTATTGCTCGAGAACTACCGAACCAAATTAAATATTTTAAAAACGTGCAAATGGTAAATTTATTTCTACATGCAACAATAAAATATCATATTTCTAACTGATATACTTTTATTTTTATCAGACGATACATAAGAAAAGGTACCCATTTTTAGGGACAATTTCATTGAGAGTAAGTTAAATATTTTTTTTCTCAGAAAGTATATGTCATATATCCAGGTTTAAAGCATGTTTAAAACATTTTGTTTAAAACTCATGTTTAAATCTAGTTTAAAACATCAAACCAAGTTTTAAACTATCTCTTTTTAAACATGTTTTAATCGTATGTTTAAAATATGTTTTTTTGTAATCGTTTTAAAACAGATTTTTGAAAGTTTTAAGATAATTTTAGATTCTTATAACTGCATTTTCGAATTTAAATAACCAGTTTCCATCTGAAACGTGTATTATTATGTTTAGTAAGCATAACAATTATAAATTATAAAATGTAAAAGTATAGACAATTTATTGATTTTTTATTATTTAAATCTATTTTGGAACATAGCTTAGATTGAAAATTGTGAAAAGTGGATCGAGGATCAGATTATATTGTATAAAATCAACTAATTTTGCTGCAACAACATTAAGTTAGTGTTCAATATTTCTTTTAGATGTAGAGCATTTAATAATGAGTTGCTATAAATAACGTAAATCTAAATAAACAAAAATGCCTTAGAAAATTCTTCCCTATAAATATTAGCAATAGTCATTGATACTTCATAAATAAAACTAATTTAACACGCACATTTATTTCTTGCAATGGATACACTTGACACGAATTTTATGAGGTTCAACAGCATCTTTAATAAAATTGTTAGAAAATGCTGCCATATAGGGCGCTTTCGTCGACCCGTCATCATGGATATATAATCCAGTGGTTTTCTAATTATTAATTCTGCATTCATTCATTCAGAGTTCTGAAGACGCATTTAAAAATAATAATGATCTTTTCATTGCTAAATTACAATTTCCAAGATGTTAACTTAACAATATTTAATACTTTTGTTTTGGCGAGGATTGAAGTAGATTTTTTATTAGGGTATTTTTTATTTAAGTTTTACTCTATACTAGGAAATCGTAAACTTAAAAAAGTGATGATATAAGAATAAAAAACTTTTTTAATTGTTTCAGGCATGCATAATCATGATTCGTGATGGTAATTTATATCCGAATTTAATAATATGTTTATTAAAAGCTTTCATTAAAATATTTCAAAATCTTTATTAGTTTAAAACAGTTTAAATCTGTTTTAAACATGTTTTTTTTATATGGGATGGTTTAAACACATTTTCGATAAAAAACATGTTTAATTTAAAAAAACAACTGTTTTTGTTTTTTTTGAAAAAACATGTTTTTTGCCAACCCTGCATATATCTATGAGATTTTTGTAGGGGTTAGAAAGAAACCTTGCGTTTGTTATCCTATTAATTTTCGGACAAAAAAGTGTTTCATTTAAGATTTATATGGAAAAATAGCGAACTATGCGTACTTTTTTATTAATGGAGATAGCGTCAAATTTTTTTCGCTAAATTAACACTTTTCATATATATTATTTTCTTTAAAAAAATGTTCAGAATTTTAACAATAAAAGTGCAATAACAAAAATAACGTTTTTTGTCGAAAACGCTTGTTATCAAAAATCGTTTTTTTGTTTCCGTATTTTTATTATTAAAATTATAAACATTTTTTTGAAAAAAATATTGTCTACACATGAAAAGTGTTGATTTAGCAAAAAAAATTGACGCTTTCTCTATTAATAGACAAGAACGCATAGTTCGCTATTTTCTCACATAAATCTTAAATAAAACGCTTTTTTGCCTGAAATTGATAACATAAGAACCGCAAGGTTTCTTTCTAACACCTGCAAAAATCTCATACATTTATGACAAATACTTTCTGAGAAAAAACTAGTTAACTTACTTTCAATGAAATTGTACCTAAAAATGGGTACCTTTTATTGCGTATCATCTGATAAAAACAAAAGTATACCAGTTAGAAATATAATATTTTACTGTTGTATGTAGAAATAAATTTACTATTGGCTCGTTTTTAAAATATTTAATTTGCTTCAGTAGTTCCCGAGTAATACGCTTTCAAAGTCAGAGGACTCTAGAAAAAAATGGATAGTAACATTTAAAACTGCGTTTGGTAAGATACATCTGACAGCTTTTTCCTTGAAATCGAGGAAATCTGTCTGCATTCAACAAGTACCGCTGTGAGCGTTTCGATGTACACACCGCGATTTTTGTTGGATGTGTTTCGTCCGAGTGTTATTAAAGAGAGGAATAGCACAGAGCCGGCGCGTTATATCATCAAATTTGAAATTGACTTGATATTGCCAGTGCTTTTTTTTATTTTCCAATTTCATTTGCATTTTTTTAAATGTTCTTGAAGAAACTCGAAATTGCTGTCTAAACTGTTCATCAAAAAAAGCGAGGAACAATTCTTATTGTTTACTTTAAGAATTGAAGAGATTATTCCAGCATTTCGAAACCATTTCAAAGCGCGAATAACAACGCCACGTTTTGATTTGTGCATTTCATGACCTTTGAGCGTCCTGTAAA
Organism: Agrypnus murinus; assembly: GCA_929113105.1. NCBI lineage: Eukaryota > Metazoa > Arthropoda > Insecta > Coleoptera > Elateridae > Agrypnus > Agrypnus murinus. The sequence continues at coordinate 109,953,406 of OV816023.1, read as the reverse complement.
TATTTTCTGTTATTTAATGTTATCAGATGACCGAAACTCGATTACCCCACTCGACGAACCCACTTATATTTAAAATATTAGTTGTGAATCCTGTAACGTAATTTTACAGAACTCTCTTGTACTCTATAAACTAACTGTTTGTTTCACCTAAAGCTAAGATCACACACAGCTACTGTAAAACTGCGCAGCAAAAGTTGCCGTGTGTGATATTTTAGCTTTAGACCCTGTACACATGGAGCGTTTTAGATAACCACAACCTAGAAACGAGGCCCTAAAAGCTATAAAGCTTGTGCGGGAGGGAGTCTGCGATTATTATTACGTAGGCCCAACGTGCGGCTGCAGCCGACTTGGAACAGCACAAATCCCACATTTGTGTCACAGCTAAGGAGAAACTGCAGAATTAAAAATTAAAATTTTTGGGTCTCTTCCATATTAATGTATAATATTTATAACTGTCAGTTTTATAATCTGCTAATGTCCGATTTGTTTGGTTAGGTGTATAATTTTATATGGTGTTCAATTTTAACTTCATCAATTACGTTTGCATAAGGGTTTGAAAATGTCACAACTTGTATATAAATATTAAAATGTTGGATATTGTATCAAATTTGGATGTTACTTTTTTCTTTTATTAAGCTTTGTTAAATCAAGAGTAGAGTAGGTTTTCTATCCATGCATGTATTCTCCATATATGAATAATGCTAGATACAAGTAAAGAGATTTTAGTCCAAGTTAAAGATAGCGATTAGAAATATGGATTGTGGGGGGAGTCTACGGCGCAAATAGGAATATGGTATGTCGTAAATACGAAAAGAACTAAACCATTTAAAACTAATTACAAGTTTGGATATCGTGGTAAATATCAGTGAATAAATATCACGATATGTCATGATATTTATCAGGATATATACAGGGTGTAACTAATAAAGTGCAAATATCGTAATGGGGTTAGCTGTAATGATATAGAACATATCTTCCTTATCAACATGTGGTCGCTTCCTGCTAGTTTCCAAGAAAATCGAATTTCAAATTTTTTAGTATGCTACTTGTATTCACATTGCATTAAAAATGCTAAACAAATAACAGATTTTTTTTTAATTTTCTTTGCTTGTTTAGTTTGTATTTTTAATAGAGTACAACGAGCGTACTGAAAATTTGAAATCCGATTTTCTCGAAAACTAACAGGAAACTAATGTTGATAAGGAAAATATGTTCTAAATCATTACAGCTACCCGCCATTACGAGGTTTGTACTTATATTAGTTACACCATAGACACGTTACATATATCGTATGATATATGTGACGCGGTCTGACGAAAGGGACCTTATCTTGCCAGAGTAAAGTTTTCAGTACAGGATAACAACATGAGTTTAGGTCAAAATTGCATGTTTGGCTTTTGTTGCACCAAACGTTACCTATTTTAAATATTATAGATATTAAAATGATTTTATTTGATATTTTAACCGCTAGGTGACATAAAAATCTATTTTTCTATCTACCCAAGAAACAAACGGGTCCTAAACTTGCCAATGTAAATTCAAAACGCGATAACTTCGTCAATTTTTGCGAAATTCTTGCGGCGTTCTCTACAGAATCTTGTTCTTTATCCAATGGTATTAAAAACTCAATTTTGACCAATGGCAAGATAAGGTCCCTTTCGTCAGACCGCTTCAAATATATCTTCGAAACCTGGTTTGCATACGTACGTTCTAACCTCAAAATTACATAAAATTAAATTAGAATGTTATGCTTCACCAGAAGCGTAGCTAGCGCCTGTGCAGCCTGTGCGCGGCACAGGGACGCCGCAGTCAGGGGCCGCCAGTCCCCTGACAGAGTAAAATATAATATAAATTAAATACGATCAGTGCAAAGTTGGAATGAAATTTATTAATAAAATATAGCTTATATTTTTAATCGATCATTTTTTTCTTCATATGAGGGGTGACATTGTGCTGCCTTGTACAGGGGCGCCACATAGCGAGGACATACAAATTTGTATATCTGCATCATATAATTTATGCGTCTATCTTGAAAAATTATTCGTTTATTATTTTCGGCGACATTTCTAGATAATTTAGAATTTTGGTTTACTAACATTAAAGTTATAATTCCTTCCCTACAAATGTAGCGGTGTTACGAAACCGAATCGATTCGCATAACTATTAAAGCACCCATCGCTAGTACACCTTGTTATGTTAATTTTTTATCATTTTTTTTCTTGGATTTCAGAAACCTAAGACATGGGTATTTTCATCTTTAGCTTTGTTTGTAGCAAGTTGCTTTAATTAACAGTTTTTAGAATTCGTAAGTATCTACTAACATAATTGCATTGTTCCATCTGTAAGTTGGCTGCAGCCGCACGTTGGGCCTACATAATAATAATCGCCCCCTCTCCCCCGCACAAGCTTCATAGCTTCTGGGGCCTGGTTTCCAGGTTATGAGTTGTAGCAATTATTATTATAAATCATTTGTAGTCACTCGAAGGCGGGGTTTGCGTCTTGAAATGCAATTAAATTAATACAACTCCAAGTTGCTTTGTACAATCGCATACATATAACAATATAAGTTTTCATGTTACTGTCAATACTTTACTCAAGACATGTCATCTCTATTAACATCGGGCGTTAACGGCTTTGCGACGACGTTCGGAGTAGCGGGGACGAAATGCATAAGTAAATACTTTCATACTTTTAGCTTAAAGTTGCTTTAATTAACAGCTTTTATGATTCATAAGTACATACATATATAATTTTTAATACGTATCTTTTATTTATACATAAATTATTCGTAGTCGCTCGAAGGCGGGGTTTGCGTCACATGAAATTGCGTTGGACCGTACACATGAACGCGCACTATTGCATTTTACAGTGTTGGGACCAGTAGGGAAATTCTATTTTTGGAAAGAATTTTTGGTTTAAAAGGGATAAAAGAACATTTTTCACAATATTAATAAAACAGGGATTTTTATGAAAGAAAAAAGTCATTAAAAAGTAATTGATAACAAAAAAATAAATTGTGTCCGACAAGAGAAAAATTGACAATTCAAATGATGCAGACTGTTAATATTAGGTAGTATTAAATATGTTTATCAATTTTTAGTTGGGCTTTTGTCAATTCAAGCAGATTTTTTATGTAAGTTTGTGTTTGTTTAAATTGTAATAAAACAAAAGTCCGTACATGTAAATCACTTATCCGGGATCACACCTGTAACTTATTTTTCCCTTTTATATAAGTTATAGTGGTGTTATAAATCATTATAAATGTATTACGTATTATTATCTAAATAAAAAATCTACGTAATACTATAGCGTTTGTACTCGGTGTAATATCGTCCGTAATTAATTTCAGCAAATCCTCAAATGATTTCATGGACATTCTAAAATAAGTATCCAATTTCAGTTCACCTTTCTTAACTTTTGGATAAAGGGTTATACCGTTAATTAATTTATCTCTTAAAATACTGGGTGCACCCTAGTATTTTCTGTCTTTTTTATACTGTTTATAACGGTGATACAAGATTACAAGACAAGTTACTTCTTCGATTTCCATTGTGATACTGACAATTAATCTGTAATAATGAATCATAACACATTGATACTTAAAATGCCGCATTAAGCGGCTGTATGTGTACGCTCGAGTGTTTTTGGCAACGTGTGTTCAACGCACCGTTAAACGTCTTCATGTGTACAGACTCTTAACTCAATACATCCCATCTCTAGTCCCGACGTTAACATCGGACGTTGACGGCTTTCCAACGACGTTTGGAGAGCGCCGGCGCGAAAACGATATGAACATTTGCACACTGTACTCTTAAGACTGTAGTGTGTAGTCTTTTGAACGAAGTGGTTAAGGTGCGGTTTTTTCCCGCAATTTTATTATTTGTTTAGAAATCGTCCTTAAAGTGCTATTATATCGTGGATTGTGTACAAGATAATCCTGAAAAAGCAACAATGGAGATGTTTAGTGTTACAGGAAGATTTAAGTTTTTGTCAGCCACGTTATTGAATGATACTAAAATTACAATAATACCAATTACAGATCTTGTCATAGCTGATCCATGTTCTTCTATTAATGAGTAAGTTTATGTTAATATCTTTAAAGGTGAAATTTGTTATATTTAAACATTTCTAACAGGACGTCTAAATGCTTTTTTTAGTATTTTCTTGTAATTGTGCAAGCACAGTTTTAAAAGTTGCATAAAATTTAATTTTGGTGCAGTCTCAAAATTTCCGGCTTTTCAAAGGTTGTCTCCAGGAAACTGAAATAAATTTGCCTTAAGGTCCAAGTGTACCCAAAAACGTGTGTTATTTGTTTCATAAATAATATAATAATGTGATAACTTTGGTTTTAAGTTAATAGTCTAGGAATATTAAAAACTTGCTTACCTAACTTGTTTTGGAAATTTTTTTTTTAATTTAAATTATTTCACATGTAATACGTGAAAAATTAATTTTAGAAAAACTGTACATTCAAAATTAACCAAAATAATACCACTTATATTTCATAGTATTTGAACTATTTTCCCAAAATTTTAAGAAAATCGTATGTCTAGCGGCTAAATTATTGCCAATAAACCTGCTTTTATTGCAGGTTTATTATACCGTTAAAGCAGTTTTTTTGGCAAAAAGGAGGTAATAGTTTAGTCCCTAGACACACGATTTTCTTAAAATTTTGGGAATATAGTTCAAATACTATGAAACTTAAGTGGTATTATTTTGATTAATTTTGAATGTACAGTTTCTCCAAAATTAATTTTTCACGTATAACATGTGAAATAATTTAATTTAAAAATTTTTTTTCCAAAACAAGTTAGGTAATCAAGTTTTTAACATTTCTAGACTATTAACTTAAAACCAAAGTTATCACATTATTATATTATTTATTAAACAAACAACACACGTTTTTTGGGTACACTTGGACCTTAAATGGAAACAGAAAAATGTTGTGTTCTCCAATTTGCTTTAAACATTCCCCGTACCAGGGGAGTTAAGGTCAAAATGCTAACGATAAATTTTGCTTCAAATACACTTACATTTATGCACTGGGTTCAGGTCGTCTGGGGGGTCTAGTTCAAAATGTATGGTACAAAACTACAACAAAATCTTTTTGTCTATTTCGACGAATATCGCTCCAAACTATGCAGTGTTATATGTTATTTGGAGGTGTCCTAACAAGAGCTACACCATGGTATATGTAGTTTTTGGATTTTGACATAATATGCCAACTAGTGAGGAGAATGTGTTTTTTGGTAAATGGTCTGTAACTATCTGAATTCTAACATAATCGTAAACATAACATATTATACATTTCCAGAATCCACTAGCCTGAGTAGATAACTTTGTCTTATGCACCACCTTAATCTAAGCACTTCCTAAAAAGTTAGGTTAAATGACCTTCCTTTACAGTACGAACTTTAAGTTAAAATTGCATTTAGGTTAGATTTGTTACAAGATTATAAAGTATTTATTACAGATTATAGAATTGTGGCCTTAGTCACTCGGAAGAGAGATAAGACAACCAAGTTGGGGAAAGGGGGGCAAGATGACCCCTCTAAGGTTTTTAATTTAAAAGAAAGTCAAAAAAATATATTTTTTAATGTTTAATCACAAAAACGGCTTTCTAGTGTCAAAACCTTACATACAATACTGTTTATTTCAACATTTGCTTAATATTTCAACAAATAATGAACTAATTATAAAAACTCAAAACAGTAAATTCTTTGCACTGGTAGGTAAAATGGTCCCTTAATTGGGGTAAAATGTCCACCCGCTTTTTTAAGCATTCTGATTGCAAATATCGCATATGAAGTCTCTTCTATTGTCTGAAATCCCTGCACATGTATTATGTGCCCATTGCGTGCAAGAATAACACATGGACCATTTCTCCTTTGGTCTAGAGGCGCTAAACATTTCTTCACAATAGAGCCATGGTACAGCATCATCTCACTTTTCCTTTAGCTTTTTTCGTTTCTTTAACCTCTGAAAACGCAGTTGCCTTTTTATCTTTCTTAACATGTCTACTCGACTGATCTTTTTCGGAATCAACGTCAAATAGTGACTTTGTTACTTGTTTTACTTGTGATTTTTGAACACCTTTCTTTAGAGCAGCTTTTGCTTTGGTCAAAGTGTAATTTGCAGTTGACGTTAGAATCGTCACACCCTGAGATGGTCTAGAACTCCTTGTTTGTGGTGGAGCTGTGGGAGGTGGGCTAATATCAAATGGTGTAAAGCAAGGTGCAAAAATATTGCACTTCAATATCTTGGTATCACCAACATCATACTCATAGCTAGAATTAAGGCTGATAATGCTGACTTCATCAGATGAGCGACCACTTGGTTGCCATTCGTCCTCTGATTCATCAGATGATGTTGAGTGTTTCCGTGGGCGCCGATTTTTTATCTTGCGGCAAAGACCGGAAGGACCCGGAACTACCAAAATAAATATTAAGCCATTGGAAATAAATAATCGCCTAACGAAATAAGGTTTTTAGTACTTGGTTGTAAAGATCCCACATCTTCCTGACTACCATCCTTTTTGGTGTCCATAGCTGCCATCTCTCCATGAACAATGGAAGTCCTTGATACACCTTAAACAAAATACCGATCAGTTTTAAAACTAACTTAGGTATAGATATTAGCTATGTAATTTATTCTGTAGCCTACCTGCTTCTGGTTATCGGTTTCCATTGCTCTATCAGTGGCGGCAGCAGGTCGGAATGCCCAGTCAGGAAAAATATTTGGGTTGAATGGCCAGATACCCGTTTTTTCAAAACCACTTAGGGCATTGTTCATTGTTGCAGAGCGCCGATAGGCTTTGCCAAACAAGTAGCTTACATTGTATAACGTTACAATTTTTCCAGGTTTGTTTTTCATCCACAAATGCACTCCTTCATTATAAGCACACATTAGCGAAGAAAATACAGACACATCCAGTGGCTGCATTTTGTGTGTGCAGTGGGGTGGCATACATAAGAGTACAATTCCGTGTTCTCTACAATATTCTATAGCTTCAGCAGTCTTAGAGCTTCCATGCCCATCAAGAATTAGAAGCACCTTATTTTCAGAATCACAATGAGCATGTTTCTGAAAGTGTTTTAGAAATTCAACAAAAAGGTCACTTTTCATATAGCCAGACTCATTTTGCAAGGTGAAGGTGCCGAATGGGGCACCAGAAAACAGCAACTCATTTCTTCTTTTGCGTGGAAAAATTACAGCTGGTGGTATAAAGTTACCTGCTGCATTCATACAGAGAACCGCAGTGACGTTTTGTCCACGTTCTGCGCTTGTGAGCGCTCCAACTTGTTTTTGACCCTTATGGGCTACAACTTTTAAAAGTTTGCTTGGTACCGTCTGGATGCCACTTTCATCCATGCTATAGATTTGTGATGGATTAGTAATATTATGTTTTCTTGTGCATGTATCTAATGCTGCAAAAAACTTAGCTACAGCATTATTGAATCCACGAGCTCTTGCTGCAGACGTTGCTTCAGGTGTCCGAAATGAGAGCTCCGGGTAACGACAAAGAAAACTTGCAAACGAAGTTTGTCCCGCAGATTGTTTGTTTTTGCTGAATCCGTTGAAGATTTCATTTTTATCAGCTAGTTAGTAGGCAATTTCGCAAACATCTTTCAGTCAGTTTAAATAATCGGTCTTCCATTTCTAAGGCGTAATCTCTGAGGGAATCTTCAATATTTTTTGGTAGGGTTGTCACAAACCGTCCTAATTTTTGTAAATTTGTAAATATTTTTGTAATATCTATTTTAAAGTATTTGTTTATTTATGCATATTATTTTATTATTTACTTACTATTTTATTTTTACCCTTACGTTAGCTCTACGTTTCAATGTTGACAGAGGTAGATTATACATCCGCGCAGCAGTTTTGTAGGGAATCCCACTTTCGATTTCTTGCAGTGCGGTTGCCATCACATCTTCTTCGAAGTTTTAAGACTTCTTTCGAAGACTATAAATATAATAATAAGACCCGGGGACCATTTTGTTTGTGCTTTTGGGTTAATTTTGCCTCAACCATACACAATTATTATTATTATTTATTTATTTATTTATTTTAAAAAACACCCAAACAGGCAGTGACGCCTAATTACAAGGGAGAAATCAAAAATAGACAATTATACATTAACATTACTTATCATTATTAACAATATAGAGGCACTTAATTCTAAAGACATACTATATAATAAATTGGTTATTTACATGCATGCCCATTACATTCAATATATTATATTCATATTTGTAAAGTAAATTAAATACCCCAGAATATCAAGAGCTCCGATTACACAAAGGAAGAAATATAATTGTTAACGGTAGCTTAAGGAAAGGCACTATTTGAATAAAACTTATGAACATTACTCTGAAGTTTATTGAACGTTACATTAAATAAATCGACATTTAAGTGCAGCTGTACATAATTAAGCAACTGCAGCATTTTTACCAGAGGCATATTGTTATTTGATCGAAATGGAATAAAAAATAAGTTTAGATTTCTGGTAAATCTACTTGGTACTCTTAATGTGCACAATGATAGTAGTTCTTTACAGTCGATGATAGCATTTACTATTTTAAAGCCGAACATCACCGTGGCACTTTCACGTCTATCATGCAACGATGCTATCTTGAAGACATTCCGTAAGGTAACAGTTCTAGTTGTTCTATTATCTGGATATGTATTAAATTTTTTAAAATGTAAGAATCGTAGAAATTTATTTTGAATTTTTTCTACCATCAAGTCATGATTTAGATATCTAGGATTCCAGATTAGTGATCCATATTCCAACTTAGAGCGTACAAACGAGTAATAAAGTTTAATTAATGTTTCTGTGCGTTTGAAGTATACAGAGTTTCTAATAATAAACCCAAGTGCCCTACGTGCTTCTCTAGTTGTCTTCTCCAAATGAGCCTTAAAGTTCAATGCCGTATCTAATATGATTCCTAAATCGGTTGTACAAGAGACTCTATCTAAGGTAAAATTCTGCATCTTGTATTTAAATTTTAGAATCCGGTTATAATTTTAAATTATAACCATTGTCAAAAAGTACACAGTAATTAAAGAAACTGTATATACTTTTATAACCACAGATGCTCAGAGAGTTAAGCTATTGAAAGAATGTCATAGATTTGTACTTATAATTCCAACAACACTAAATTTTCAGCAGTGGAAAATAACAGTTACATGCACGGCGTAGTGTCCGCGGTCGGCGTAGTGTCCGCGGTCAGCGTTGTGTCCGATAGGTGTAAAGGTGCATACCTGAGCTTCTAATCTAAATATAAAGTTCTAATTAAAATTAACAAAAAAAATAGCTTTTCTCATTCTAATTGGTGGAAAAAGATTAGAATTGTCACCATGGTAATTAAACACGTTATTAACTTAATAGTGAGATGTGAATACGGTCTAACGAGTCGAATATTTTCCAATTTTCTATTATTACATTACTTTTCAACACATTACCTTCCAACAGTCAAGTTAACTACAACTAGCATTATAAATTAGAAGAGGAAAATTGGACAATTTCCGAGCACTTTTAGCATTTTGAGAATATTTCAAGAACTTTTGAAATTATCCTTATTCTGGGTATATCTTTGCAAGTTAAAGGTATATTCTCCAGTCCTGCTCACTTTTGAGGGTTTATTCTCGCTTGTGCTCCGGGAATATTCTCCAAAAATAAATGCTCGAGCATTTTTCAACACTAGTGTCTACAATGAAATTTGGGGGGGGAACAGTAGTTTGCTAGATAATCATCAAAAACTTATTTGTAAGGGAAGCCATAGACTTCCATTTTAATTCCCTCACCTTACCTGAAAATGCATGTTTTGATGCGAATGCGACCTAACCTAACCTCACCTGACCTGACCTAACCTAACCTAACCTAACCTAATCAAAATTAAATTAAAACAAGTATAAATTGATGAACAATGCAAACCTAAATTAAACCTAAGTTAGATTAGAAGTTCGGTTATAGGTTAGATTGTAGGTTAGGATATAGGTTAGCTTATAGGTCAGGTTATAGGCTAGGTTAGTTTTTAGGTAGGGTGGGGGAATTAACATGTAAGCCTATGGCTCCCCCTTCAAAAAGTTTTTGCCATTATCTTGTAAACTACTGCATCGAATGGTATATAGCATGTGTGCCTGCGGGTGGCGGACCTGTTATCAATCTCTTTGTAACATTTTCGCGGATTTCATCTGGATTTCCAAGTAGTACGAGAGATGAGCACAAAAATACATAGTGGTTTTATTATAAAGGTTTAATGCCTTATGTTGAAAGTCTTAATTGTTAACCAGAAGCCGCTAGTCTGCCAGACCTGAGTGGTACCATTTATTCGGGGGCGGCGTTCAAAAGTTGATTTTTCCTCAAATACAAAGTGGCATTATTTCAACGTAATTCTTTGGTTTTTGTGTAAATAGCCTGAGTAGTGTAGTGTCTAGCATATTAGAATATAAAGAAATCTAAAAATTCTTTAATACAATTATAGATACATAGGCAATTAATGTAATATATAGAACAAAAAACTATTTAACTATCGGTGTCTTTATCTGATGATAAATAGAAAGTTCTTTTCAAATTCTCATCTTCTTAATTCTCTTTACTATCAGACACTATTTCCAAGGATATCTTCCAGAGATTCTGGATACTGAAGACCTGAAAACCATTTTATTTTATAAAAATTATTTTTTACATCCCATCCATTTGCTTGGGGATTTAAAAATTTGGTTTTACACAATGTGCATAGTTTCAAATTGTAGCTATTTGATTTGTCCTTTGGATTTTTAAATGTAACACGTCTGTCTTTACAGGGTCGCATGGGACTTTCCCGGAAATTTGTTATATTTTCAAGGGTATTATTTTTGTTGGGTTAACAAAATATATTTGTAAATTAAAAAGGAAATATGGAAATTAAGAATTTTTTATGGTTTTGTTAAGATTTACCTTTTAAACTTGTATTTGATAAAACTTCATAGCGGCTCAGGTTAGAAAGTGTCTCTTTTGTGTTTGAATTTTTTTTCTAGGAGTTTGAAATTACCTAATTTGAAAAACGTGGCCTAGAGCCGCCACTTCCATTGCTTTACTTCTTACCGGATTTTCAATATTTCACTTTTAATTTGCCACAGACGTCGAATTTGAATTCGAACAGAATTCGAATTTGACAAAGAGGATTGTACAAATCTTGAAAATCCGTATTAAATCCGTAAGAATGCGAATAAATAGAGAAAAGCGGCAAAAAACTGATTTCTGAAGAGCATTAACTGTGCAGTTATATGTGTCATTGTGAAACAGACTTTAGTACTAATAGTTGTTATATTTTCTTACATTAAAACAACCTAAATTATTCTTCCATCGGCCTTGACGTGGAAAGAGGGCTTAGGTACTGGTAGGTGCTGAACTTTTACTAATACTTGATAATCTTCTAACAAATCATAATATAATAATGATAATAACAATAATAATGAGTACTACCCTAATCTAACCTAAATTCAATTTTAACCTCAAGTTCCTACAGTAAAGGAAGCTTACTTAACCTAACTGTTATTCTCCTTGGCGAGTAAATTCTGAAAATCTGTAATATGTCATGCTTACCCTTACGATTAGGTTAGTTACCGACCATTTACCAAAAAACACATTTCTCTCTATTAGTTGCCAGATTATGTCTAAAACCACATATACTATGGTGTAACTGTTGTTGGGACGCTTCAAATGGTATATAATACAACATACTTTAAAGTGATATTAAATAAACAAGAAAGAAGATTTTGGTATAGTTTTGTAACAACATACGTTTTGAACTAGAACTAAAAGTATATCTGAAGTAAAGTTTTTTGTAGATTCGGGAGATATGCAGCTTATAGTGAGAGACATTGTGACTCCATAAAAAATGATTTAAAACCATCAGGAGGTTCCACTTTTTAGTAATTTTTTTGACATAACTTTTCGCACAGTAGGAATTTCCGGATGCACTAACCGACAAAGTTGTTCTACTCGCCGAGCCTGTCAAGATGAGCTATAGAAGTGAGTAGGTGATGCTTCTATGCAAAGTTAGCATTTTGACCTTTACCACTCTGATACTGATCAATATAAGTGGTGTCTCCTTGGGGTAATATTGCTTTTATGGGCTAAATAATTATCGCTGAAAGGTTGAAGCAAATTGGAGAACACAAAATTTTTTGTGTATCCAAATTTGTGCAGTTTCCCGGAGACAGTCTCTTAAAGTTTTCATGTGACATAAAAGAGTTTATAAATACTCAAAATTTAACAGGTTTATTAAACTAAGAAACTACAAAAAACTCTATTAACCTAATTAACTAAAACAGAAAACAACAATTATCCAACGAGAAATTTTGAATTTCTACTATGTTTTCCCACTTGACTTAGCTGAATCAACTAATTTAGTACCTTCAGGTATATTCAAATATAATTTAAAATTTAGTTGAAGTAATAGTTTAGTTTTTATCAAATCAAACGACATTTGGTTCCTCTCTTGGATACATACAGTAAACCCTGTAAATCTGACCACCTGTTTAAACTGACCCTCAGGTCATATTGACCACTTTTTTTCAGTCCCTGTAGAAATCCCATTACTTTAATGTAATTTATACTGTATAAACTGACCACTTCTCTTTTGTGACCATTGACCATATTTACCTCGAATATTTGTTTAAAAATGTTTGTGTAATGTGACCATTAGCCAACGGATTACTTATAACAGTTAGAACTAATTTTCTAAAAGTTTAAGTAGACATGTACCATTGATTTCATAATGATCTAGGACAGCAAGGCTAATATGATGCTATTTTTTATTATTTTATCCTATGCATTTACACTGAGAAAATAATAAAAAATAGCATCATATTAGCCTTGCTGTCCTAGATCATTATGAAATCAATAGTACATATAAATTGCATTCAAAGAATTTCTAAGAATGCATCATAATCCCTTGATAGTGACCAGTTGGGTTCAGGTATTTCCAAGTTTTAAGACTTTTTCTGCTTCTGAGAAATTCATTAGCTGCAAACTTTTACATTAGTAACCCTTGGATAGTTTTAAAATAGTTTTATAAAATCAGTCTTGTTTCATCTGTTGATTGAAACTGTTGTGTTAATTAGTGCGATCCAGATGACTTCAAAAAAGTTTACAAAGAACTAAATTTGCAAGAAAAACAAAAGATGTTAGAGTTTTTAAAAAACCGCAGTGAAAGAAAAACAGCGGAACATTTTGGTATTAGCAAAAAACAGTAAATAATATTTAAAAAAAGAAAATTAGAATATCAACAGCGTTACGAAGAAGATGCTTTAGACTCCTTCAGAAAAAGACATTCAACAGAATTTGAAGTGGTTAATTGATTAACTTTAAATTGGTTTTTAAAAATGCGCAGTGTAAAAGCAAGACTTTCTGGACCAATGTTACAAGAAATAGCATTAAGATTTGCTCAGCAGTCAAATTTGCCTAATTTTAAAGCATCGTCAGGTTGGCTTATTTAATTATTTAAGTAACGAAACAACATTTCCCAGAAAAGTTTAGTTGGTGATGTAAATGAAATTGATCCTGCAACAGTAAGTGATTTTCGTGTTCGTTTTACAGAGTTTGCAAAGGGCATTAAACCAGAGGATATTTTTAATACTAGTTAGTGTGGGCTGTTCTGGGCAAATTGTAGTGTATAAAGAATTCACACTTTTACAAAGTGTCCACCTGCTTAAATTGACCATTTTTGGTCAGTCCCAAAGGTGGTCGGTCACTTTAGGCAGTTTCTACTGTATATAAATTAGTGAAAAGGCTGAACACTAGGGTGTTCCAACAAAAAAAGCAAAGTCGGAAATCCTATACTCTCACCCCCTACGATTATTGTATATCAAAAAAAAAGTACCTCTATTTTTTTATTTTGAAATCGGACTATGTTTAGAGGTGCCTCAAAGCCCTTAAAGTTTCCCATGTATTTTATATGGGAAAAAACACATTTTTGTAGATTTGGTACAGAATCCTAGAAAATCAATATTTTTCAACCGGACTACTCTGTTTCTCTTCAGGAATGTTCAGAGAATGACATCAAATAATTTATTTGTTAAATTTCGTATATTAACTATTTTTACAGACTTGCAAAGAATCCCATAAATGGAAGAAACACGAAAAAATCGTTAAAAAATATTTATTACTATTTTTTAATATAAAATATTTTGATAAGTAAATTATTGGATGTCATTTTCTGAACATTTCTGAAGAGAAACAGAGTAGTCCCGTTGAAAAATATTGATTTTCAAAAATTCTATACCAAATCTATGAAAAAGTGTTTTTTCCCATATAAAATACCTGGGAAATTTTAAGGGCTTTGAGGCACCCCTAAACATCGTCCGATTTCAAAATAAAAAAAATAGGGGAACTTTTTTTTCAATACACAATAATCCTAGGTGGTGAGAGCATAAGATTTCCTACTTTGCTTTTTTGTTGGACCACTCTACTGAACACTCTTACAAAGTTAAATAGTTCCTCTTCTTCTTTTACGAGATCCATAATGCCCCTTTCGGAGCATCGGATAAGTTAAATAGTTGAAACTCAAAATTGCTTGGGTACATTGCAATGGTATATACATTAAATTAATCGAGCAAGCGCTACTTTCGTATGCTCTTATCCCATATCCCTTCACCGGAACCACCAGATGCTACTTCTGTCTTTGTCTTGCTTTTGCTATAATAATACACTTAAATTATGCATAAATTTGTTTAGTACGATTTTGGACATTATTTCAAATTTCTGGCAGGCCAGCTCATTCCAGGTTTCCTGGCAACCCTAACTAGTTGGTTCTAAATAAGCGGTGGGCTAGTTGCTGAAATGATATAGTACTGCATATCCTGCATGATATATCCTCCATGCATTGAGTATGTCTATTCCTATGGACACACATCGTACTTCAGAATGGCGAACTGTAGTTAGGTTTATTAAATTCTTAATTAGTTTGAAGTGAAGGGTTAATTACCTTAGACCCTATGTATATTTATGTATTCTTGTGTATTTCTATTGACCATTCTGTTTAGTAAAATAAGTTAAAGAGTGTATCAGAAAACATAAATATCTTATGTGGATAATTATAATGATACAAACTAAACACATTAAATAGTATAATTTTCTAAAAGTTCAATTGTAATCTATAAACATTCAAGTTCATATCCTTTCAGGTGATAAATTTCAAGCAACGTAATAATATAATATGAATATAATGTGTATCAGAAGTAGATAGTGCTGTAATAATTTTAAACGAGAATTTGAGAAGTTAATGTGTAGATAACGGTACAATAGTTTCAGAGATTATGTCAATGTGTTATGTCATTGCCTTAGAAAAAATGCAAATAAAGATTGATAAATAATGGAATAACTAACAAGATAGAAGAAAAAATATATTACTCTGGTTTCTATAAAAGCTTTGTAGATTGACAATGAATATAAACTATTAATAAACTATATATAAACTTAAGGGTTAATAATTGTCTGGCAAAGTGTCTTTCAAATCATAAATGAAAATCTTTTATGACTTTTTGTATTTTTTATGGTCTAAATTAACATATTCCAGCAGAAGAGATATCCTATAGATACTTTACCAAACTATTGAACACGCTAGTTGCTTCTGTTTTGTATCCTATCAGATACATCGCTGGTGTTACCAGTTACAAAAAACAAATACTTTAGATAATAATATATATTTATTTCTACTGCAAAACTAATTTAAACTAAATTATTGTTGAACTAAATAGTATAAATCAAAAACATGCGAAAAATGAAAAATTAGTGTAACTAATATTCATAAATAGGTACCATCTGTATGTTTTTAGTAATATTTTGTCTATTCGCAGTGAACATTTATAAGTCTAGTTTTTTTTGTCTTCCTTACTGGTTCTTTATTTTTATCTTTTGTTGCATTTACATGTTTTTTGTTATTTTCGTTTGTCACTTACGACCTTTTCTTCAGTCTTCTTTTGTTATATCTTCTTCTTTGGTTCCTGTTTGATTTACTTTATCTTTATTACTCTGCTTCCTATCATCTTTAATTTCTTCTCTAGCTTGCTAACTTTTACTAGAGTTTTGAGAAATAATTATGTATATAATTACTTGATGTATCATCTACTTTCTACAATATCTTCTAATTATTTACTAATTGATTTAGATAGAGATGGTGCATCTGATGTATCAAAACTAATACTTTGCTAAACATTTTTCCGTGACAGATTTTTGTAAATATGATTATTCTGAAGAATGATTTCTTGTAAAAATTCTTCCATATAATCATTACTTGATACATCCACATCTGAAGTTTGTGGTGGAAATAAACTGATAATTCTATCCTTTTGAGTTATCGTATTATGTATATTTGTGTTCGAACATGAAAAAACCAGTACCAGTTAATAGCTACTGCAAACTTGAACACTGAAAGTATCAGAAAATAAATCATCATCGTCATGCAGCATTGTAATGTGGACTATAAGATACGAAAATAGAACAATATTTATTTGTGGATATTTCGCAATGTAATAAGATACATTGTAAAAAAGTGCTTTTTTCAAAAATATATCAATGTTTTAGTGAATCATTTTATATATAATATTAAAGAGGCATTCCTTATAAACAATATTGATGCATTTATTTTGAAACAAGAATAATTAATTTAATAAATAAGACATCTAACAGCTTACTCTGCAGGATTCCTCCAGCTACAACACAGAGTCACTTTATCTTTTGAGATATAAAATATCTATTTTGTCAGTTAAGTGGCAGGGTTTTGCATGATTTCTTAAGAAATAATGTTAATTTGATATAATAATAAATATATCAAGTAAAACTTGAAATTCTGAATTATTGGAGGCATATCTAAAAATATTTAAGTACAAGCATTGTGTTTTCATTCATTCATTCATCCATGTGTCTCGGTATATTTTTTACAGCCAGCGCTACCTAGTGCTGGATGACCAAAAGAGAGGTGAGGATCCGAGCTTGAATTCTTTTTTCGTATTTCAACAGCCAGCGCTACCTAGCGCTGGATGACCAAAAGAGAGGTGAGGATCCGAGCTTGAATTCTTTTTTTCTTTTTTAACAAAAGCAACAATCAGTAAAAACAGCAGTGTTTTAAGAGTGCGTTAGTTAGTAAAGCTTACCCATTAGGGTAAGCAGTTGGCACCTAGTTAAGTTAATGTATCTTATAGGATACAACGTCAAATTAAGGGTTAACTTGCCCTGTAAGACCAAAATCGAATTTGGTGAACAGAATCAAAGGACATGAGATGTAAAGTATACGCAAATGCCTCTACTAGAATTTCATTAGATTTGCTAAGCAGTTCTGAACAATGCTTAAATGGGACGATCGTTTGACCACTAGAGGTCATCGAATTCTTAATATTTTAACAGTGTGTCACCAATTTTGTTCTAAATGCAGGATTTAGATACTATGGCCAATGCTCAACAAACAATGTTTAAATGGGGCTTCCTGGGATCACATGAAAGGTCTCAATATTTTAATGTCATTGATTTATTTCAAATTCTGGATTTAAGCACTCTCGGTGATGTAGAACAAGGTTTAAAGGAACTTCATGGTAATATTATTAACCGGGTGACCTTTAGGTGCCATCAAAGTTCACATTATCTTAACAGGGTATGTCACTGTTTTGTTCTAAATTCAAAAATTGGGTAATAGGAACTATACACACCAATGTATAATCCAGTGGCATGCAGTCCATGAAAGAAAAGGAAGCGATCCTTTAAACATAAAAACAAAGTTAACAAACCATTTTTATAAGATTACATAAGATAAAATTATGGTAAGATAAATTAAAAGTTATTGCTTTGTCATATTATATCAAAGTTATTTCTTCATATACCCAAGAGTTTGGCTCACAACCATCGCTGCTTGATTTTAAATCACAAAGCTTTTAATAAATCGTATTCAATTTTTTTTCTCTTTCTTTTCATATCAGTAAAATTCCAGCATGCCTGCACGTGTTTGCTTGCTGAAATTTTTTGTTTATGTGAAAATGTCCTAAATAAAATGTATATATTTTTTAAAAGACGTTATATATGTTTTACCTTCTTTTCTCACAATCGTTCACATAGTCGAATAGTTCCTATTGAATAATTCTGTACATACATAGAGATATTTTTTAGATTTAAACATGTTTCTCATATATAATTCTAACCTTAATTACACATACTTGAACTTATAGATACGTTGTAGAGATTTTCACATAACGATGATCTGAAATCATCCAATTGAAAATTTAATTATTACCAAAATAAATACAGAATTTTTGAAATCTACGAATTTTGGAAAGTATAGGAATAATGACTGACTATAGTAGTTATTTACAATACCCATGCAATAAAAATAGCCATAGACATGCTAGGATACTAGTTTTATTTATTTAAAAGGGTTACATGCCAGTTTATAAGATAATTATTAATATAAAATAGAATTAAAGTAATATGATCTTTTTATGCATACATAACCTTACTTTAATAAAAGTTTATAAACTTTAGGAGGAGTTAAAAGGAACCTGAGTCAATTTAGTTGTTATATAATAAAAGATACTTTAGGTAACTTAGGTTAAAAGTTTAGGGTATTATTTCAACTTTTCTTGAATGATTTATCTTCATGCTAAATTTCAGCATTGTTGTTATGTAACGTAGAGGATACTTTTTCATTTCCCGGGAAGCTAAGACAGTTTTGTGTGGATGTTTCACTGAAAATAGTTAAATTAAGTCATTATCTTGAAATTTATTATGCCACAATTAACTTACCTATCTCTGTATCTGCATATATTTGTGTTTAATGTAAGAAGATATCGGTAGAAATTTCATTTCTTGATTATTTAAATTATTGTTATTTATCTTGTTTTTCACCATTGTTTTAATTCAGTCACCTGAAGTAGTGTATCCTGGACATGAATGGTTGTAGTTTTGTTTAGTTTGTGATTTTATTAAACCAGGTGCAAGTTCATAAGCATCATGTGTGTCACAAGCTATGATGGTCAGATTTATATTATGAGTTTTTCATTAGTATTTTTTCTAAACATTGTAATTTTATGTAAGGAAGTTACCTTGAGTAATAGTGTAACTATTCTAAATTCTGAAGTAGCTGAAAATTGTATAGTTTGAATAATTAAGTTTTAATTAGAATTGGGACTTGGGAAATTTTCTTTGTAAATATTCATTTTAGACCGTGAGTGTCTTATATTGTTTCACTCTTCTTTTTACCAGCCATCTTTTCATGTAAATAGATTTAAGAAATTCGTTAATATTGATCGTATGATAATAAATTTTGTGACGTTATAAACAGTTGCGTTCGTGAAAGTCTTCAAGGTAGAAAAGGACCTACGAAAAGAAACAATTTCAGTCGGTTAGAATCTTAGGTTGAATTTATGTCGGGTCCCGACTCACAATCTACAAAATAAAGTTGGGTTATGTTCCCATATGTATTTGTAAACAAACAAAACATCAGTTTTTGCAATAAATTATACATACCTGTATGTTTTCAATGGAACTTAGAAGAATTAACTTTATTTTTTTATACAATCACATGGAATTGTGATGTAAATTAGTTGATACAAATTCAAGACGAAATATTTTCTTTTCGTTGATCAATGGCTTCGATTTTTTAAATGAAGATTACAGCTGATTGCAGAGATTGTGTTTAGTATGAGTTTTACCGACATTGTTTACAGCGGGAAATTTAAAATAAGGATATCTCATATTGGATTAGTAAATGAAAAGTAAGTTGACTTTTTAGTACAGTGAAGACTCGCTAATTCGGACTAATTAAAACTGGGGCAATCCGAATCATCGCGGTTTTCGGATTACCGCGTCTGTACAGTTATAATGTTTTATTTGTAGATAAATGCATTTAAAACATTCTGTAACACATTTATTTAAAAAAAAACTACAAAAATATTTACGCAAAAACTGTTTTAAAAACACAGGAAATAATATTCTGCATTAATATGTCGTTCACCAAAAAAAGGCGGTGATTTTTATTTGTTTCCTGTTTTTTGAACTTAATACGTAAGATAGATTAAACCTTCCGGAATCACAATTGTTTCAAATTTTCTACCGCCCATTGCAAAGCCACCTCTTTGCAACTGTTTCTTAAAGGGCTTCACTGTTTGCGAATCATTGAATAGCTTTTCTTCGGCAATTATTAACGCGCAAATTGTCTTTTTAAAATTAAGTATCCAATCTTTACTTGCCCTGACGTCATCGTTTTGAAACCATCTTTAATAAAGTCACAGTAGCGTGCAGAGTATACGAATCAGTGGCACCAGAGTGTACGAGTGTGATAGCGCATACGTTGTATCGCGACTGCTTCCACTGTTTCGTATGCACCGCATGCTGCTGATAATGATGCTTTGACTTCTCGTCCAACATTTCGGAGGATATCGGTGACATATCAAAAACCATGCAGTTAACTTTTCTTCCATATCCGGATATTCCGCAGGTTTTAAAGTTTTTTTAACATTGTTATATGATCCTTCAGATTTTGTAACAAATCTGGAAATGTATATTTAAAGTTACAATGCGGTCTTTTTAACAGTTTTTAAACTTACCAGAAAATCTTTTTATGTATGGCGGCGATAGGTACATAAAGCCATAATTCGTAAAAGAAGTATCAATTCTTTTTTAACTTATAATCCTTTGTAACTAATACGAATTGTGAAGTTGCAATGTATCCACTTCTAAAAAATACGTTACTTTTTATAATAAGAATTTGCCAGACAAATATAACGTAATCATAAATAAAATAAAATCATTTATTTTATCTACAACTGTAGTTTTGTATCAAATTACACATCTGAATACCCATTGCATTCGTTACTATAAACAAAACTTGAGGAATAAAAACAATTAATTCTAGTTCGGATTATCAAAACCTTTAAATCCGGATTACAATAAACCCAATGTAAATAAATTGCTGGTCCGGATTATAGTGGTATTCGGATTAACGTAGATTCGGATCAACGAGACTTCACTGTAATTGTTTTCTGATCAGAAATTTATTAAAACATTTTTATTAAAAATTTGTTTTCAAATATAAGAAATTTAAATAAAGAACACAGTTCTTGTATTTCAGTTAAGTCATTTAAATCTTGATATTGGTTTGTTGAAATGAAATTGTTGTAACACCTTTGTCATATTATCAACAAAACAATAATTCATTTCAACAAATTTAAGGTCTTGAGGGTCTCTAAATGTTTTCATATGTGTTATTTTATTTTATTTTTATTATTCTTTTATGATAAATAAAGAAAACTTGTGTTTATAATTTTCAAAACATTTATTTATTATTTATGTGTTATGCAAATATCCATTCATTCTTAGCACAGAGTCTGAATTTGTTTCTCGTCCAGAAGCAAAACTCCAGGTGTGTTTTGGTACAAGTTTTTTCTCAGGTATTGATATTGGTAAGGTTAATTTTGGTATTTATGTTAGTCTCATGCTCAACCAATTCAAGACTGAATTAGCCTACTGGATTTCAAAAGAAAAGTTATTGGGGTGCTATTTTTATACTTTATTAAAGCTAGCCAAATCAATTAAATTATAAATCTTATTTATTTATTTATTCTATTCTATTTTATTAAATATCACCTCTGTATATTAACATAAAGGCATTTATTTTTATGTCATAGCACAATAATTTTTTAGTTGCCAATTAATATTAATTAGTGTTAAAGTGATTGGTTTCTAAATAAATTACTATATTAGTTGTTAATTTTTTCAAATGCAAACTTTATTTGCTGTAAAAATGTTTTTTTATAATACTCAAAGCAAATGCTCATTGCATGTAAAGTAATGATCATTTAACATGCAACAAACTGTCGTACTTCAAAATTATTTCAGTAGTCAGTAAGTGTGTATGCTGCATGAATTGCAGTACACACGTGTATTTTAAGCTATACATTTTACGTCTGCGAACCTATCCGATAACACTAAAAATAGCCTGAATCTTATTGCCACAACAAAGTAGTTACACAGCAATTTCATGGACCCTGGTATCGCGCTAGCGGACTTGTATTATCTTAGTATTTACTTGCTTGGCTACAGGCAATTATAATAATTACCAGGCCCGAGCACCAGGTTGCTTAATGGGTAGTTAAATGCACAATTTCATGTAGTCGAATGTATAGGTATAAGAATTATACCTGTACATTCGACTACACGAAATTGTGCACTTAACTACTCATTAAGCAACCTGGTGGTTGGCCCTAATAATTACTAATACTCATAGACTGGTGAACCTGACCTCAGAAACTATGAAGCTTGTGTAGGAGGGAGGGGTGACTTGTAAATTGTATAGCACAAATCCCACATTTGAGTTATAGCTAAGGAAAACTGCAGAAAACCTTAACCAGATCTGCCAGCACCGGGATTCTTGGTTGAGGGACTATTCTGCATTTATTTTTGTTTTTTAATTCTGCAGTTATTTTAATTTAATAATCTGTTTAGAAAAATAGTAGTAGTGGTAGAAATGACTATTATTCATAGCTATTAGTACATATTATACAACTGAATACTTATTACTTATAACAATTAATAATGATATTTTTGTGGGATCTTTGGTTTGTAGCACTTAAGAACGGACCACCACTGCTTTATAATAAAATTAGATATTGTACCGGTGTCCATCATTTGAATTATGCTTTAGAGGACAACAGTAGTTTGCAGTTTTATTCCAAACTCTGTCATATTTATTACTGTTTTAATATCCTAGTATTGTCACCGGAGGAAATCTGATTTTTAACTTACTATCTCTCTCTAAGCCCAGGCCCAGCACTTCATGTAGTACAAGAGAAATAGAATTACTGTATTAGCCTTAATAAAAGACGACTCCAATTATAAGACAAATCTCTTTTTTTTACTGAAAAAAAGCACATTTTCTTAAGACCTCAATTATAAGACAACATGCAATTTTTTGTTGTCGCCATCATCATATATTACTAAACAGGTTTAGCAGACTAGAAAGCGCCAGTACAAGTGGCTGATTCGTTTAACAATACATCTGCACAGGTATCTGATTCAAAAGCTCGTTGTTTATGTCTTTTTATGCATAATCATGTCAAAATGCCTGAAAAACGAAAGGTCCGAATATAAGACGACCCTTGTTTTTTAATGATATTTTTGGGGGAAAAAACACGTCTTATATTCATGCTTATATGGTATTCAAATGAGATAAATTTATAAGTATTGGTGCGCCTAGAACTTTGACTATGAAGATACTCATAACTTTTATATTATCAAAATAATTAGTTGTAGAACAGATGCATGATACATTTTAAATCAACTGATGTAAATGTAACTATACAATATGCATTTTGAGGCACAAGAGAACATTGTTCATGTATGTTAAAAAAATAGATTTATTTTCAATTTAACCTATTACTTATCATGGACAAAATAGTCCATGTCTAAAAGGTAAAGTTTTAAATTTAATTACCATTATTTTTTAGAATAACATGCGACCACTGCAGCAAGAATTTACAACCATTATATCATCTTACCATGTCAGATGCAACAATACGTAATTTTTGCTCCTATGCCTGTGTTATGGCATTTCAAAATCAATTTCCTAAAACTCCCATTACTCTTAACGAACCAGATGAACCTGTACCAACAGGAGCACCTAAAAGAACGAAAAAGTTTTTATCAAAGAATTCGGAAACATGTAAGTAATTTATAAGATTTATAAAAATTGTACAGATTCCAATTTCTTTATTGTTGTCAGCGCTGATGCCAGCAGATGTGCCAACAATACCTGTTATAAGTAGTGTTCAGTCACTTGCAACTACTAATGGTCCAACACCGGCTTCTCCACGGGTTACTCGAGCTAAAAATGGAACTGATGCTTCAGTTAATATGAATTCTAATTCTATCGCTTCTCCAGTTATTAAAACACAAATAAAACAACATGTTATTATTAAACCAGCACCTCTACCACTGCAGCGAAATGTAGCCACTATGTGCAAAGTAGTAACAGCTACTAAGGGTACTAGTCATAAACCCTCTATGGCAAATAAAGAAGTTCAGACAGGTTATAAAAAATTTAAGAATTGTATAAAATTGTATATTTTGAATGATTTGTTATTTTAGATGAGATACAAGAAAAAACTGCGCTCATTCCTGTTCCAGTACCAATCTATGTACCATCTCCAATGTGGATGTATTCTATGCCTTTTCCAATACCTTTTCCATTCCCATTACCTGTACCGGTACCAATTTTCATTCCAACAACTCGAAATTCCGCTTCTGGTATAATGAAAGAAATTAAGGTAAATGGTTTTCAATTCGATATAATTTAAAACAATTATTCTTGATTTATTTTAGAAAATACAAGTTAAAATTCCAACTGATCCTTTTGAAGCAGAATTATTAATGATGGCTGAGATGGTTGCGGGTGACAAAAAAGAAGAAAATACAGACTCTGAAAGTGAAGAAGAAGATAACACTGGTAAGTTGTTAATGTAGCAGTTAAATGAGTTGGGAACATACTATTCAGCGGTGAACTAAAAATGGTTCGGTTTCATGTCACACTTCTATCCCTGATTAATTTACTGATTAACAGTAATAACAATAATAATACCTTATTATTGGAGAAAACCTAATTTTCAACAATTGCTTAAATGTATAACGAAAATACACTTTTAATTACTTAAATCTTAAACTAGAATACATCATATGTTAATGTTAATGGCGAGTGCTGGCCCACCGGGAGTTTCGCGGTGGGCCTTGATAAAGTTGTCTCGAAGGGCCCTACGACACAACTGAATTTAAATTACCAACAATTAAATTATATTTAAAGTTATATAAACCAATATACTTCTCTCTGTTTAACTCGACGTCGACTCGAGAATTTACGATCTTTTAAGATTTTTAACCCCAGTGGTTCTATTAGCAAAAAGGGTGCTGCAGCAATTATGGATGGCGAAAATAGATTGGGATGACGCATGTTTCTGAGGCAGTGATCAATAACCTACCTAATTTGTTCAAGTTGGAACTTCCTAAATGTTCAAATTTAAAATTGTCTAGATGTATTAGTTTAGACTCGGCCGTCAGAAAAAACTTCATGCATTCTCGGATGCGTCTGGAATTGGTTACAGTGCTGTAGCGTATTTTAAATGTTCAATATTCTGACAGCTATATCTGAGTTTTCTTGATGTTCGGGAAAACTATAGTTGTACAGTTGCGGCCGAAAAATTTTCAACGTCTATTGCGTAATCTCGACTTTTTAATTCTCATAAGAGACGTCACATTTATTCATCTGAAATGTCATAAATGGTATACAAGCCAGATTCATTCGATGTGAATATCAGAAAAATGTGCTATTTTGATAAATTACCGTTGAAAATTTTTTGGCCACAACTGTACCTCTCTAAACAATCTTCATCCCAGGTTTGGAATTGTGCGGTGCTGTTTTAGCAGCAGAATTGATGCAAAGTCTCATTACTGCTTTGAAGAAACAGATCAGGTTTGACGATACGATCGTTTGGAAGACTCCCAGACTGCACGACATTTGTGGCTAACCAAGTAGATTTCATTCAAGATATCATCGCTCCTTCGTCGTGACGAATACCATGGTATTACGTTCCGTTCCAGAGAATCCGGCTGATAGTGCCTCACGCCGACTTTAGCCCTAGCAATTGCTAAATCATACTTTGTAGTAGAAGAGACCTCCATGCCTCTCTCATCAACCAGATTCGTGGCCACAACAACCTTCATTCTCGCAAGTTCTTCAATGCAAGAGGAACGTAAAATTGTTAGTTACTAATGAATCCCATATGAAGTGGGGTGGTGGGGCCCTCTAAGGGAATATCTTCCCGGTCCCTAAAATTGACCCAGCACGCGCCTGGCTAGGGTGTAATTAGGTATTTTTATATATTACAATAACATTACTTTAAAGGAGCTTATAGTTATTAATTTTTTATTGCCTTGGGTAATTTATTATAGCTATTTAATCTTTTGAAGAACACTTGAATTCATACTACACTTTATAATAATTAGTCCTAATTACATAATAGTCCTAGTTTCATAATTACACTTTATAGATGTATTATATTAGTATTTCTGACGATATATTTAACAAAATAGGTTGGTTGCATACCCCTCATAGTCTTAAAAATAAATATAGACAGAAAATATATTCTTTAATAAATTGGTAGCAAAGGTAATGTACTTAACATTTGCTCAATGGTTGTATATCTGCTACATTTCAAGATAATTCTCATTGATCTGTTTTGCAATTTCTGCAATTGAAATGTTCGGATTTGATTAAAGAGTTTATATAAGTGTAGTACAATAATCAAAATGTAGTTTAATAATACTGGATATCTTTCTAACCACATAACCCAAACGTGGCTTATTTTCAATTATAAATCCCAGATATTTAATCTCATTTACAATTTCTATAAATTACATTGTTCATTTCAATATTATTATTTACCATTTAAATTGAATAGAATTTGTGTCAATCTTTCTATGTTTCATACTGGTTGTTACAACTATAGCCTTTGAAGAATTCCTAAAAGACAGTACAAAGAACAGTAGTTAAAAGTGTTTACAAAGTTTTATTATATGCACCAAACTCTTCAAAGGCTTCTTTTATGAATTTGCTGTTTAAGATTTTACCTTCGTTTATTTTTATATTTGATCTTACTTATTTTTTCAAATTCATGCATCGTGCAATTTATTGATGGATATGTATTAGAAGACCATTTTTTAGCATAGCTTATACTATTTGCTATTTCACGTATGCTATTGTAACGTTCTTTTTAAAATAATAAGACAAGTGCTGGTTAAATCGTCTATTCACCAAGAAATATTTATTTACAAACACTAATGAATACACTATAAAATTAACGCTATGATTATAAACCATTAAAACTATTATTTACAGACTATGAATTTCTAATACAACATTTATCTTTACATTTACTATTTATTTCGTGAAACACAGTTAATGACTCGCTGTTGACTGACTCTTTTATCCGTGACGTCGATTTTATATCCTATAAATGTTCTAGAAGTCGCTCGAACATACCATGTTTTTCTAGAAGGCGTTAGATAAACCACGTCTGGTTTACATGCTTGGTGCGATGCGTCATTCTCTCGAATGCTGTAGAATATTCCATTTGTTGTTCGAAAAGAGGTTCTTTCTTTTTCTCTCTTGTTACACTGCCCCCCTCTTCAAGTCTGTTCTGTCCCAGAACAGGTTTTATGCTCTGGTTCCTGTAGAACGGGTCATGACGATATCGACAGTCTTCACCTCGACTACACGTTCCATTACGGTAGAAATAACAGTCTACACTCTTCGTTGACCTTAATGCGGGCTGTGGGTCAAAACTGCAGACGAAGATCTTGACGTCCGTACCTCTAAAGACAACTTCCAGCATGTTTCTAACGATTCTCCAATCCAGCTGGTCCCGCCCACAGCCGAGTTTGGGAACTGCCAATTTGTTAATACCCCTGGTAAGCAATTCGATCCTCAAATTCCATAATGCCCTCCACAAGTCGACGTAACTCGGTTTCTGATAGTAAAACTGCTTGGTTACCAAGTAGTAAATGGATCGGTCATGATCAGGCAAGCGTAAGGATTTACCAACAGAGGGATTCTGTTCTCGAAGTTCATTCAGCCGTCCAAATTTATTTCTAAACACTACTGCGATCCCCCTGGACATACGGAGATCCTCGGAGACACAGTGGGCAATGGAATAATCACCAGGGACCCGGAAGAGATCTTGTTGCATCTCAGTCGTGACTCCGAATCGCGCTTTTCTAGTTCCAGAAAACGCAGCCATAAATTCTCCGAAGGTTGGCTGATCATCTCCAGGCCTTACGGTATTGATAGCCACCTCAGCTTCATCTTCCCGATCCGGGACTGCGTCATTATTTCCCTCATAGTGCGCCAGACGATTGGAGTGTACCACCTTTGGTTTCCCTCTTGGCAATTTCTGGATGCGATAAATCAAGTCATTTATTCGTTTCTTCACCTGGTATGGGCCCTCCCAATTCCGCTGTAACTTTGGAGAATAGCCACGACGTCTTTGCGGTTTGTATAACCAGACAAGCTCTCCAGGTTGAAACCCTCCTTCTTGGGCTCTCACATCGTACGTAGCCTTCATCCGGTCACTCGCGATTCGACTATTATTTCGGGTTCGGTCGTGAATATCCTCCAACTTCTTCTTTAAGTTGATGACATAATCATTCCCGGCTACCTCCTGCTCTATAGGTGGAGACCCAAATTCCAGATCACACGGTAACCGTAACTCGCGTCCAAACATCACAGACGCTGGTGACTGACCGGTTGTTTCGTGCACCGATGCACGATAAGCCATCAGGAACAGATGCAGGTATTGGTCCCAGTCTCGTTGATGATCGGAGACGACCTTGGCCAAATATTTGCCCATTGTACGATTCATGCGTTCTACCATTCCATCGGACTGCGGATGTAACGGTGTGGTCCGAGTCTTGCGAATGCCCAACAATCGACAGACTTCTCCAAACAGTACAGACTCAAAGTTGCGGCCTTGATCCGAATGCAGCTCCATGGGCACTCCGAAGCGACTGAAAAACTCTTTGACTAGTACGTCAGCAACAGTTGCAGCTTCCTGGTTTGGTAGGGCATATGCTTCTGGCCATTTGGTAAAATAGTCCATTGCCACTAATATGTATTTATTCCCATCGTCGGTTTCGGGAAATGGTCCGGCAATATCTATAGCTATTCTTTCCAGAGGACTACCCACATTGTACTGCCTCATAGGTGCTCTTCGTTTCCCCAAGGGTCCGTTACCAGTGGCACATAGTTCACATTTCCGGCACCACTCCTTCACGTCTTCTTTACAGTTGACCCAATAAAAACGCTCCCTAACTTTCTCCAAAGTCTTTTTCACACCGAAGTGTCCTCCTGAGGCACCGTCATGGAGATGTCGCAACACTGTAGCCACTCGGCTTCTTGGAACCACGAACTGAGACCTAATGGTGGTGCCATCTTCACTCTCCAGTACTCGCTTCAGGAGATCGTCTTCCACCTTCAAGGACTCCCATTGGGCCCAATATGCTTTGAGCGTTCTGTTGAAAGGGCTGACGGCCTCCCAGGCAGGCCTCTCTCCCACGCGCTTCCATTCCAGTACCATTTTTAGTTCGGGATCAGCCTTCTGCTGTCGTTGCAATTCTTCCGGCAACCAATTGTCGTTGACGATGGTAGTCCTTAATTCTTGGCAAACCCTCTCTTCCAAACGAGAGCAATGACGGCAATCCGTTGGACAGGGTCTTCTTGAAAGAGCATCGGCATTTCGATGACTAGTGCCCGCTCGATGTTCGGTGTCAAAGTCGTATCCTTGTAATCGTTCAATCCACCTTGCGACCTGGCCTTCAGGATTACGGAATTGTAGAAGCCATTTCAACGCTGCATGGTCCGTCCTCAATAAAAACTTCCGTCCGTACAAGTATTTGTAGAAGTGCTCAACGGACTTCACGACGGCCAATAATTCTTTTCTGGTCACACAATAATTCCTTTCGGCTTTCGACAAAACCTTACTAAAATAGCCGATGACCTTTTCTTGTCCATCCTGTATCTGAGAAAGTACACCCCCAATGGCCAGATTACTTGCATCTGTGTCAAGTATGAATTTCCCTTCTGTCCGTGGATAGCTCAATATTGGTGCTGTTGTCAGGGCACGCTTCTACTGTTGGAAAGCTGTTTCACACTCTCCGCTCCAAACATACTCGCGCCCATCTTCAGTTAACCTTGTCAGGGGCTTCGCTATATTGGCAAACCCAGGAACGAAACGCCTGTAGTAGGTACATAACCCAAGAAAACTACGAACTTGGTGTTTATCTCTCGGTGTTGGCCACTCTTGAACTGCACGAATCTTATCGGGGTCGGCTGCCACTCCATTTTGTGATACGACGTGCCCGAGATATTTCACTTCCTTTCTGAATATGTGGCACTTTTTCGGACTCAGTTTCAAATTGGCTCCACGTAGTCTTCGGAACACTTCCTCTAGATTTTTCAAATGTTCGTTGAATGATTTTCCGACTACAATCACATCATCTACCTAGATACCAGGCAGGTCTTCCACGACAGCCCTCGCAGGATGGTCTCCATTAGACGCTCAAAGGTGGCCGGAGCGTTACATAGACCGAAAGGCATAACTGTAAACTGCCATAGTCCGGAACCAATAGTGAACGCGGTCTTCTCCCGGTCTTCAGGTTCCATTTCAACTTGCCAATAACCACTCTTCAAGTCCAAAGTCGAAAACCATCGTGAATCAGACAGGGTATCTAACGTGTCGTCGATGCGTGGTAAGGGATAGCTGTCTTTCTTGGTCACGTCATTGAGCTGCCGATAGTCCACACAAAATCTCGTTGACCCGTCCTTCTTACTGACCAGGACCACCGGTGATGCCCATGGACTGTTGGATGGCTCGATGACCCCTTGTTCTTCCATATCGGTAATAATCTTTTGGCTTCTGCTCGCCTTGCTAGAGGTAGACGCCTCGGCTGCTGACGGACAGGCATAGAGTTGCCTGTATTGATTTTATGTTTTACTATATTTGTTCGTCCCTTCTGGCTATCGTCAAGAGCGAAGATATCTTGGTATCGGTGAACCAAACCCTGTACCTCTTTCACTTCCGTTCTGTTAAGGTCTTCGCAGGAACTAGTAACCATACCCACTAATTTTCCACCATGGTCTTTGGGCGCTGGTTTTGGAACATCAGCCATACACCTGGCTACTCGGAATACTGGCACACACTGTCCCACAAGGGTACTCTTCTTCAATGTCACCGGATCCACATTAACGTTCATAAGCCTCACCGGTACAGTCTTTCCAACCTTGATCAGCGCTTTTCCCACCAGTATGCCACTATGGATCTTCTTATCACAAACAGGCTCCATCATTCTCACACATCCTACCCGAAGATCTCCATCCAAACCTGCCTCGACAACCATCTCACTTTGACCCGGCAATATCACATCTTCTGTCAGCAAAACCCTTACGACAGGATCTTCTCGTGGGTGCAACGGAAGTTCTTCGTTACCAACCTTCAAAACACCCTCCTTGAAGTCCAATGTAAAACCAAATTTTCTCAGGAGGTCCATTCCCAAGATGAAGTCATCAGTGATATCTGCTACCAGCACCTCATGATCACGTTCTTCACTTCCAATGCCAATCTTCATCTTCACCACTCCGCGTGTTGGTATCACTTCACCTGTTGCTGTACGGAGTTGAGTAGTTGTCTGTAACAGCTTCATACTTGTTCGTAGAACATTAGGGCGTACGATGGATTTTGTCGCCCCCGTATCAATAAGTAGTGGAACAGTTCGATTAGCAATTTTTCCATCTACGAACAAACTACTGGTACTATTCTTTGATGTTACGGCATGAATGGTGATCTCCGGGGTTTCTTCACTCATGGTCAACGTTCGCCCCCTCTTGCCAACCCCCTTTAACTTTTTCGACGGTTGTACTTCTCTTATTTTGGGTTTAGGGCAATGGCGTCGTATGTGCCCTTTTTCACCGCAGTTCCAGCAACGGAGTCCTCGAACTTCTTGAGAATTCTTTTTACGGTTCTCTTCCTTCTGAAGAACTCTAATTAATAATTCTTCTAGACGATCTTTAGAACCTTCATCTTCTTCCACAACGGTCCGAACACGCCCGTGACCTCGGGACGCTTGTTTTGCAGCTTCAAATTCTAAGGCGTGAGCAAGCGCATCATCAGTTGTTCTTGGTCGTGCCAGCCTCAATGATTGTTGTGTTTCCCCGTCTCTTAACCCATCAATGAAAGTCTGCACAGCGAGTTGTCCCAGAAATTAATCGGGTGCCGTAGGGTACGCCAATCGGACAAGCCGCGCAACATCGGCTTCAAACTCCTGCAGGCTTTCTCCATTCTTCTGGATACGATTCTTCACTTGCGCGTGATACACCTGTTGTAGATGCGCGTCTCCATATCTCATCTCCAATCTAGAAAGTAACAATTGGTAATCATTTTCCTGTCCTGCTGGGATTGTTTGCAGGACGTTCAACGCGTCTCCACGCAAAGCCACAGTTAAAGAAACGGCCTTTTCCTTGCGTGTCCATCCGTTGGCCCCAGCGGCCGCCTCAAATTGTTTGTAGTAGGTGGACCAAGGTATTTTCCCGTCGAACGTGGGTGGTTTTACTTTTATCCCTACGGCAGGATCCTTTTCTTCTTTAAATTGTTTCGGCCACTCAGAAGTTGAGGGAAACCGTATTTGACTCATTCTATCTTCCAACATTTTAGTTACGCTATCTTTCTCAGTTGTTGGTGGTAATTGCATTTGGGCTATTTTCTCTTCTACCATCTTGGTGGAATTTTCCAACAATTCTTCGGAAACTTTGTCTAACGCTTTGACATTGTCCAGCAATTCTCCTTTAAGCCTTCTAGAACTTTCTTCAGACTTTTCTAATAATTCTGCAAACCTTCTAGAATTCTCTTCGTGTTTTTCCAGTAATTCTTCTTTAAGCATTCTAGTATTTTCTTCGGACTGTCTAGAACTTCCCAAAATTGTTTCTTCCAGTGCTTTAGTATTTTCCATTAGTTTTCTACCATTCTCTTCGGACTTTTCCAGTAGTTCCTCTTTTAACATTCTAGAATTCTCTTCCGACTTTTCCAGTAATTCCTCTTTTAACATTCTAGAATTCTCTTCAGACTTTCTAGAATTCTCTTCCGACTTTTCCAGTAATTCCTCTTTTAACATTCTAGAATTCTCTTCCATTTTACTTAATAACAAATTAGTATGAATTGCGGGTCCGGGTATCTCGAAGCGGTAATTTTCAGGATCTTCCTTCTGTTCTAAAAGCTATTCTCTTAGCCGTTTTATTAAAACTTCTTTCTTTCCAGTACTATCCAAGTCCCTCTCGTCCAATTCCCGTTTTAAATCTATCACTAAGAGATCTTTTAATAGTTTCATCACCATTTTAATTGTTTGTTGAAATTAATTTTAACACTAAAAATTTATTCTCACAGCACTTTATTTAATTATTACGCGATTTTATTTATTTTAAAACTCCACACCTGACAACACTGTAACGTTCTTTTTAAAATAATAAGACAAGTGCTGGTTAAATCGTCTATTCACCAAGAAATATTTATTTACAAACACTAATGAATACACTATAAAATTAACGCTATGATTATAAACCATTAAAACTATTATTTACAGACTATGAATTTCTAATACAACATTTATCTTTACATTTACTATTTATTTCGTGAAACACAGTTAATGACTCGCTGTTGACTGACTCTTTTATCCGCTACGTCGATTTTATATCCTCCTATAAATGTTCTAGAAGTCGCTCGAACATACCATGTTTTTCTAGAAGGCGTTAGATAAACCGCGTCTGGTTTACATGCTTGGTGCGATGCGTCATTCTCTCGAATGCTATAGAATATTCCATTTGTTGTTCGAAAAGAGGTTCTTTCTTTTTCTCTCTTGTTACACTATGGACAGTGTGATTAAAATTATTTTTTGCAATATCATGATAATATAAACTTTTACTGTATATGAAATTTAATTCAAATTATCAGTAGGTTTTAATAGTTGCTTCAAATATTTCTGCATACTAATTTTCAGTCAGCAATTTTTAGCTATTATCAAAAATTTTGTTGGCGAGCTGGTTGCAATACTGCAGGCATAAAGTTTCAACCTTCTCCTACAGTCAAGTATCAAATGCATTGTCAGCTAGCCTTTTGTTCATCATGGAGTGGGGACGGTACGAGAATCATGTTGCGATTATCACATTGTTTAAAGTAGGGAAGAAAACTCATGAGATTTTTACGTTGTTGAAAGGGCTGAATATTAATGAACGTTTTGTATATTGTACTATTAAAAAGCATCAAGAAACCAACTGTCTTGATGATAGACCGTGTACAGGTCGTCATTGCTGCTCATGAATGAAAGAAGTTGTGTAAGCGGAATTCTTTTCGCAAACAAAAGGTGGCGGCGCAAGAAATGGACATTGCTCCCCACAATATGTCACGAATTATTCGTGAGGATTTCGGAATGGGTGCATATAAAAGGGTTACAAGTCATTTATTGACGGAAAGACTGAGGAAAATAAGGAGAGTCCATTCGAAGAAACTGTGGCAGGAATACCGAAATGGTGGTTACAAAAGCATCTTGTTTACGGATGAAAAAATATTTACTATTCAAGAAAAATACAACAAACAAAATGATCGAATCTATGCTCGCAATTGTTATGAAGCTTGTAAACGAGTTCCCCAGTTGAGAAAGGCCACCATCCATTTTGCATTATGGTGTGTCATACACTGGAGCCACCGACATCCATTTCTGCAAAACTGGAGTTGAAACATCAGCAAAAGTTTATCAAGATAGACTGTAAGACATTGTTAAACCTTTAACTCACTCTTTATTCAGCGGGAAGCTGTGAATTTTTCAGCAGGACTTTGCACATGTTCACTGCACAGGTCATGAACAAATAGTGGGGGCTAAGAGTCTGTTTACTCTTCTCCGGAAACCATCGTTCCTACAAAGTGCACCGATTACTAAATTTATTTAATACATTTATGATTAATACTGAATTTATTTATTAGATTTGCTTTTTTAATTCTTGTTTGTTACAATTTGATTGCTTATATTCATTAAGTAGTTTTGAATAATTGCATGAAAAGATAATATTGGCCAAAATAGATCGAGCTTTATTTTTTAAATAAAATTTATGTTATTACAATCCTCACATTTTAATATATCCAAATATGATGGGGGCTACTTTTAGCTTATCAGAAAACACTCTTTAACGTGTGAAAAAAATATTAGTAAAGTTCGGTAACATTAATTTTACACAAAATTTTATTTTGAGAATATCTGTTCGGCTTAAATTAAATTGTCGTGAAAATTGTATAACTGTATTCTATGTACTTACCATCAGTTATTCTTAGTACCTACATATATAATTCATTTTATTAAAAAAATCCTGAGCGATTTGCAGTACGGTTTTCGTATGATGTTTATTCATTCATTGCAGTAAATTGTAAAATAAAAAAAATATTTAATCGTAACAATAAAGTCTGTGTGAATAATTTTAGTTGAAAAGTATCCTTTATCAAATACTTAAAACAAAAAACATTTTAAATTATTATTATGAAAAGAAATAAATTAACCTCAATGTCGACACAGTAGTCTAACATTGCACTTGGCAGTTTAAATGAAACAGGTTAAATGTCTGCTTCACTAACAGAGTAACAAGTGCATGTGTAACATGCAGTTGTCATGGCAACCGTGCATTTGCCTCGTGAGGGGTTCCATACGAACTGTTGCAAATGTTTGTTTTGAAATTTGCGTCACTTGATATTTTCTATGCGAAAATTGCGTGTGTCGTGCTTGTCATTTCTTTTTGTGATATGTAGGTACTTAATAAATGTATTTTTTGCATGAATTATTTTAAAAATGTTTAGTTAGTTTAGTAACTTATTTTTTACTTTTTTCTGGTTCATAAAATTAATAAAATATGGATTCTAATATTCTAAAACAGTAGTAATTAGTAAAAATAGAGATTTTACAAGAAAACGTTGGAGAAGCAGCGCGTTACCTGCATCATGTGATGAACCGCCACTGATTAACAAAACGGTTATTTGCTACTACAATTAATCCAGTTTTGTTCGCTTTCATATCATACTGTTCTTAAATTTCTTCTAAGCTTTTTCTTTTTCTTTAGATAAATTTTGCACCTAATCATCAGTGTTGGGCAAAAAGTAATTTGATTAATGGTTACGATTACATTATGTAGTTTGTAACCATGATTACAGGTTACTGATATTAATCAGAAAAGAAATTCATGAGTACCTAAATCTTTGGAGTGGTTTGTAAAGAATAATCACTAATTACAATTTTAAGATCTTCATCCGAAGACGAGCCTTCGAACCTTTTTTTTTTTAAATTGTTAAATAAAAAGAAGTCCAATTAGGCTAAAAAATGACGTTGGCTTTAAAATCGTAAACACGATCCAGTCACGCAGAGTAATGAATTAGAGTTTATTAGCGGAATTAAAGTGCAATTAATTCGAAAAAGTGTTAAGGGGAGCTTATAGAAGAGACCATTCAGAAGTAGTTATTAGTTGTGGTTAATTTGGAAATAGATAGTAACAAAGAAATAAATAAGGTTATAACAATAAAAGTGCAAATAAAGCCGTGCAGTGCGGATAAGCGGCCGTTGACGGCACCGGTATCAGTTCAAGAATACAAAGTGTAACCGGTAAAAATCTTTAATAATATTTAGCTTCTTGTAGTGTACAAATCAGTGAAAAATATGTAAATGGATATTAAGTTTATTGTTATTCTGACAAACAGGACTCAGAGGGGTAAGTGAAACTAAACTGAACAGTATAATAACAATAAGACCAATATACCTAAAAGGGGAACTTGAACGTGTAACGTGATAATATGATAACAACATCAAATACGTGTATATAAATAATCTCCTGATAATCTGTGCTGATAAGATCGCATAACGACATAACCAGCGTAGCGAAGCCCAAGAAGCATGGAAAGTCAAGAACATTCCTCTAACGATGAAGGAAAAAGGAAGAGAGAATCGGAGGGTGCGGGAAGTGAAGAAGACCCTTTCAAGAAAAGTAAAAAGGTACCGAGAAGTCCAAGGAAAGAACAGGTACCAGAAGGCGAACAAAAAATAGATACACTAATGAAGTTGATGACAGATCTACTTGTAAAAGTTAGGGAAATAAGAAAGGATCAACAACTGTACACACAAGAAATAGAAATCCTGAAAAGAGAAAATAAAGAAATTAAGAAAGAGAATGAAGAAATCAAAAGTGAAGTCAAACAGTTATGTAATATGGTGGATGTTTCAAAGCAGTTTCAGCACTAGTTCAAAAGCATGTTTTTAGTCCAAATGCACCAAAAATGTCATATATGATGGAAATAAAGAAACTAACTTTCTGGTTCAAATGCGCTTTTTAGTTCAATTGCACATTTTAATTCAAATGCACTTTTTAGTTCCAATGTTAATATTAGCTAAAATGCACTTTCTAGTTCAAATGTACTTTTTAGTTCAAATGCGCGTTTTAGTTCAAATGTACTTGTCACTCAAATATAATTTTGGGGTTCAAATGTAATATTTAGTTTAGGTTAGGTTTGGTTAGATTAGTTCAAATGTATGTTTTAGTTCAAATGGACTTTTTAGTTTAGGTTAGCTCAGGTAACTTTAGAAGTTTAGTTCAACTTAGTTTAGGTTAGGTTAGCTTAGGTTAGGTTAGTTCAAATGTAGTATTTATTTT
The DNA here is from genome assembly GCA_929113105.1 of Agrypnus murinus. Classification (NCBI taxonomy): domain Eukaryota; kingdom Metazoa; phylum Arthropoda; class Insecta; order Coleoptera; family Elateridae; genus Agrypnus; species Agrypnus murinus. The sequence goes on along the minus strand of OV816023.1, from coordinate 109,916,108 downwards.
TATTTAACTTTTAGACTTAAGACCTTCAGAACATATGACGTAATGTGTTTTATTTCATACTGCAATTGTTGGAATATTGGTTTAATTTAAAAAAAATTATATAAAATAAATTTCCAAAATATGGACATCTATGAAGAATGAGTGTCCATAGTAACTGATTACGTACTAAAACATTGTTCAGTTGATTGATTGTATTTGCGTCCGGTAAAAATATTTACAGTCATACTAGACTGTAAAATATTTTACAGTCGTACTAGACTGTTAAATCGCATGTTCTGGACTGAAAAGTTTGACGTAAAACTGACAAATGTGACATGGTATAAAATAAATAACTATTTCTGATTAGAGTATGTGTTGGTAAAAAGTTTCTTTGGATGAATTTTGATGTGTGAGCAAAGAAAAGATGGTGGATAGCAATTAGTTTGATAAAGATAGATATTTATTGCCTACTTAAAAAAGTCTTACAATAAATAATTTTTTTGTAATGTTGGTGCTTGGTAATTTTGTTTAAATAATTAACATTTGTAAAAAACATTTCATGTTAGAGGGAAAAGTAGTACATATAGTTTTATACATAATATTAAATTTTCAGTTATGTCAAAATGACAAATGTCTAGTATTTTTAAGATTCTTTTACCTAGCACCAACCTTACAAAAAACGTTACTATATTGTAAAGATTTGCAAGTATGCAAATAGCTCTCTTTCTCAGATCGTTTGCTATTCGTATTTGCTATATTTCCTTTGCTCACACTTCAAAATTCAACCCCAAAACCACATTTTACCATCACTGTATAAACAATTATGAGAGTTGCAACTTTTAATAATTTAAATTTAATTTTTGTTTATTGTATATACAATCATAGCCAAAAAAAAATGGAAAAGCCAATCTGGTCGTCACTTCTATAATTTTACCTACTGTAAGTGTCGGTTGCGTCTTACGAATTATTCAAATGTTATAGAAATTTCTATAATAAAGTTTACTAAGCACTTATAGTAGTACATCAAATTCTAAGAAACTTTTGGTTGAAACATTTTTTTCTATCTCTTCGGGAAAGTGGTCAAAATGACCACCGAAAATTTCGGTAAATTTTTGAAAAATGAAAAATTTTGTATTTTTAAAAAATTTACGAAAAAATAAACATTTTTAGCAACAATTTTTTTTGAACGAAAAATTTTAGGACTTAGGATTTTAGTTTTTATGACAACTAATGTGTTACGTCAACATTAGTTTTCAAAAAAAAAATTAGTTTATTAAGTATACAGTTCGTCATGGCAATGCTAGCTCTGCGCATTCTCACTAGTTTTAAGTTTTTAAGCGTCATTGTTTCATCGTTATAAAGATATGGGCAAGACTACAAAAAACTTTTAGGGGATGACTGGTGAAAAGTCCTGTATTGAATTAAAAATACTCTTTTACTTTCACCCCCTTTTTACTCCTTTAGGTGTAAATTTAAAATAGTTATAAAACATGTCTCAAATATATTAAAAAGATACCTATTTGCTAAAAGAGGATGTTCTAACTCAACAAACACAGGAGCACAGGGGGTTCTATAATTCACCCCCAAATCTAGATTTGCCTCTTTAGGTATTAATTAGTGCAAAATCTTAAATTATGTTTCTGTCAACAAAAGCCAGGTTGATCTCATCGGGCCTAAGAGATATAGAGGAATCCATGAAAACACATTTTACCCGTTTTCATCCCTTTAGAAGTTAGACTTTGAATAATCCCCTTTTAGTGGGTGCTTACATCGTAGAAGGAATATACACTGAATTTTGATGTTCCTAGATCCAGGGGTTTGGACTGGACATTGATGAGTCAGTCAGGACATTTTTTTATATAGATAGAAAACACATTTTACCTCTTTTCACCCTCTTAGGGTTCGAATTTCTAACTTAGTGGTGGTTACATCATGGAAGAAATATATCCCTGTATTTCGTGTTTCTAGGTCCATAGGTTTGGACTGGGCATTGATGAGACAAGACATGAGACAGGGTTTTATATATTCAAGTGTCTTGTGTCAAAATGTCTTAGGTATTTAGAGGAAATTGGAAAAAGTGTTAAAATAAAAGACATCAAGCATCTTTCACGGATCTTGAAAGATCAAAAAATAGAGGTCCCAATTCAGGACAGTTACGTTACGTTGGGTTGGGTTAGGTTAGGTTAAGTTCAGTTCAGCTAGGCTAGGTTTCGTTAATTTATTATTTTTTTATTTATTTAATTTAATAATTTTATTTAAGAGTATAAGAGGGGTGGATTTAAAATTTGAAATGCGATTTTCTCGAAAACTAGCAGGAAGTGACCACATGTTGATCAGGAAAATATTTTCTAAATTATTACAGCTACCCCCCCCCCCCATTACGAGGTTTGTACTTATATTAGTTATACCTAACGTGACTATTTATTTTTTGACTCAAAATGGGACAAAACGGACAAAGGAAACTCAATTTTGATCTCGCTACTTAGGCTCGCCCATCTCATACATTTTGACGAGCTTAAGTAGCGATATTCCATTTGAGTTTCCTTCACGAATACCGACCTTGGTTCTCAATGAAAAAAATCATTTATTTAGCCGTACTTTTCACACACTCTTCGTCAATATCAGTGCCATTATCTTCCAATTTCACTATTAAACTACGGATTGTAAATGGAAGAAATTGATTAGTCTGTTTTTGAGCCAAATTATCTTTCATTTGGTTAATTTCTTTTGCAGCTTGATAAAGTCTGACCTTCAACCTTCAATACAGCTTGATGAAAACTTGCTGACTGAGAGTGTAAAAAAAGAAGCCACAATTCTGATGTGGGGTCTTCAAAAAAGTTTTTTAATATTTGGGGACATTTTTCAATGCTCAAAAAGTAGTTCTTTAATGGCTGGTACATTTTTTAAACTCTTTCCACGGCAGGCATAAGCGCAAGCCACCTGGTTTTGCTATAGCCCAGCATTTTGTGATATTCTGTTTCAATTTTGGCTCAAAACTCCTTTAGAGCTTCAACTCGAATCGTGTAAATATAAAAGAAAAAGAATATATCTTTACAATAATGCATTAGTAATCTACATGTAGGCCATCTGCAAGAGATTTTATTGCGTTGTGAATTATATGGGCTCCGCATCCAATACCAATTAATGGTTTTTCCAGAGATGATTGTAATTTCACTAACACTTTATTACCGCCCGGGCCAAACCGGTCAATTTTCTCGCGTTTTGGGAAAACCGGACAATTTTGCGTCCCGAGGTTTTTTTTCGGTGACACCGGGACGGAGAACTAAAAAAAGGGACGGTCCCGTTCGAAACGGGACGTATGGCCACGTTATGCATTACCTAAAGTAACAATAAAAATTAATAAACGTTTTTTTCTTGACTAGATTTTAAAATTATTTTAACTGCTCTTCGTTTTCTCGAAATCGCCGAACGCAAGCAGGAATGGTTTACAATGAGGGCATACGTCTAAAGGGAGACCTTTCTCGGCACGTTATTAAGACTTTTGCCATAAAGAAGTATCATATCACGTTATTCCGCATACTAATTAGAAAATATGGTAGCAATTTACGTAAAAAGTTAACTAAAATAATTTCCTAAATAACTAACAAACTACTAGATAAAAGAAAATCGAACTAACTACTGTATAAAACTAATGCACTAATTTATTAAATGAAACAGAAATGAAAACTAATAATAGTTATTAAACTAAAACTGACTAAAAATAATAAACTAAGTAAATCTAATTTAAAAAAAATATATTAAGAAAAATCAAACGCACAACGAGTATATGGAGGATAAGAAAATTTAAATTTTAACAGTGCACTACCCTGCAATAAAGAATGCCGACAAAGCAAGCCGGATACCGCTATCGCAAGAATACAGTCAATATCCATTTCCGTCGTCGCCTGCACGTGTTGCTTGCTTTTATTGTGCACTGAAAATGAGTCACTTTTAAAAGCTGGGGTTTCTTTTAGACTGTCCGCTGGGCCGAACTTAAGCTAACGCGGAACGAAGAAAAGCAATGCAAAAGCGGAGTGGAAACCGAAGCCGCCGCTATTTCGTGGCGGTGGTGGTTTCCTATAGAAAGATGTAAGTCCACACGCCATATTATTAAGGCGGAATGTACGATTCGGCCAACTTTGGTATGAATCATGAGCTTAGTTATCGGAGCGCGATGTACGTGGGCTCAAGATATTCATAAAGAAAATATCAAGCCCGGTACAGAAAGTTTTATAAATAAAAATTAATAAATCCTAAATGAGAAGTTAAATATTGAAGATTCTTTCAATTTTAGTCTGTACACGCAAGTTTACTGTCTTCTAGCTTTCATAGCTGAAAAATTTATTCTAATATTTTAAAAAACAAAAGTCTTTTCCAAAAGTCGGTTATTTTTGATCATTGTGGTGTGTGGCCTGAATTTTGCTAGTCTCCGCCTGTTAGAGCGGCGGCAGGATGAAGTAATACTACCTTATCGTTTGTTTTACCGACGCTAGAATAATAAATTAATTCTTATCGTCCAGTTTTACGGGTGAAATTGACTCTTCTAAATAATAAAACAAACGGGAATATGAAATCACATATCACACAAATTAGATTATATTAGAATTATAACTAACACAATGCTTTTTTGTATTAACTATTTATTTGAAATATTTCATTAATTTTATTGAAAGAATTAATTTATTTGATGAACGCACTTATTAAACTAATCTTCAATGTATCAATCATTAATATAATCATAATATAATAGTTATAATCATAATATGATAGCATAATATAAGTTCAGGGTGGCCAGCGAACCTGGAAACCTTGAAAACCCGGAAATAACCGGCAATTCGCACAATCGAGAAAAAACCGGGAAAGAACCTTGAATTAGTGATCAAAGTCGGGATTTTTTTTAGGAAAAAATTTAAAAGATGTTTGAAAAATAAAATAATTTTCATAGTATGTACTTCCAAAAATAATTAATATTTTACGTTATCTTTTTTTTTTTTTTTCTATCTACGTGTCCAAAAGAGTTGAATATTGGAAACAGTAATATTTTATTTTTTAAAGTTGATATCATTGCCGAACAGCTGTTCTTAAAATGTCAGTTATTTACGCAAATTTAAAAATCAAATATACGATTAGAATTTTCAGTGTTGCCAACTGGTAACAAAGTATATCAAAGGACCCCGCACGTTTCTTATGGAAATTGGATCCCTGTCAAATTGGCTGAAATCTTGATATGTTGTAGTTTATATCATCCTGATCAAAAGTCTCCATGGTCACAAAGCTCTAAAATTAATAGTTTCGGAGTTACAGAACACGAAAGGCAAGAAAAACTCATACTTTGGTTTATGGATTTTTAGCACGTACAGCCTTGGTAATGTCATTTTTTGTGTATATATTTTGCTTTTGTTTTAATTAACACAGGTAATTACCTACAACATAATTATGTTGTCTTGCATCGTGTAAATCATCTGAAATTATGCCGGGTGTCCTATTATATTTTGACCCTTTATAAACCTATATAACTTTTGAACTAATTGAGATAATGAAATGCAGTATTTACCAGTCTTCTTAGTTTTTAAAGTTTTTATTTCTGAGTATCCGTCTTATTTACCCACTTCCGGTTTATCCGGAAATGACGTAGCGTATTTCCGGGGGATAGGACAACTTGGTGATTTCAAATGGAACACCCTGTATATTCTTTCACAGTTGGAAAGTCCATTGCCCCCCTTTTCAAAAGTACCAGACATGTCGTGGTTATTATACAGGGTGATGGTTTTATAAGCTCTTGAAGTGAATATCACATGTTACTGAAATGCTACGAAAAAATATAATGATTCAGAAAATAGACTATGAAAATAAAAGAAAACATCAGTGTAAACGTCAAATTAGTTTATTGACAATTATATGTTACTTCAATTGCTGGTATTCAAAATGTACATATGATGAAACTCAATCTAACAAAGGGTAACAGGATACTTATTAAACATTAAACAATTAAGAAATAAGCAAATCACTAAACATTAGCTAGTTATAAAAGATGTTCAAAATGCCTTCCATCAACTTGGATATGTACATTTATTTATTCGGTTTACCAAGTTGCCATAGCTTCCACTTAACACCTCGGGGGTAATGCTGTTAAAGACATCTTTTTTCGTAGCATTTCAATAACATGCAGTATTCATTTTAAGAGCTTATAAAACCTTCACCCTGTGTAATAACCATGACAGGTACGGCATTTTCTGAAAGGGGAAAACTTGGGCTTTCCAACTGTGAAAAAATATACAGGGTATTCCATTTGAAACCGCAAAGTTGTCCGAGCCCCAAAAATACGCTAAGTCATTTCCGATTAAACCGGAACTGAGAAGAAAAGACAAATACTCAGAAAAAACTTAAAAAAATAAGAATATTAGTCAACACCGCATATCATTATCTCAATTAATTCAAAAGCTATATAGGTTTATAAAGGGGGCAAAATATAATGGGACACCCGGTATAATTCCACATAATTTACACGAAAGCAAAACAACATAATTACCGTATTAATCAATACAAAAATAAAAAATATACACAAAAAATGACGTTACCGGGGCTGTACGTGTTAAAAATCCATAAACCGAAGTATGAATTTTTCCTGCCTTTCGTGCTCTGTAACTCCGAAACTATTAATTTTAGAGCTTCGTGGCCACGGGGACTTTTGATCAGGATGATATAAACTACAACATATCAAAATTTTAGCCAATTTGACCGGGATCCAATTTCCATAAGAAACGTGCGGGGTCCTTTGTTTATACTTAAGTTTTTTTTTTTAAACGTTTACAAATTAACGCTAATAGAACGCCTCTAAGTTTAGAAAACGACTCGCGCAGCTGGGAGTTTTCTAAAGGCCAAATAGAAAAAATAATATAAAGTATTCGTTTCATAAGACGTTTTAGCGTGTAAACTTGAACGCGTGCGCTACAAACATGTCTTATGAAACTAATACTTTAAAATACTATTTTCTATTTGCGTGTCCAAATGACGCCATTAGGACACGCATTTCGCGTGTCCAAAACAATACTGGAAACAGTCGCATTTTATTTTTTAAACTTGTTAGCACTGTTGAACAGCTGTTCTTAAGACGTTAAACTTATTTACGTTGAGAATTTGAAAAACAAATGCAGGATTCGTATTTTAAATGTTGCTAACTCTCAGAAAACTGAACAAAGTTTCCTTAACAAATTTTATTTAAAAACTAACTAATCAGTTATTTTTGTAATGATTACCAAATATTTACCAAATTTGTATTCATCTTTAAGATCACTTATCTCTCCACATCAACATGGCTTTATGGCAAGTCGTTCTACTATAACTAATCTCGCATGTTTCAGTCAGTTCACTGCAGAGATCATGGATAAAGGCAATCAGGTTGATGTCATCTACATTGACTTCCAAAAAGCGTTTGATCAAATTGATCAATACATCTTGTTAAATAAACTATCTCAATATGGCCTATCAGAGAATCTTATAAAATTTTTTGAAAGTTATCTTTTTAACAGGAGTTCTTGTGTCAGATACTGCAACTTTATTTTCCGCGATTTTACTCCTACTTCGGGAATTCCTCAAGGTTCGAATCTTGGACCTTTACTTTTCTTACTTTTTATTAATGACATAGTAGATCAAATATCTTGTCACTGCCTTCTCTTTGCAGATGACATAAAATTGTATCGTGAAGTTAACAATTATAATGATGCCATGCAATTACAAAATAATCTTTACACGGTAGATAACTGGTGTCACAATAATAGACTTTCACTAAACATCACTAAATGTAAGACTATGTCTTTTACAAAAAAACTAAACGGGTATGGTTATATCTACACCGTCAATGACACTGCTATACAAAGGACGGATTTCTTTAAAGATTTAGGTGTCATCTTTGATCCTAAGCTAGATTTCGCTGCACATTTACATGACATTGTTAGTCGAGCTTTTAAAATGTATGGCTTTATCTACCGAAATTGTAAACACTTTTCAAATGTTCAGACGTTACGAGCCTTATACATAGCCTTGGTGAGATCTATACTGGAGTACGGCGCGGTAATTTGGTCTCCCCTTTATGAATGCCATATTCGTGAGATTGAACGAGTTCAAAGATATTTTCTTAAGTTTTTAGCTTTTTCTTGCGATGGTATCTATCCTGAGATTGGGGTTAGTCAAATTGAGCTGCTTAACAGATTTGAGTTTATATCTCTGCGTAATAGACGCATTATTATCTCTGAAAAGTTTTTGTATAATCTTTTAAATCACAGAATTGATTCTCTTTGGCTCTTAAACAAAATTAACTTTCATGTCCCACGATTCAATGCACGTACTAATATGTCATTCTACTTGGATGCAAGGAGAACCAACTTACTAAAAAAATCACCTATTACAAGCATGTGCATTAATTTTAATCAGATATGTAGCAAGTGTGATATTCACTTTGATTCGATTAATAATATTGTAAGTTGTATTATTGAGATAAATGTCTAATTAAAGAACATACTATGTTCAGACATTAAGAAAGTTTGTTACAACGTTATTCATATTACCAAATTTGATACATATATACCTTGATTTGAGATGTTTGTTATATACACACTAACTAAAGTTAGTGTATAATGTTAGTTTTAATAATTATGTTATTATTTATTTATATACTGTATTACGCAGGTTTATGTTTTTACATTAATTGTAGGTATCTTATATTTGTATTTCGTATTTATGTCGAACCTCTACTGTGTTTTTGTAATTTTTAAATTTTTTTCCTGTAATTGGGTGCCCACCTGTTGGAAAATATATATTATTATTATTATTATAAATAACGCAAATACATATAAAGTATTCGTTTCATAAGACGTTTTAGCGCACTGTTTTTTTTAGAAAATTCCCCGCTACGCAGGTCATTTTCTAAACTTGAACGCGTGCGCTGAAAAACGTGTCTTATGAAACTAATACTTTAATATAGTATTTTCTATTTGTGTGTCCAAAAGAGATCTATTTGAATACCGGAAACAGTAACATTTTATATTTTAAAGTTGATATCACTATTGAACAGCTGTTCAAATGTCAAACTTATTTACGATGTAAACTTGAAAAACGAATGCAAAATCTGAATTTTTCCGATTTTGCCAAGTAACAAAAAACTTTTTGTTTTTCCCTAAGGTTTTTCCCTAACAAATTTTATTTAAAAGTAAAAATAGGTAAGTTATCTTTGTTAACTAATTAAAGAAAAACGTAAATAGCAAAAATAGTGTAAAATATTTGTTTTATAAGACGTTTTAGCGCATTTAACATAAGACACGTGTCTTATGAAACTAATACTTTAACATGATCCATTTTTGATCGTTATTTGGTTATTTAGGCTTCTCTGGCAATAAAAATCGGCTTCAAGTGAAGCTTTACGTTCCGTTATTAACTCTAAATTAATAATTTGATCATCAATATGGGTATGCGTAAATTATTGAAGGAAAAACCGGGAAAAATGATATTTTACGACCTGGAAAACCGGGACAAAAACCTTGAATTTAACTCTTTGCGGCATAGGAAATACAAGACAGAAATACCCTAGTTGCACAGACTTTTTTTTTCATTTTTTAAACTATACGAACATGTTTTTGGTTTTAGTGGGTTGTAAAATGAAGGAAAAAAACAAAGTTAAAACATTTTATTTTCTTAATAAACAAAAAAGTGGTGGTCTTCGCGTGTGACCACCAAGCCGGTAAGTAAAATATTATTTCATTTTTTATGGAAATTTAGAAAACAATTTTTTGTTTCCTTCAGGCACAGTGGTACTTTGCATAGTGTGCACATCCAATTTGTGCGAACTGGCTTAGCCTTAGTGCTGCAAAGAGCACATCGTCGCCGGCTAGTCGTAGTAGGCAAATGAGCTGCCTGGTTGTGACGAATATTATTAGGAATATACGGCTTCTTGTGTTTAATACAAACTGATTCTGAAGAATTAGCTTTTACTTGCGCTTGACTTAAAGTTGCGATTCTGTCAGCAACAAGATATTCCACCACTTTTCGTCTATATTCCTTCATAGTCATAGTAGGTAAATTCAGCATTCCATATATAATAAAACTGTTGACAACACAGGCATCAATAAAATAAAAGAATATCCTGTGCCACCACTTCATACTCTTACGATTTATTTCATAACAACCTTTTTTTTGGTCGAATTTATCAACTGCGTTCATATGACTATTGTAGTCTGTCAACATGGTTGGGCATGGCACATCAACAACTGACCCATTTTTACTTTTGCGCTTAACAGAGGTTGTTTCCCTTGGATTATGGAAATTGGATATTAGATAAACAACTCTCTTATCTTTCCATTTGGCTGCCGAAATTCCTTGATTGTTAATAGAATAGTCATATTCTTCTCTATTTAATTCTTTGTCGGATTTAAATGCTGGAAGATTTTTTCTATTTTTGTTTATCGTCCCACATGCATTTATTTGCTTGTCTTTCAGTTCATTCATTAGATTGACAGAACTGAAAAAATTGTCAAAATAGATCTTATGTTCTCTATTTTCCAGGCCGCAACATAAGTCCTTGATTACACGCGGGCCTAAAGCTGATTCTGCATTGTCTTCTTTTTTCCCTGTATAAATTTGAAATTTGCTCAAATACCCTGAACTGTCGGCCAAACACCACACTTTAAATCCCCGTTTGATGGGTTTTTTTGGTAGATATTGCTTAAGGGAACTTCGTCCCTTAAACCTTATCATTGACTCATCAATTGCTGCCGTTTCAGTCAACATAAAGCACCCTTGAAACTTCTGTTCCAAAACGTCCAAAAAAGGTCTTAATTTAAATAGCTTGTCAAAGCCAGCCTGCCCTTTTTTTGGCATTACTTCATTGTCATTGAGGTGAAGGTTCCCAAGTAGCCAACTAAATCTATTTACTGTCATTAATTTACTAATAAATGGATCATGAAGATCAGGGGATGAGGACCAATGGTCTCTATAACTAGGCATGATTTTAATCCCCATCAGTATATTAATTCCAAGAAATGTCATAATTTCAAACTTTGTTGTTGGTGTAAGAATTCCCCCTTTCTTCTTACGCAGTTTTTCTTGGTTCGCATACAAATTAGTTTGAAAGACAATGTGTTCCAACAGTCCATCATCAACAAAAAGCTGAAAAAGTTTTCCAGGAGTTGGATTATCCATGTTTTTTATAAAATCTGCAACACCACTATTTTGAATAAATGGTGAACATTGGTATGGAATATTGGTAGTGCTCCAGGTTATTTCATTTTGTTGTGAGGTTGAAGCAGATCCTGAAGAAGGTAGGGTAGTGGTGTTGCCTCTTCTCCTCAAAATTTGAGCAAGGGGCATCTCAAATTCAGAGTCTGATTCACTTAATTCAACCTATTTTTTATAAAATATTAAAAAGGGCATAAATTATAGATTATTAACTACCTGGTCCTGAGTTTCTATAATTTCTTCAGTATCACTGCCTTTGCCACATATCTCAGGTGCAATAGATTCTGTATCACTCGGAATATTTGCATACATATCCTCTTCGAGCTCTTCGTATAACTCATCTTCGGTCATCCCTACAAGAGTGAATGGCAAAGGGTCTAACTTTCTCTTACTCATAATGGTTATCTGTAATTGTAATAATATATAAATACCCAGTGGCCAAAGTTTTTGAAGTTTATAATAATATTATAATTTTCAATAATTTCTTTTAGCTGCATGGTGGTACCGAAAATGGATACCAAAAAAATTGCAATTTTGAAATACTAAAATTATAATAAATTGCAACCTAGCACATCTAACTATACTTACGGGTGTTAAAGTTTAATTTGAGTAGGTTTTGAACACTAAATTCGCTTTCTAGTAGAAAATATAACGAAATACAACACAGTTAACCTCACACACTAAACAAGTTGTCAATAATCGTCGATATTTTCAGCAACAGAAATTTTAACGCCGCTCCATCTACCGCAATTTTCGTACAAACACTATAGGTCACTGTAACCGAGGTGGATTGTCAAAAGCACCACCACACAAATAGCAAATAAATAATATGTAAGTGGTACTACAGCTGGACCACCAGGCACAAAAGGTCTAAAATTTGGAGCTTCAAACGACCGACCACCATGCCGGAAAGAGTTAAAAGTACCACTCTTGCTGGCCACCCTGAAGTAGAAAAATCCTTGAAATAGATACAATGTCATTTAGATTTATATCATCAGGTAATCATAAATCTATCTTCCGAAAAAGTAACTTTTGTAATTGCTTTTACAATACTTATACTGTTTGCATAAACCTTGGAGGAATAATATAAAAGGAGTTGGCATCTCTATAGATACTATATGTAATGTTTTGAAGCCAAACAACTTACGGGAGAGGGGTGCACAGAGTATTTTCTACCAAGATTAGAATATTGATAATACCACGGATTCTGCAGTACAGTGGAGTACCGTAGAAGAGGGGGTACAATGAAACAAAAATATAAGTAATTTGCAAATAGGATTTATTAAATAGATCTCCAACATTTTCGCTTGCTTTAATAAAAATAAATTAAATATGTTGAATTATTAAATTACTATATTAAATTGAGGCGTATGTAATTCTTTATGGATGTATTAGTTAAGGATGTTAAAATATAATCCAGTATGAAATAAAATTTAGGTACATGAAAATATTTAACAACAATTTATTATTATTCTCCTATATTTTTGAAAAGATTTATTGAAAAACAAGAAAAAGTACAAAACAACAGTAATGAGAAATTAACATACATATAAATATAAATACATACGTTTATTGCCAAGATAACAGTACCAAATCTGTAAAATACATTAATTACTATGTATAAATATATTACTGCACTACATTAAAATATTAGAAAATATACAACGCAATTAAACTAAATTGCAAGATATACAATGTTGCATTTGAAAATAATCGAGTCAAAACATTATGCACACATAGGCAACCAATTATACAGCACACTCTTTTATACGCTATATATTGCATGGTAAATAAATAGCACTGTATAAATCTGAATAAACAATAACAAGCGAAACTTAAATTCTTATAGCTAGCTTATTTAAATTGATAATGTAAACGGTAATAACAACAAAAAAAGAAGAATAATACTAAACAGTTATTGTTAAAAATATAACTTAGTCGGTAAGGATTAGTAAAGGTTTGCAGTAAACCAAACCGTTTAAAGAGCATGAGACCTAGTCATTCCAGTTTGAGCTTACGTACATTACGTTTAGTACATTCTTCTATGCTTCCATTTACACACTTTGTTATTTTCGATGATTATTTTTCAGGATTCAAATATCATTTATTATTATATAATTTTAACTTTGTCATTTTCAATAATTATCTTTCAGGCTTCAAATATTATTTATTAGTATATAATTTTATCTACAGATAAATACCTCATGTTCTTTGTTAACATTCACATACTAATGTCAAAAACCTCATCTCTTTCTTAAACTTAAAAACAAAATCAGCCTATTAACAAAATGTCTGAAATCAGCCTACTAACACAACGTTTGAATTTGAACAGGTTGGCTTGGGTACGTTACAGGTTATACAAGATTTTAACTATCTACATGTATTAATTAAGAATATTAATGTAAAGATATTAAGAAAAGAATATAGGAAGTTAAACAGGGCTTAGTAAACCTCCCCGAGAACGCTGTGTAGAAGGTTAGTATTTATGTAATCATGTAGTTGTTCTACAGAGGTCGACCATTGATTTATGGAGTTAATTATGGTTAGATGAGCATTAGTGTATCTTGGACAGTAGAATATTCTATGTATCGGGTCATCTCTTTGTAATGGACATGCTGGACTACTGTCATCATCAGATTTTCTAATTCTTTTCAGATGTATTTTAAATGGGCCGTGACCAGTCCGAATTTGCATGGAGTAGAAATCAGATTTGACAGGTAGTAATTGAATTATTGTAGGGCAAAATCTATACGTAATTCTACCTTTTTGTGAACTGTCCCATAGTTGTTGCCAAACATCTAAAATTTTTAAACATAGGTATTCCCTTCGATGTGTAACATCTTATAAAACTATAAATATAATACGTAGTATGGAATAAGTTTAAAGTTTAGTTTAAACTTATCTTTCAAAAGATAAGTATAGCTATGTAAATACTATACCTAGTTAGAATTATCTTTAAATCTTAATGTACTTTTGAATTCCGTTTAAGTTAAGTAAACATACCATGATGTGGGTGATTTAAGTTGTAACCTTTTTGGCAACTCCTCTTTAACAGTGGAATCAGAACTGCAAATTTATTTATTAATATTATATGACTGAATCTTGTATTCGTATTTTGTATTGTAACGTCTTACCTTGTAGTATGTGGTTCATTAATAGCTTCTAAAAAGGAATCGGAGCAGCATCTTTTTGCAAGAATCTTTTCTTTTTTTCCCCTTTTAACTCGAAATCACTCTCCACAAAATGGGAAGAGCAAATACGGGAATTTGCTGATGCACCTTTGAAATGTACGATTTGTAACCGGTTTTGTTTACGATTGCTATCAGTAGGAAACTAGAACATTATTAATTATTGTTCCTTGTAAATTTCTAACAAAATAAAACTTGTAAATTTCTAACAAAATAAAACTTATTACTTACTGTATCTTTGTTAACCCCTAAAGGTAGTTGTTTTTACGACGCCTATGACATTTTCATCTTTAAAATCTGGCATAATTTGTTTGATAGAACATGGTGTTCATCTCACCTATGAAAAGTCAAATCTAGATTTAAATAATCCAGTTTTTTTACACACTACACACTGCAAAACCATGTTTATTCAGCAAAAAACAAGCACAACCGTTTCACAAAGAGACCAGCCATGTTAAGAATAACAGTGAAAATTACGACTGTAATTTCGAGATGATGCCATATAAACCGTTGGCTGTGTTGCCGGTTTATTATTATATTTAAACGTGTTATTAAGTAAGAGAAATATTGATGAAAAATCGTATTAGATTATTCATTTCGCTTGTTTTACTAAATATTCTTTTTACTATGGCCGATTATTGTAATTTTAAAAGTTTATTAATAAGTATTACAAAATACAACAATGGGAAAAATGAGCTTGAAAACAATTTGGCAACTTTGAATTATAGGGTTTGTTTATGTGATGTTTAGAATGTGAATGGTTTGTGGGCTTCACTAATCTGTTGATAAATCAGAACTCTTAAACTATATACGTCCATGGCATAAACAAATAAATTTTTATCTAAAAATTACCAGAGTAGAATTAGTTTTTTGTTAATTAATAAAATGTCTTCGCTCAGACCCGTCTCATTGTTGGGGCTCTTTTCTCTGCTGAATAACGTTCGGACAGCATGTAAAAGATTAGACTTTTTTCAAAATTTTGCTTACTTAAGTTTTTTTTTAAACTTAATTCATAGCTTAGCTTTACCTGTAATAAAAGGGTAGTTACGAAAGTATTTTAAAACCTACAAAGAGGTGAACACCAAATATTTTTTTGCAAAACGGAGCACCGACAGTCAAGGCCGTATTCAAGGGCGGTTTAGGGGGTCTGAACCCTCCCCGAAACTAAACTTAATACTAATAAATGAGAACAAAATAAAATTATTCTTCTATTGTGCTTCCCTCCGAAGATAAATTCCACCAGAACCCCCCGAAAATAAATTTCCGGCTACAGCCCTGCCTACAGTGTCTTTCCTAATATTTATGCCAGACGTACGGTTGTGGACAATAAAAAAGCCCACATTATATCTTTCTCCAACACGGTGTTTGAGAAACTGTAGTGTTTGCTTTTTCATTGTCCAATATTGAACACGACGTGACTATGGTATAACTAATTCTATTATTCCTCATTGCATAATAATTTATGACATAACAAGGATGCAAAGTTCTATTCAAAGACTGAAAATAACCGAGCTGAATCGTAACTGCAAAGTCATGGAATTTTAAGGTTGTGAGCTTAAAAGTCTAAAAACTCTGTTGTGTTTAACTCTTTAAAGTATCAAGAATTTCTAATTTCAATACTGTAGAATTTTCAAGATAAACAGCTTCAAAGTCCAGAGATGCAGCTTCGAACCCTGTTAAAGCTTCAATTGTAGAACGTCTACATTTAAAAATTTGAGAGATTAAAATGAAACTTTAAAGTCTGAAACCGTTTTATAGTTTTAAAATATAGTTTAAGAAGTTTAAATTTTAAAGTCTCAGCCCAACTGTTCTAAAATTCTAAAAAAATTGAAAATTTTAAATTCAAAACTTCGAAGTCACAGATGTTGTCACTTTTTAGCTTTGAATGTCTTGAATTGTTTTCAAATAAATATTTGAAACTAAAAGACTTATCTTTAGAATGTTAGAGATAATGAAATTTTGATGCTTTGGAACCTAGTTAGTCGATATGTCGAAATACGAATTCCGAAATGTTTTTAAATTACATATGCTGACATTTTACTACGTGCAGTTTTTTAATCAGGAATGTAAAATTTTCAAGCTGTAAAACTTAAAATGCGAGGAATGTTGAAACCGACAACTGCTATATCGAGATATTTAACATCTGAATTTCTGAGGATTTTAAATTTTAGAAACTGAAATACTGGAAATCTGAACTGAAGCCTTCACTTTAAAGGCACCGAATCGTTGAATCTTTAATATTTAAAAATGTTAATGATTGAATGGTTGAAATGTCGAAGTTGTTTAAATCTCTGAGACTTTGATCTTGAGAATTCTTTGTGAATTGTAAGTTTGAAATAGTGAATAATTGAACTAAGGGAATTGGAGACTTTGTAGTTTGAAATTCTGAGCTAAAAAGTCTCCAATGTATACATAAAATTGCGAACAGAAGTTGTGGAGTAAACAGAAATAATGCAAATATAAGTAATGAACTAAAAATGATAAATGCAACCTTTTTTGTTAGGAGTAATTTTTTTATTATTCATAATTATAAAAAAAGAGCATGTAGAAATTATGTGAACGTAATCTTGTAAACATTTATCTAGCACTTTTATTTAATTAACACATAGAGAAGTAGACAACTCGGTAAAGTAACACGTCGCATAACGTGATTTCAAGTTCTTCAGGTTTGAATTATTTTTGTGTTTTACTTTATAATCATTATCAGATTAAAGCTATTTTTTATGAAATAGTTATGAAATTGCAGTAACCTGTACTGCAACTGTAACCTGTAACTTAGTCTTTGCTAAATTTTGTTACTGTAATTTTTATGTAATTACCATTTTAAGCCACATTAACATGTGGATCTGAAATGAAAGTTAAAATCGAAAACCAAATGATTGATATGTTCTCTCTTCCCTTTCTTACTTTCATCTTAATAAATTCATGTCTTTTAATTCAGCTATGTCAGTTAAATCAGCTATCCTTTAATACATGTATCGGTATTGGCTACTGAATCATAAAGATTTAATAAAGATTTAAGATAAATTTTACATTTTTGAAACTTGTTTCATTACAATTTGTCATTGTAATGAATTACATTAGTTATATATTACATTAATTATATCTAATATACATCTGATATTTCTATTAAAAACTACTTTTGCAGGTGAAAGACCTGTAGTAGAATGCGGAGTAATTCAATAACTTAATAAAACTGTACGCTGAAGGTAATTAATCCTAAACCTGCTCCATTTATAAAGTCATACCGCTGTTTTTGTAATTTTGATTTTAACGCTTTTAACACTGATCTTTTGTCTATAAACTGGGATGATATATACATGTGCCAAGATGTAGATTCGAAAGTAGAATTTCTAACGGAAAAGGTAAAAGAACTATTCAACATGCATGCACCTTTTCGGCAAGCCAAAATATCTAAATTACCTGCTCCGTGGCTAAACGATAATATCAAGTTTGTCATGAGAATGCGAGATTATGCTTATAAAATTTACAAACATAATAAAACCATTGCCAATCGTCAGCAATACAATCAACTGAAAAATCAAGTAACAAGTGCGTGTCGTAAAGCAAAAAAACAACATTTTAACGAACTTTCTAAAACCAATCAAACTAATCTAATCTGGAAGAGTCTTAAAAACAATGTTTTATACAATAATAATAAATCATTGGACTTACCTGAGAACATTTCGGATGTAAACAACATAAATGATTTTTTTATAAATTCTGTTCCTAAAATACAGCAAAATAACCGCAATTTACACGATTTTTATAAGAATAATGTAAAATCGAACCAAGTATTGCATTTCCATCTTGTATCGGAAGATGAAGTACTTAAGTGCATTAAAACTATAAAGACTAATGCCGCCGGTCATGATGGAATAACAATACGTATGGTGCAGCTGTGCTTGCCTCCACTCCTCCCGATAGTGTCTCATGTTATTAACTTTTGTATTTCAAATTCATTGTATCCATCTAGTTGGAAAAAAGCATATATACTTCCACTAGGTAAAGAAAGAAATCCAGAAGAATTCAAAGATTTACGCCCTATATCTATTCTCCCCGTTTTCTCTAAAATTCTAGAAAAATTAATAAACATTCAACTAAGAGACTTTTTAGAACTAAATCACCTATTGCCAGAAACACAATCTGGGTTCAGGCGAGGACACAGTTGTACAAGTGCACTACTTAAAGTTACTGACGATTTGCTTAGTGCCTATGACAACAAAATGGCTTCTATTGTTGTACTATTAGATTTCTCAAAAGCTTTCGATACTGTAAATCACGAGCTACTGCTATCTATCCTACACTACTGCGGCCTTTCTAAAAAAGCCACGGATTTCTTTAAAGATTTCTTAGTAAATCGTCAGCAAGCGGTTGTGTATAAAAATCATACGTCACGATATCTGCCTGTTACTTCCGGTGTCCATCAAGGGTCCGTTCTTAGCCCTACGCTCTTTTCCATCTATACATCAGACTTCCAAACCCAGCTTCAATATGTAAATTCCCACTTTTACGCCGACGACACACAAGCATATTTGTCTTTCCGGTGGTCAGATGTAGGAAGTGCATGCAGAAAACTAAATCACGATTTACATTTATTGTCAGATATAGTATCAAAGCACTGTTTAAAGTTAAATCCAAATAAAACCAAAGCCCTATTAATCTGTAGCCCTTACATCTATGAACCGCTCGTAGGAGAGATTAATATAGTAATAAATGGAGTAAAAGTGGAAATTCATACAGAAGTAAAGAATCTTGGATTAATAATAGACAAAGATCTACGATTTAAATCTCACGTTAAAAACGCTATTAAAAAAGGATTTAGCAATCTTCGGATTATCTATCAGAATAGAGAATTTTTAGATATTCGTGTCAAGAAAATGCTTTGTGACGCCTTAGTTCTGTCGCACCTAAATTATGGAGATGTTGTTTATGGGCCGTGTATAGATCAGAAGGATGTTTACAGAATTCAGCGGTTACAGAACGCTTGTTTGCGATTAATTTATGGTATTCCCAGGACAGTGTATCGCATATCGAATAAGTTGGCAACTGCAGAATGGCTAAATATGTCCAATAGACGTCATCTGCATGCTGTTATCTTTTATTACAAGATTTTAATTTCTAAAAGTCCACAATACTTATCTAACAAAATTAGTTTTTGAACTGATGTTCATCACTTAAATTTACGTCTCCGAGGTCTTATAAGTATTCCACCTCATAGAACAAACATGTACAAACGGTCATTCTCATATACAATAGCGGCATACTTGAACAAATTACCAAAAGATTATAAGACTATGACTGTGGCTAAATTGAGAACAACCATGTTTTCGGACATGTTAAATAAACAATAAACAAATGTTCTTTCTCTACTTAATAGTTTATGTGCAGCTTGAATTAAACTTACGTTGTTAAATGTGTATGGAGTCTACCTAGTTAATTTATTCTTTTATTATTTATTATTTATTTCGTTCATTATTCTTACGTTTGGAAAGAGGTTAAGTGGCAGAGCAGCATCAGTATATGACTGATGCTGAACTTCGCCTCGTTTTAGTTATATATTAAGAATCATGTTTTTTTTTATTGGGAAATAAAGACTATTATTATTATTATTATTATTAAAAAGTTATTTAACAATTTATTTAATTCCCTTACAGGTCCTTTACCAATAGCCTTAATTAAAGTATGTTTAACAGTTTTCACTGTTTTCCGCTGCACCATTTATAGCAGGGTGATATGGAGGATCTGATTAAAAAATAATTTTGTTTTTGGCTAAGAAAGTTCAAAAATTGATAAAAGTAAAACTCGTTGCATTACCTGCTATCAAACGTTTGAGTAAACCAAATTGGGAAAAAATATCCATCAAAATGTTTATTGTATTTTTGGAAGTCGTATTGTTAGTTACTATGGCTTCTAACCACTTACTGTGTGCATCTATTAAAACAAAAATTGATTGGAAGAATTGGCCCTAAATAATCAACATGCATATCACATTTTTCTCCCTAGTATTGTTTTGTTAAATGCATAAAATGTATACAGGGTGACTAATAAAAGTACAAACCTTGTAATTGGGGGGTAGCTGTAATAATTTAGAACATATGTTCCTTATCAAAATGTGGTCACTTCCTGCTAGTTTTTTAGTTTGCTAGTTTGACGATTTTGAAGAATGTCACTTCCGGGAAGAAATTGAGAAACTAAAGCAATGTTGGCAAAATACAACTTGAATCATATTTATTTTGTTTTTATTGCCATTCCAGAACTTTGTAATCTATCCTTGTAAATGTAACATTTTATATCAGCAACCACCATGGCTAAGTGGAGGGCGCCCTAGATTTTAAATATAACAATGGTAATAGATTACATGCAAAATTTACAAACAACATTTTTATGAATATTGACTATAAGTGACTATAAAATAAAATCTTTAAATATAGGACCTGCTGACGAGGGGACAACCTTCAGTCCAGAACCAGTTGATGCAAGCAATACGTTTGGGGATGATATGCTACAAATGGCTTTAAAGATGGCTACAGAATTAGATGAACCTGCTGTAGATCTTGAAGGTGCTCTAACTGCTAGTACTATTACTGCATCACAAGGAGGAGAAAGTGCAGGTATGTAAAAGCAACTTTTTTTATTCTAGTATTGTGACTGCTAGCTATATTCTATGAAGATAATAATATTAGCGAATGTAATCAACATATAGAAATTTTAACAGGAACTGAAGAATCTGTAGATGACCCTCAACCAATACATCATATGATGGAGAGACAAGCTGTTAGAGGCCGTAAACGCCCGGGACGTCCACCTAAAAATGCTGCAAGTAAGAGAGGTCGCCGAGCATCAAGTCAGATGGAGATTCCTATGATGGCTCCACCTCAACCTCCTCCTCCACCTGAGCCTGTTGAAAAACCCGATGCAAATATGTGTTTGAAGGTATTTGTATATATATTTATTTTAATTGAACGATAATTCTTATTAATAAAAGTTATAATCCACAATAAATGTTATTAATTTACAGTATACATTTGGTGTAAATGCCTGGAAGCAATGGGTTACAACCAAGAATGCTGAACTTGAAAAATCCTCTCGACGAGTAAAATTATTCAAACCAGAAATATTGCAACTCACATCTGATGAGTTGAATTACTCCCTTTGCTTATTTGTGAAAGAAGTTAGAAAACCTAATGGTCAAGAATATGCTCCAGATACCATATATTATTTGTGTTTAGGTAGACTCAAATAAGAATAAGTTTTATAAGAAAAACAATATTAACACAATTTTTTTGTAGGTATCCAACAGTACTTATTTGAGAACGGGCGTATTGATAATATATTTTGCGATTCTTATTATGAAAAGTTTACTGATTGTTTGGATGAAGTTGCAAAAAAGTTCTCTGTTCTCTACAATGATTCTCGTAAGTTAATTTTAACGATGTAATTACTTGTGGCTTAACATACTTTTATAATCTAGTAATGCACATTTCTATTATACTTAACATTCACAGTAGAAATACAGTATCATAAGAATCCAAAAATTATTGTTTGTATCTAGATCAGAATTTTATTCCTAATTCCTAATCCTAAGACTATTTCTAAGACATATTCCTGATAGCAACCCAGCAGAACTTATATAATTTTTAAGGTCCATATAATTTGTTATTGATGTACCTTTTCGTTAGTTGTTGTTTTTTGCATAGTACATACATTCAAAATTATCTTTACAGATTATATCGTAACTCGTGTTGAAGAAGAACATTTATGGGAAAGCAAACAATTAGGTGCTCATTCTCCACATGTTCTATTGAGTACCTTGATGTTTTTCAATACAAAGCATTTCAATTTGACAGTAAGTAATTTCATCACTTGTTCAACATTTTTTATACAATTAAAGTAATTTCAGACTGTAGATGAACACATGCAGTTATCATTTTCTCACATTATGAAGCATTGGAAACGTAATCCTAATCAACCGGGAACAAATAAGGTTGCTGGGTCTAGAAATGTTTTATTACGTTTTTATCCTCCTCAAACTGCTTCAGGTACGTAGAAGATAAACTTTTTGGTGTCATATAATATATAATTTTGGACTGTTTGTATTAGGCTGACTGAACAACTTTATTTATTGTTATAACTTTGAACAATATAATAATGTATTTGTTGCATAAAACCTTCTGTTGATCAAGTTATATATTTTATTTGCAGATTCCACAACTCGGAAAAAGAAAGTCTATGAACAGCAGGAAAATGAAGAGAATCCTTTACGTTGTCCTGTGAAGCTTTACGAATTCTATTTATCAAAATGGTAGGTATTACAGAAAAGCCTGTTTTTTAAGTTTTAAAATTTAAATAGTGAAACTGAAATCTTCATGGTGCTGTGCAAAGGGGTTTCTTGGCTCAGGTGCTGAGTTAGTAAGTGTGGTCCCAGCTCATGCATCAAACTTGTACGGACCGGTGTGGCGACGGGCTGCTAAGTTGCTTACAAAGTGATGATGCTGGGTAGTTTTTGAGTGGTGACGGTAATTCTTGGCACCAGTTATTTTAAGGTGGTATGCCCCACAAATCTGGGTAGCTACTAGTGGAGAAATGGTATTCCAGGGAACTACTAGGGTTGTAGAGTCCGGCCCTGTCTAGGTCACTTTTACCTGCCCCTAAAGTTCTCACAAAAGAAAAGGGTGTTAATTCTAGCAAATTAAATGCACAATCTGTGAACCTAATAGTATTTATTATCACCAAAGCTCCAACAAGCAATATCTCTAGCATCAAAAGCATATGGTTAACTATAGTAGTCACAGTGAGCGAGGTGCAGTACAATTTTTTTTTGTAATTTAAACGACTTGCTATTTCTGACAGTGAATTGTGTAATGCTCTGTATATCTGAGTTTTAAAGAGGCACAATTGCCTAGCCAAGAAGTATGACAGAAAGCATAGCTGACATCTAGCCGGCGCTGTTCAATTTTTGTACTAAGAAAGTCAAAATCTGCATCTGTACCGAGATCTCAGTATCTTATTTGCAACAGGAGATTGTGTATCAGAGTTAATGGCCAACTAGATGGCTGTATGAAGGACGCAAATTTTTTCTAATTTAAGCAACCTTAAGTGACATTGAGCGAATTGTGTAATGCTCTGTATACCCCCAAAATAAAGACGCTGATAAAATGCCTAGAGGTTGATACTAGTTACTACAAATAGAAAGAAGTAATGATTCCCTTTGTAGCTCATAGCATTAAATCTTATAACCTGCAGTCCTGTGACAGCCTTGATGATGTTGCTCTTATGCAATATTTTGAAAAACTTTTATTATAAAATTTTCGTGTTGAGCAAAGAGTTTTAAAGAGGTGCAGCCGCCTAACCAAGAACCGTGACAAAAAGTATAACCAACATCTAGACGACTTTGTGCTATGTTTGTGCTGAGAAAGGCAAAATCTGTATTCGTATCGAGATCTCAGTCCCTTGTTTGCAACAGGAGATTGTGTATCACAGTTTACCGCTAATGTTGCTTGTAGTAAAACTTACCTTGTAGAACCAGATCAGACTTTATAGTTTTTATAAAGTAAATAATTATACATACGAAACAGCTGTTTATAACATTTTACTATGATACAGAACTTTTCTATTTGAAAAAAATAGCAATTGATTGCTTTTTATCATTGTCGTATCTTCAAAAGTAACTGAGCTGTTGGCCTGAATTTTTCTTCAAATTGAAGAACACACATGATTGCTTCCAGTGGTATCATTGCCTTATCGAATATTGTTCATTGATTTTCTTAAATAGCAGTTAAACTTATCACTTCACTATGAATCTATTAATATTTTCACTATGCGAAAACCTTTTTTATTTGCGTGAATTTTTTTGTACAGGGTGATCCACTTAACTTTCCCCCCCTACTTTTCTCTGTTATTTCTGTAGTTACAAAAAAATTATTCTAACAAAAGTTGTAGGGATTTTTCTAAAGTTTTTAAATATGACATCAAAAAAACAATTGAAAAATAAATGTCGAAGTTATATATACAAATTGAGTTTTTTTAAATGGAACACCCTATATTTTATTGCCTTGTTCAACGTAGAATTTCAGTCTGATTTCAACAATATAGAATATATGATACTTACTTTTAACAGTTTTCGAAATATTTGCTTTTAAATATATAAATTACACACTATCGCATATTCGATCAAGTATGCTCTGATTTTAAAAACATTTGCTTTGATTTGTTACTTTGACATTTCTAACAATAAAATAAATGGGCATTAGTGAATTAAATATTTTATGTGTTATTATTTAATATTATTTATTTATACATATATTTAAACGTAAATAATTCGGAAAGTATTAGAAGTAAATACTATGTGTTGAAATCAGTGCAAAATTCTGCATAAAAAATGCAATAAAATACAGGGTGTTCCATTTAAAAAAATTCAATTTATATATACAACTTCGGCATTTATTTTTGAATTGTTTTTTTGATGTCATATTTAAAAACTTTAGAAAAAGCCCTACAACTTTTGTTAGAATAATTTTTTTGTAACTATGCAAATAACAGAGAAAAGTAGGGGGAAGGGGGGGGAGTTAAGTGGATCACCCTGTACATGTTGTGAAGTAATTGAAACCAAGGCAATAGAGAAATTTTTAGAAAAAAACATTTGCTCCAGGATCTATAGTTTTTATGAATATTTTGTGATGCACTAAACTGGCTCATTAACGGGTGGTCCTTTTGCAAGACGAGCACGTGACTACTACTCGATAATCAAAAATCAAGACTATTATTTATGGGAAACAGGTAGGTTTCTTTTTTAGCTAATTGCTGTCCTAAATGTATTTATTGTTTTATTAATTTTGAAATGATAATTAAGAAGTTTCTACATTACCCCCAAATTCATTCAAATACTTTACACAATTATTGGTATATACTACACGTTGCACCAATCAATCACAATATTTGCAGTTTTTATCACAATAAAGGCGTAGAATATCCAGAATTGGTTCTGGAACTGAAAAAATCTGATTCCAACAGTCATTCACTGAAATACACCCACAACTTCCAACATCTTTATTTGGTGCAACAATTTGTTCCAGTCGTGTTGCTTTTTGTAGGTTTTTAATGAACAAAATCCAGATTTCTTCAATAGTGTTGTATTCACTTGTAAATTCACAAACAAATCAGGTCAATTTCTTGCTGATTACATCGACAAGAACGTTATCCTTACATGTCTAAATAATCTGTAGTTTCAGTTCAACACGACGATGCACTGTCCACATGTCAGAAAAGTAAGTATTTTTTTATCGAAAAGGTTTTCCAATCAAGGCATTTTGACTAATGGCGATGTATGTAAGGTGGTCTGCACGGTCACCTGGTGTATCCCCCTTGGATTATATTTTGATAGGTACAATGAAAGATAAAGTTTATTAAACTTTGCCAGGTAAGATTAATGAGTTTGGTAGAAAGGTTATTTCGACTCAGCCATGAAATAAAAAGTACACCACTTCTTATGTCCCTTAGAAGAGCAATAAATAATTTAAGACGACAAGCAGGCTGTGTTTAGAGGTAGAGTGGCAATTTCAACATTTTTAGAACTCTTATTAATGAGTTGTTAATTACCTATATTACTATTTCATTGGATTTTTAGTTCCTAGGTACCTACCTAATAAAGTTTTCCTGCTGTTATGCCAATTAAATCTTGCAATTTTGCAAACGCAGCAAAGCTGTCGCAATATTTATTTATGATTTTGTTTCCAAAGCACTCTTGTACTTGTGCCGCTATGGGTCTGTTTAGTCATTTAGTGCATCACAAAAGACTCATAACTAAAGCTATAGGTTATGGATCACTAATAATGGATTGTAAGGACTGTGGTTTATCACAATGCTATATATAACGGTGTCTCCTAACCATACATTGTTTTTGACTAATTGCCAATACGTATTTCGGTAACAATATTACCTTTTTCAGACGATTTCATGCCGAGAAAAAGGTAAGATCTTTACCGAAATACGTATTGGCAATTAGTCAAATACATTGTGTGGTTAGGAGAAACCTTTATATATAGTGTTATAGAGCATGGATAAAATTTTTTATTTCTAAAAATTTCTCAATTGCCTTGCCTTAAATTACTTCGCAGCATGTACAAAGAAATTCACGCAAATAAAAAGTTTTTCACATAGTGAAAGAATAAAGTTTAATTTAGTTTAAGGAAATCAATAAACAATATTCTATAATGGCAATGATACCCCTGGAAGCACTCACATGTGTTCTTTAATTTGATAGCTTAGTTACTTTTGAAGATATGACGATGTGAATGTTAAGCAGCACGATTTTTAAAAATGACAAATTACTGACATTTTTTTAAATAGAAAAGCCCTGTACTTTAGTAAAATGTCGTAAATAACTGTTTTGTATGAGGCTGCATCTATGGTTTTAGTGACAATTTTTAATTTACTTTTCTAGCTTATAGCCTCATAAAATATCACCACAGGTGTATACAAAATAAAGGTTTTTCAAAGAAACTTTTAGACATATATTTCTAATTTATAGAGTCTTTGTAGTCAATTTAAATAGAGCAGGTATAAGAGAAATTCTTTAAACGTGTAAGACAGATCCTACTTTTAAGATCACAATACTAATACTGCGGGCAGAATTCTTTAACATATTTACTAATTTAACTTTATTCAAACTATTCAGATAAAGGCACTTTAATCAACCTACTGCAGTCCTACTTCTAATTCAGAATTTAAAATCTATGGGTTGTGTAGATTTGTTTTATCTAAATGTTACGCGAAAGTCACCACTTTTATTTTAGTACATAAAACTATACTATAATTTTTTTTCAGCCCTGAGAGTGTAAAGACTAGAAATGATGTTTTCTACTTATTACCGGAACGATCTTGTGTTCCAGACAGTCCTGTCTGGTATTCGACGATGCCATTACCAAGAAATGCATTAGAGAAAATGCTACATCGTGTGAAGATGGTGAAAGAAATCAATGTAGCTCTTTTAACAAGCTAGGCCCTGCCATATAGTTTTGTTTTTAACATTTTCTGTGAAAATGGATTTTGTTACCCCGTAATATGTACATATGTAGTCTTTTATTGATATATCGAGCGATTCCTTTTGCAAACGATACAACTCTAAAGTTAAAAGAAGTAACAGTTTTGCAAATAATTATGTAAAGACCTTTATAAATGACCTTCATTTTACAAATGTTCAAAATATGTTTTCTTTTTATAATTATTATTATGATTAATAATGATGAATTTGTATACACAGTTTTAAGATGTAATAAAACTTAGATTGTCATAACACTTGATATAATAACATCACATTTATTATTTACATGAACTAAAATTAAGAATAAATAATGTATAATTTTACAATTTATAAAATGCGCAATTTGAATAAAATGGAATAATTTTTGACCAAAATATTTGATTGTTAATAATTTTTTTTATGTTAAATTGTATGTCAGATTATGACAATAGTGAAAGTGATTTTGAAATCACTGAAATCAATTTCAGAGCAAGTTAGGTATGTTTTGGAAAAACGTCTAATGACGACAGACATATAGGGAAGGAGCATAAGTAGTTGATTAGTAAAAAAACCTTGAAAGAACTAATAGTAATAATCACAAAAATGAACTGATTTTCATACAGTATTAAAATGATACTACACATGTTTTAAAAACTGATGATATTTAAATTCCCATACGCGAAAAAACGTGCATTTACTGTATCAAAATTTTAAATGCAACAATTGCTCCTGCTTGCTGGCAGTTGTTCATACATTGACCTTCAACAGGTAGAGTAGATCAAGTTCTTTAAAAACAAACATTGCTCCAGATCTCTTACACCAGAAAAACCTAATATGTATTGTTAGAAAATAGTAAATTAGCAGGGATCAGAATCAAAGTGTCAACTTTACTGGATGGTAGCATTAAGAATTGTCTATTTTTGTTTTTAATTTTTTAACACAATTATGGTATAATATTTTATATCTATTTCATAAAAGTATTTCTTTTTAAAATATTTCAAGTATTCATCATTTACTTTAAAAAGTTGAACAATTTGTGCTTCTAATAATGTTGATGATTATAGCACTTATGTTTATAATAGACATTATTGTTCATATCCAATTTACATTTTTGAAGCTTAAATGTATTTTGAACATTTCATTTTTACTTTTAACTGTATGAAATAATAAGTTTATTAGCAACATTAGCTTCTTTTTAAACTGGATTATGTTGGATAGATGCAGGAATCTAATGAAGTTTGGTATTATTACACCTGTATCATCTATATTTTTTTAATTTGAGAATTCTGAGTTTTATTTAATTGTATCCTTTTATTTCTTATTTTTGTACTATTGTGAATCAGGTAATTATTAACTTAAAAAGCCTGTGATTAACTACTGTGGAGTATGTTTTATAAGTTATATGTGTGTATTATGCTATACAGTTTTTAAATCTGTGTTAACAAATTTATCATGCAATATTATTTTTTGTAAATTGTACAAAAATTTACTTGAAGCATTTAAAGGAAATTCATTCATTTCAAAGATGATTGCGTTGTTATGTAATGTTCCAATAGAATAGTTGTACTGCTACTTTATCAATGATTGAAGATCACATTGCAACCATTGAAATAACACTGAGAAGGTTACATTTATACAAAGGTAGTATTTATTGTAATGAAGTTCTTTTTCTTATTATTTAGTTTTTTGTGTTTAACAGTTTTTATATGGAAAAATTATAATAAATACTGTTCAGTTTGATGAAATCTCTTATTAATATAACTGGTGGTATATGTAACTTGCTTTTTTTGTTAGTAGGTTTGTGATTGTGGATGACATTTCGTTTGGTTATTTTAAAATTTCTGTAAATACTAAATAACGAATATTTCTATTCTATCAATAATCTTTAGCTTCGTGAGTATTTTTAAGAATTATAAAGTCACGTTAAGTTAAAACTTTTTCAATAAATACGATTTTTAATCAATTTGCTTTTTAGTTTTTATAAAATCATATTACAATCAAATTTTATCAAATTTGATAAAATAATACCAATAAATAATTGGTTTTCGAAAAATGCTTTGACTTGTCAATTACAACGCCACTTTTGGTTTTTCCAGAAGTGACAGTAACTTGTTATTTTAAATGTAACACCTTGTATATTTCCATGGATACGGATAAATGTTAGAAAAAAAAAGTTTTCAGTAAGCCCTTGATAAATGAATTTATTATAAATAATTCCTTATATATTCGCACGTGAAGATGCCATCTATAAAATCGTATTGTACATAAAATGTTTTATGTAGAATAACTTAAACTATTATCTTCTGAGGATGTTTTATATTTGCTTTTTACACCTAATAAATGAAATGTTTATCATTTAGACATGTATCTTAAAAACCAGTTTTTTTTTTTACTTTTATCCAACATATTAGATACTGGTCAAGCTATTACTTCAACTTTTTTTTGTAAATATTTTCAGAACCATTTCTAATATTCAAAAATCAATTACTATATTTAATACCATTATTTTTTATTGTTGTACACATAATGTAAAGGGAAATTCCCATTTATACTTGAATACATAACTAAACAATAAATCTATAGGCGGTTTTACTGAAAGCATTGTTTTTATCGCATCTATCCAATTCTATAGAAATATACAGGGTGTTGTATTTAAAATATTAAATTTGGTGTAACATTTAGTAAAGACTGCTTCCAAGTGTTTTTTTTTCGCAAAAATCAATTTTTTATTATTTTATCGAATTTTCCTTTCATTGTGAACTCGCTGTACATGTATCGTAACAAAATATGTGTCAAGCATGTTCATGTGCATTGCATGTTTTTGTTTTCTTCCAATTATTTTAAAGTATTCTCATCTGAAGGTGTATGACATGCTTGTTATATTTTAAATTTGAATGATACCAAATGTGAATGTGGGGCTCCATATAAATATAAAAGTAAAGTCTAATAGAAGTTTTAATTCAGTGTTGGACTGGGGGTCATTGGCCAACCGAGCAAAAGTTGAAAGTGGCTCACCCCAACCTTTACTCTACTATTTGTATACTCTCTCTGCTATATAGAATAAACAACACAAAAAAGCAGATGATATTTATTTTATTCATACAATACAAAATAAGAATATTCTTAGACATTCGAACAGAAAAAAAAAATAAAAAAATTCTACTCTAACAAAACAAGTGTGATTTTCTTTGGCATTACATGGCAGAGTCGAGTCACAGAAATAAAAAAATACGAATAGTAACTCTTAGGCATTCAGACAGAGAAAAAGAACTAAGAAATTCTAGTGTACAGCAAAACAAACGAAGTCTTATTCTCTTTGGTATTTTATTGCAGAGCTGAGTCATAAAAGTTAAAAATAAGCAGATGCGCAGTTAAATGGGATAAAATATACTTGTTTATTTAATTGCAGTATCTTTCAACATAATGCGTTGCACATACAATTTAAAAGGAATTTAAAGAAAGAAATAAGTTTTGCATGAATTGAATAGTTTAACAGCTTTGTGATAACTTATCGTATTAACCACACAGTGACGTATATGTAGAGGAGAAAACGCTTGATACAATTTGTTTTAATGCACTTCGTCAAATATGTCAAAAAATTAATCCTTATCAAGTTATACAAAAATTAAATTAAATTAAAAAAAAATTGTCCTTTACCCGATCAAAACATGAATGTTCCCTCTTGCTACAGCGACAATAATTTTTAAAATTGGTCTGCCGTAAAAGCTAAAAGCTTCAATCGGAAGGCAGGATGTTGTGAAATGAAACATTGGTAACCTGTCCACTTAACTGTCGCATCTTGTTCGTCACCCGAGTAACTACAACCCATAACAGTTGTCACATTATTTAGTTTCTATTCTTTGATCAATATTGTCTACAGTCTCTGCAATGTTTTGATCTTTCATCAATTAATTCAAAATAGACTGAAAAATTACGTGTTCTTGAATTTCAATATTTTTATTCCTGCATTGCTCTATTATTGTACTTTTCAAAGTTTATTCTCAAAGATTTTGTGGAATCATTTATTGTAAATATAATTCATGATAATAATAAAATACTGTTACCTACATAATGATAATAATAATAATAATATTTATTAAGATGCACATAATAATGGATCATCAATACAAGATTTGTTGCAAGTTTACAAAACAAAATTACTGATAAATATAAGTTAAGTATAGCAATCGTTTAGGAAACATTAAATGGTATTAACTAATGATTATTACTGAGTAAAAGAGTTTGAGACAATATATACACAGTGAAGACTTTCTGATCCGAATCTACGTTAATCCGAATACCAACACAATAGAAAAATCCGGACCAGCAATTTATTTACGTTGATTTTATTGTAATCCGGATTTAAAGGTTTTGATAATCCGAACTCTAGAATTTATTGTTTTTATTCTTCAAGTTCTGTTTATAGTAACAAATGCAATAGGTATTCAGATGTGTAATTTAATACAAAATCACTGTTTGAGATAAGATAAATAAGATTTTATTTTATTTATGTTTACATTATATTTATGTCTGACAACTTCTTATAAAAAGTCACATATTTTTTAAAAGTGGTTACATTGCAGCTTTACAATTCGTATTAGGTACAAAGGTTTAAGTTAAAAAAGAATTTATACTTCTTTCACAAATTACGACTTTATGTATCTCCGACATACATAAAAAGGTTTTGTGCTAAATTTAAAAAGACCGCATTGTAACTTTAAATATTATACAGCACCAGATTTGTTACAAAATCTGAAGGATCATATAGCAAAGTTAAAAAAAAAATTTTAACCTGTGGAATATCTGGAGATGGAAGTTTGCATGGTTTTAGACATGTCGCCCATATCTTCCGAAATTTTGACCGAAACGACAAAGCATCTTTATCCAGCAGCGTGCAGTGCATAGGAAACATGTAACAGTAGAAGCAGTCGCGATATGTTTTCAAAAAGGATGACTTCAGGGCAAGTAAAGACTGGATACTTAATTTTAAAAAGGCACAATTTGCGTGTGTTAAAAATCTCAGGAGAAAAGCTGTTCAATTATTCGCACGTGGTTAGCGTGGCTTTCTAATGGGCGGTAGAAAATCTAAAACAATTGTGATGCTGGAAGATTCAAACAAAAAATCGTGTCTAACGTATTAAGTTTAAAAAATATGAAACAAACAAAAATCACTGCCTTTGTTTCATTGACATTAATGCGAAACATTATTTTTTGTGTTTTTAAAACTGTTTTGTGTTGAATGTTTTTGTAGTTTATTTATTTTTAAATAAATGTTTTTGTAGAATGTTTTAATTGCATTTATTTACAAATAAACCATTGTAATTCTACGGACGCGGTGATTCGGAAATCACTATGATTCGGATTGCTCATGTTTTAATTAGTCCGAATTAGAGAGTCTTCACTGTACTTACTTATAAGAACTTATTAACGGTATTACAATAGCTTGTTAAGTTTAAAAGAAGACAGTAATCGTTAATAATATGTATAAATAATTGTTTAAGAGATTTATTATTTAATACATGGTAGTATTTTGATGAAATAAAAAAAAGTGTCGATTTATATATTATTATAATAAACAAAACATTGCCAAAAATAAGTCACTTTTAGAATTGTCATTTTATAACAATAATAAAACTATGTGTACAAAACCCCAAGGTTGTAATACCTCTTATTAGAAAAGATGAGTATTATTGAAAATATGCCCAGGTAGCATAAGTCAGAAAGCTGACCTCTTTAACATGTATAGTAAACCATTTTGAATGCAGCATCGAATCAAACATGTAAAATACTATCCAAACTATGTATTTTCAACTGGACACTAGAAAATGTTAATTACAAGCAGTTCTTTAAGTAAGCTCTCACACTGAGGCAATGCTCAACTAGCAACTAGAAACAGACTATTATTTTGACCACCTCTTACACTGCAGCAACTGATTCGTTTTAGTTTGTGTAGCAATCTCAAACAATCATGTCATTTCTCTAACAGCTCTGGATATGCTAAACGTATGCACATTTCTTATTTAGACCGTCTTTAATTACATCAGCCACTGACCTCATAACCTTGACTTATATTTCGGCCACAATCATAAAACGAATAATTCCAGTAAATAATAAAAAATTAATAATTTACAAGTATTCCTAATATACTAATAGCATAAATAATAGTTTGTTATACACATATGTGTTTATGTTTCTAACAAATGCTGAATCGTCATGTCTGTTTAAAAATTCCACTCTCTATTTATAATAATAATAATGCCAGTATTGCTCTATATTGACACGATAAAATCAGCTTTCGACATGCAGCGCATATCGCCTGCAACAAATATTAACGCAACCGGCAACGTTTTTGTAGAAGCAATAATAAGTTGTTCCAATGTGAGACTTCTGATTAAATTCAATGTAAACAACCCGCTGGCGATAATATTGTGTGTTTCCAATTGCTAGTTGCTGATTGCTTATTGCTTCAGTGTGAGAGCCGCCTAAGAGTGCAAGTTTTATAATCAACATATAAACTTTTTTTTTAACAAAAGCGAATTGATATAGTTATTAATTTGTTTTAACTAAATATTTCCAAAATTATCAAGTTCTGTAAAAATTTAAGTTATCAAAACATTGCCATAAAAGTAGAAATGTAGAGACTATTACCAAAAGATTAATTGAATGTCTAATAATTATTACTTTAATTAAAAAAGTAATAAAAGTAAAAAATAATACAATAATGAATGTCATTGTTTTATTAAATACGATAACACAAAATTTTCTTAGTCTGATAGATACAAGATGAACACGAATATGAAAAGTAATTTAGAAAGAAAGTTTTGGGTAATACGATCTTTTTATTTTTTACTTCAATCATTCTACTCTGCATCATTGAACTTGTATGTGTTTGTCAACAGCTACAAGAACTAACGTTCAATCACATTCATAAGTTGGTGGATTAATCTCAATCCCTATTATAGCTGATTACAATTGTAGTTGATGATATCTATCTTATGTACACCTATACATGGCTCTGGATATTGTTAGAATAACTGCATAAGTTTAAAGCAATTATGTCAAATAAAATGAAAAGCAAAACATATATTATTATAATTGTATAGGTATTACAATGGCATAATTTTAAATATTTATCACAAAAGAATTATTACTGTATGACGTGCATTTTATAAAAATGTAAACAAAGGATATAAAAGTTTATTTTGTGTTAATCCTTTTCCTCTTTCTTTTTACTATTATCTTGTTTGTTTTGTAATTTCGTATCATAAATAATTTCCTCAGTTTCGTCAGGTATCATTGCCTTATCTAACTCCTGATCCATAATAGGGCCAAGACTTGTGCTCTTCTGACTTAACTTAGGTGCACTTGATGTTTTGGTGTCATAGATCTATAAAAATAAACATGAAAATCTATAAAGCTTGTTTGACATCGGATTACTTCATTGCATATGAAATAAAACATAATAAGATTATCTTTACTTACTTTACTATTGCTGTCATTAACATTCCGTGAATGATTTACTTCTATTGCAGATTTTAATAGATCAACCTTAGAAGCACTCCCTCTGGATGTTTTAAACATTCCAATACTGTAACTACCTCTTCGGATGCTATTACTTCTTGCACGAATCATTGAATCATGATCTCTGATACTTCTTCCCAAAGATGTTAATGAACCGATTTGATTATATTCAATCATTAAACTTAATCTTTCAAAGCTCACCATAGTACCTTGATCCTTATATTTTGGTTCTTTTTCTGCTTTTAACTTATCTGTTTCGCCTGCTTCTGCATATATGTAATATGTGTTTTGTATATTTTAGTAAGTGAAGAACATAATATCTTACATACCTAAGCCATAATCTTCTGTTTTAACATTGTATCTACGTTCAACTTTTCTTAACCATGCATAGTACAATATAGCATATACTGATCCTGATACTACTGCACCTAATCCCATATATCTGAAAGCTTGACGTATGCCAGCTTTGCTTATTAGATGTCCACCTAGAAAACTTCCACTTCCACGACCTGTAAGCAATGCACTAATGTTGAATTTTTTTATAATACTAATGTGAAGATGAAACTAGAGACTAATGATGCTAGATTCTTGATGTAACTGCTAATTAAAGGGGTTGTAGAGCAAAAAATAAATTTTAGAATAAAAATTCTAAGAACAATACTGAAAACCGCACATTTATAAGATAACTAATAAACAAGATACAGCCACTAGAAGTTTGTCCGTGTTCGTTCGTGACGTCATACCGACGCAGAGTCGTGAAACCTCAATAGTATTACATGCATTTTAGATGCAGTGTGCTCTTTGCGTTGATCATATCGCACATGTTCGAGAAAAGTGACACAAGTCAAAAAGCTACAATTTTCAGGAGGAACAAAAGAAGATTACTGTTTTTTAAAATTGATATGCACAATATATTATTAAAGCAAATAGAACGTGTTTATTAGTAAAGATGTATTTGCGTCATTTTTCTTGAAGGAAGTATGAACCTTTTACTATTATTTTACGTATATTTCTCAAAAATGACATTTTCAGACTTGTGTCACTTTTCTCGAACATGTGCGATATGTCTTTAACAATGGCGTTTAGGTTTGAACCAAAATATACGCTGGCTCAATTAAAGCAAATAAAGGACTATAAAAAAAGAGAAGATGAAAATCAGTCGAATATTACAAGATTAAACAATGTAAATTGATGCAAATGCAATAATTGTATGCTTATGTCAACTGTAAAGGGATTTGCTGCATAGAAAATGCTCTTAAAAATGGAGTAAGTGGAGAAAACATGTGCATTATTCTCACACTTAGATAATTTAAATATGGTAAGGCACAGCTTACTTTTAAAATGTAAAACGGAAGAAGAAAGACAACAATACTACAATTGTGGCCGCATTTGGCTTATCGCAATTTTGTCTGTTAGAACCAAATCTTGACAAATGCTTTTCTTTTGCTTCTTCTAAAAATGTTTTTTTGTGTTATAAATGTTTTGTGGTAGTTCAAAATGTAATTTTTCTAATTCATTCGGTTTTGTGTCATAATTTAATAAAGATATGTGGTGTTTTACTGTTTTATAATAGATACTACTACAAAAACCGACAGTTTTTACATTTTAGTAAACCCGCAAATGAAAGACAATTTATGCCATTTAATAAAGTGCAGAAGACAAATGAGTAGTGCACTTATAATGAGATTGAGAATAATTTAAGGGTATGAGGAAAAAAACAAGGATTGTCACACTACTTTGATTAGAGATATTTTGAATGTTGTTGACAACGGCATTATTTTAAAGATAATAAATATAATACCGCAAAAATGTTTGCCATAGATTATAGGTATGTTTTTTCGCATGGTAGTTTGTACACTAAATAATAAGTGTACATGCTTATAATTTTGAACAATATTTGCACGATTAATTTTATCTTTCCACACTTTATAATGCTTTCGTTCTTTTTCTTTTATAGAGAAATAATGAAGAGACACTGATGGATTTTTTTAAATGTTATTACAGTAACAAAGTAACAGTTAAACAGTTTAACAATAAATTATGCTAAAAACATAAACTATGATTATAATGCAAGGGTAAGTCAATAATAATAATGCAACGTAAAAAAATGCTGCGCAGTAAATTACGTGTGGATCCACAATGTGCATCGCTTCTTTAACTTAAAGTCATGTCCGTATGACATCACACACTAAACACTCAATTCTTTATGAGCCGATATCTACAAAACTACTGTCACTAGACAAGTGCGGTTTTCATTTTAATTCTTAGAATTTTTATATTTAAATGATAATGAAAAAAAATATTTTTGCGCTACACCCCTTTTAATTATTTTTGAGAAACTAGTGTACTCCAATGTTAATCCGTAAAAGTGACCTTGATGAAATCGGAACTGTAATAATTGTTACTATCATACAATGATTAAAATTTATGTTGTTTGCATGAACAAATATAAAAGAAAATTAATTATTTTGTATTGTAACGTTCTTTTTTATAATAATAACACAAGTGCTGTTTAAATCGTCTATTCACAAAGAAATATTTATTTACAAACACTAATGAATACACTATATATTAACGCTATGATTATAAACCATTAAAACTATTATTTACAGACTATGAATTTCTAATACAACATTTATCTTTACATTTACTATTTATTTCGTGATACACAGTTAATTACTCGCTGTTGACTGCTCCTCTTTTATCCGCGAAGTCGATTTTATACCCTCATATAATCGTACCAGAAGCCGCTGGAACCTACTATGTATTTCTGGAAGGTACTAGATAAACCGTGTCTGGTTTACATGCTTGGTGCGATGCGTCATTCTCTCGAATGCTGTAGAATATTCCATTTGTTGTGTGAAGAAGAGGTTCTTTCTTTTTCTCTCTTGTTACACTGCCCCCCTCTTCAAGTCTGTTCTGTCCCAGAACAGGTTTTATGCTCTGGTTCCTGTAGAACGGGTCATGACGATATGGACAGTCTTCACCTCGACTACACGTTCCATTACGGTAGAAGTAACAGTCTACACTCTTCGTTAGCCTTAATGCGGGCTGTGGGTTAAAACTGCAGACGAAGATCTTGACGTCCGTACCTCTAAAGACAACTTCCAGCATGTTTCTAACGATTCTCCAATCCAGCTGGTCCCGCCCACAGCCGAGTTTGGGAACTGCCAATTTGTTAATTCCCCTGGTAAGCAACTCGATCCTCAAATTGCATAATGCCCTCCACAAGTCGGTGTAACTCGGTTTCTGGTAGTAAAACTGCTTGGTTACCAAGTAGTAAATGGATCGGTCATGATCAGGCAAGCGTAAGGATTTACCAACAGAGGGATTTTGTTCTAGAAGTTCATTCAGCCGTCCAAATTTATTTCTAAACACTACTGCGATCCCCCTGGACATACGGAGATCCTCGGAGACACAGTGGGCAATGGAATAATCACCAGGGACCCGGAAGAGATCTTGTTGCATCTCAGTCGTGACTCCGAATCGCGCTTTTCTAGTTCCAGAAAACGCAGCCATAAATTCTCTGAAGGTTGGCTGATCATCTCCAGGCCTTACGGTATTGATAGCCACCTCAGCCTTATCTTCCCGATCCGGGACTGCGTCATTATTTCCCTCATAGTGCGCCAGACGATTGGAGTGTACCACCTTTGGTTTCCCTCTTGGCAATTTCTGGATGCGATAAATCAAGTCATTTATTCGTTTCTTCACCTGGTATGGGCCCTCCTAATTCCGCTGTAACTTTGGAGAATAGCCACGACGTCTTTGCGGGTTGTATAACCAGACAAGCTCTCCAGGTTGAAACCCTCCTTCTTGGGTTCTCACATCGTACGTAGCCTTCATCCGGTCACTCGCGATTCGACTATTGTTTCGGGTTCGGTCGTGAATATCCTCCAACTTCTTCTTTAAGTTGATGACATAATCATTCCCGGCTACCTCCTGCTCTATAGGTGGAGACCCAAATTCCAGATCACACGGTAACCGTAACTCGCGTCTAAAAATCACAGACGCTGGTGACTGACCGGTTGTTTCGTGGACCGATGCACGATAAGCCATTAGGAACAAATGCAGGTATTGGTCCCAGTCTCGTTGATGATCGGAGACGACCTTGGCCAAATATTTGCCCATTGTCCGATTCATGCGTTCTACCATTCCATCGGACTGCGGATGTAACGGTGTGGTCCGAGTCTTGCGAATGCCCAACAGTCGACAGACTTCTCCAAATAGTACAGACTCAAAGTTGCGGCCTTGATCCGAATGCAGCTCCATGGGCACTCCGAAGCGACTGAAGAACTCTTTGACTAGTACATCAGCAACAGTCGCAGCTTCCTGGTTTGGTAGGGCATATGCTTCTGGCCATTTGGTAAAGTAGTCCATTGCCACTAATATGTATTTATTCCCATCGTCGGTTTCAGGAAATGGTCCGGCAATATCTATAGCTATTCTTTCCAGAGGACTACCCACATTGTACTGCCTCATAGGTGCTCTTCGTTTCCCCAAGGGTCCGTTACCAGTGGCACATAGTTCACATTTCCGGCACCACTCCTTCACGTCTTCTTTACAGTTGACCCAATAAAAACGCTCCCTAACTTTCTCCAAAGTCTTTTTCACACCGAAGTGTCCTCCTGAGGCACCGTCATGGAGATGTCGCAACACTGTAGCCATTCGGCTTCTTGGAACCACGAACTGAGACCTAATGGTGGTGCCATCTTCACTCTCCAGTACTCGCTTCAGGAGATCGTCTTCCACCTTCAAGGACTCCCATTGGGCCCAATATGCTTTGAGCGTTCTGTTGAAAGGGCTGACGGCCTCCCAGGCAGGCCTCTCTCCCACGCGCTTCCATTCCAGTACCATTTTTAGTTCGGGATCAGCCTTCTGCTGTCGTTGCAATTCTTCCGGCAACCAATTGTCGTTGACGATGGTAGTTCTTAATACTTGGCAAACCCTTTCTTCCAAGCGAGAGCAATAACGGCAATCCGTTGGACAGGGTCTTCTTGAAAGAGCATCGGCATTTCGATGACTAGTGCCCGCTCGATGTTCTGTGTCAAAGTCGTATCCTTGTAATCGCTCGATCCACCTTGCGACCTGGCCTTC
Organism: Agrypnus murinus; assembly: GCA_929113105.1. Lineage (NCBI taxonomy): Eukaryota > Metazoa > Arthropoda > Insecta > Coleoptera > Elateridae > Agrypnus > Agrypnus murinus. The sequence goes on along the minus strand of OV816023.1, from coordinate 109,876,079 downwards.
AGGATTACGGAATTGTAGAAGCCATTTCAACGCTGCATGGTCCGTCCTCAATAAAAACTTCCGTCCGTACAAGTATTTGTAGAAGTGCTCAACGGACTTCACGACGGCCAATAGTTCTTTTCTGGTCACACAATAATTCCTTTCGGCTTTCGACAAAACCTTACTAAAATAGCCGATGACCTTTTCTTGTCCATCCTGTATCTGAGAAAGTACACCCCCAATGGCCAGATTCCTTTCTGAATATGTGGCACTTTTTCGGACTCAGTTTCAGATTGGCTCCACGTAGTCTTCGGAACACTTCCTCTAGATTTTTCAAATGTTCGTTGAATGATTTTCTGACTACAATCACATCATCTAGGTATACCAGGCAGGTCTTCCACAACAGCCCTCTCAGGATGGTCTCCATTAGACCCTCAAAGGTGGCCGGAGCGTTACATAGACCGAAAGGCATAACTGTAAACTGCCATAGTCCGGAACCAATAGTGAACACGGTCTTCTCCCGGTCTTCAGGTTCCATTTAAACTTGCCAATAACCACTCTTCAAATCCAAAGTCGAAAACCATCGTGAACCAGACAGGGTATCTAACGTGTCGTCGATGCGTGGTAAGGGATAGCTGTCTTTCTTGGTCACGTTATTGAGCTGCCGATAGTCCACACAAAATCTCGTTGACCCGTCCTTCTTACTGACCAGGACCACCGGTGATGCCCATGGACTGCTGGATGGCTCGATGACCCCTTGTTCTTCCATATCGGTAATAATCTTTTCGGCTTCTGCTCGCCTTGCTAGAGGTAGACGCCTCGGCTGCTGACGGACAGGCATAGAGTTGCCTGTATTGATTTTATGTTTTACTATATTTGTTCGTCCCTTCTGGCTATCGTCAAGAGCGAAGATATCTTGGTATCGGTGAACCAAACCCTGTACCTCTTTCACTTCCGTTCTGTTAAGGTCTTCGCACGAACTAGTAACCATACCCACTAATTTTCCACCATGGTCTTTGGGCGCTGGTTTTGGAACATCAGACATACACCTGGCTACTCGGAATACTGGCACACACTGTCCCACAAGGGTACTCTTCTTCAATGTCACCGGATCCACATTAACATTCATAAGCCTCACCGGTACTGTCTTTCCAACCTTGATCAGCGCTTTTCCCACCAGTATGCCACTATGGATCTTCTTATCACAAACAGGCTCCATCATTCGCACACATCCTACCCGAAGATCTCCATCCAAACCTGCCTCGACAACCATCTCGCTTTGACCCGACAATATCACATCTTCTGTCAGCAAAACCCTTACGACAGGATCTTCTCGTGGGTGCAACGGAAGTTCTTCGTTACCAACCTTCAAAACACCCTCCTTCAAGTCCAATGTAAAACCAAACTTTCTCAGGAGGTCTATGCCCAAGATGAAGTCGTCAGTGATATCTGCCACCAGCACTTCATAATCACGCTCTTCACTTCCAATGCCAATCTTCACCTTTACCACTCCTCGTGTATGTATTACTTCACCTGTAGCCGTACGGAGTTGAATAGTTGTCGGTAACAGCTTCATACTTGTTCTTAGAACGTCAGGGCGTATAATGGATTTTGTCGCCCCCGTATCGATAAGTAGTGGAACAATTCGATTCGCAATTTTCCCATCTATGAACAAACTGCTGGTACTATTCCTTGATGTTACGGCATGGACGGTGATCTCTGGGGCATCTTTCTTCAACGTTCGCCCTCTCTTGCCAACCCCTTTTAACTTTTCCGACGGTTGTACTTTTCTTATTTTGGGACAACGGGGTTCTACATGTCCTTGTTCGCCGCAGTTCCAGCAACGGGGCGGGGCCCTCGAACTTCTTGATGGTTCTTCTTACGGCTTTCTTCCTTCCGAAGAACTCTCAGTACTAAATCCTCTAGGTGATCTTTAGAACCTTCTTCTTCTTCCACAACGGCCCGAACACGCCCGTGACCTCGGGACGCTTGTTTTGCAGCTTCAAATTCTAAGGCGTGAGCAAGCGCATCATCAGTTGTTCTTGGTCGTGCCAGCCTCAATGATTATTGTGTTTCCCCGTCTCTTAACCCATCAATGAAGGTCTGCACAGCGAGTTGTCCCAGAAATGAATCGGGTGCCGTAGGGTACGCCAATCGGACAAGCCGCGCAACATCGGCTTCAAACTCCTGAAGGCTTTCTCCATTCTTCTGGATACGATTCTTCACTTGCGCGTGATACACTTGTTGAAGATGCGCGTCTCCATATCTCATCTCCAATCTAGACACTAACAATTGGTAATCATTTTCCTGTCCTGCTGGGATTGTTTGCAGGACGTTCAACGCGTCTCCACGCAAAGCCACAGTTAAAGAAACGGCCTTTTCCTTGCGTGTCCATCCGTTGGCCCCAGCGGCCGTCTCAAATTGTTTGTAGTAGGTGGACCAAGGTATCTTTCCATCGAACGTGGGTGGTTTTACTTTTATCCCTACGGCAGGATCCTTTTCTTCTTTAAATTGTTTCGGCCACTCAGAAGTTGAGGGAAACGCTTTGACATTGTCCAGCAATTCTCCTTTAAGTCTTCTAGAACTTTCTTCGGATTTCCTGGAATTCTCCAGTATTTCTTCCTTTAGCATTCTAACAGTTTCTTCGGCCTTTTCCTGTAATTCTTCTTTTAATATTTTAGAATTTTCTTCGGACTTTCTAGAATTCTCTTCGGACTTTTGCAGTAGTTCTTCTTTTAACATTCTAGAATTCTCTTCGGACTTTTCCAGTAGTTCTTCTTTTAACATTCTAGAATTCTCTTCGGACTTTTCCAGTAGTTCTTCTTTTAACATTCTAGAATTTTCTTGAGACTTTCTAGAATTCTCTTCCATTTTACTTAACAATACGTTAGTATCAATTGCGGGTCCAGGTATTTCGAAGAGGTAATTTTCGGGGTCTTCCTTCTGTTCCAAAAGCCATTCTCTTAGCCGATTTATTAACACGCTTTTAAGGCCCGTTGTTTCCAAGTCCCGTTCTTCCAGTTCGCGTTTTAAGTCTATTACCTTCAGATCTTTCAACAATTTCATCGCCATTTTAATTATTAGTTGTAATTGTTTTTAACACTAACAGTTTATTCTCACAGCACTTTGTTTATTACACGATTTTATTTATTTTAAATCCCGACACCTGTACACCACTGTAACGTTCTTTTTTAAAATAATAACACAAGTGCTGTTTAAATCGTCTATTCACAAAGAAATATTTATTTACAAACACTAATGAATACACTATAAATTAACGCTATGATTATAAACCATTAAAACTATTATTTACAGACTATGAATTTCTAATACAACATTTATCTTTACATTTACTATGTATTTTTGGAAGGCACTAGATAAACCGCGTCTGGTTTACATGCTTGGTGCGATGCGTCATTCTCTCGAATGCTGTAGAATATTCCATTTGTTGTTTGAAGAAGAGGTTCTTTCTTGTTCTCTCTTGTTACAGTATCATATATCAGCAGGAGTATGTCCAAGGGGTGTTAGAGGGTCCCCTGGCTCGGCTACAAAGAAAGCAGAGAAACGACGCCTTTTTGCCAAAAAGAAATTAAATGCATATCAAAGACTTATACCAACAAAAACCAATTACAAATGTAATCAAAACCTATTTGATTTCGGTTTTTGGTGAACTTATTTTTTATAGAATTTGACTAAGTTAAAGCTCTTTGAAAATTGTCAAAATAGCTAAAAATCGACTAAAATGATAATTATTGCACAAAAATTGTCTTGTATGAAAAAATATTTGTTCAATTAATTTGATCAATTTGTAAGTTTAGTATACAAAATAGTTAAAGAAAAATAAGTTTGGGGGGGAAATTAGAGTTAACTCCCCCATATGGATGTCTAGAAGGTTTTGCTACAAAAATCAAGTTTAAAGAAATTTATGCTATTTTACACATTTTTATTGTATAAAAAAGCATTATAGAGAAGGTGTATGCAGTTTATTAATTCAGATAAATATAAAACTTTCTTTTATGAATGCTGTGTACATCTGCTACAATAATAATAATAATATTAATCCGGACTCACTGTACCTTTGAATGTGCATAGAAAGGGTCGACAAAGCAAAAAAAATTCCGAATTTATGGGAGGGCAATTTAAAACCTAGAGTACACATTTTATAATGTAATTTTAAAAATGTTTTATAGCTAATAAAAAGCAATAAGGTCGATTACAATTGAAAACATTACTTTTTAAGAAAATGAATTTCTTAATAAGCCTCCTTAGAAAAAATGGGGGTAGCGAGGAGTCAAATTGCATAGTTTCTCTATAATACTTCTTTATACAATAACAAATGTGTAATATAGCATACATTTCTTTAAACTTGATTTTTGAAGCAAAACCATCTAGTACAGGGTTAACTCTTTTCCCTCTTACTTATTATGTTTAACTATATATTTTGTTTACTACAATTACAAATTGGTCAAGTTAATTGAACAAATAATTTTTTTTCATGCAAAACAAACAAATAAAATAATCATTTTAGTTTTTTTTTAACCATTATGATCATTTTCAAAAAGCTTTAACTTGCTCAAACTTGATAAATAAATTCTCCAGGACCAAAATTGATGTGTTTTGTCTTCTCCTCTACAAATTCTTTCATAAAAGCATACATTCGCTACAAATGCGTTGCCCTAAAATTGACAAAAACTATACTGCTCTTGGCTAAAATTCGCGATGAGTGCTATAATTCGGCCAATTTCTAACCTTTTTTGATAAAACAAAAAGAAGTCACAGGTATCGTTTGTGCTCTACAAATTTAAACTGTTGTTATATTTCGATTAGGGCTGTAAGCAAAACCCTAAAATTGCCCTTTAGACCTCCGAAAAAGGTGGCAAAAATTGGTTTATTTTTATACCTCATTGGTTCTTGTTTTTTATTGCCAAAATGCACTTTTTTCACATATTAGCATTTATGTACGAATTTTTCCACCAACTCGCTAAAAAATGCCTGTTTTTACTGTATTATAAGTGTACAGCTGTCGGCCATCACATTCTCAGACGGAACTCCCCAGGATAGACTACATGTTTTTTCTTTTATGTTACTAATCATTACTTTAACATGATGTTTTCTATAATTAAAACCTGCCTATTGAAATGCCCTGAACAAGCCACTGTATATCAGCATACATGAAGTTGTAAGTAGGGCTGTAAACATCCGGATATTTAAAAAATCCGGATTTAACGAATCCGACATTTCAAGTTCGGATATCCGAATACTTCGGATTTAAAATCCGCATTTGAAAACCGGATTTGAACTTGGTATATACAATAACAGTTTTCATTTTTAAATTAAAATAGTTTGTCTCTAGTGAAATTAGTTACCATTTATGGTAACAATAAATAATTGACAAATAGTCAGTGCAATTAGTGTTTCTACTTCTTGTCTCGTCTTGCAAACCAAGACAAGAAATTTAATAAACACTTGTCTTGCTTCATTCTTGCAGTCAAAAATCTTGTCTTGTCTTGCAAGGCATTTTCTTGTCTTGCATGTCTTCCGTTGAAATTTATGCTGGGACTTCCCTGTTTCTTGGAATTCTTACACTGTTGCGACTAGGGGACTGTTAATGAATCAACAACCTTATTGTCAGTAATCAGTCGGAATTCACGTGTCGTGTAGCCTGTAGCGTACGTGTGGACTATAAAACGTAGTTAATTCCAGTAAAACATTTTTAAAATTGACAAAATTAGTATAAGTGAAACGGATTCGGAACCGTTTGAAGATAGTAGCAGTGAATATAGGCCAAGCAATGATGAAATAGAAATAGTCATTGATAAAAGCACCAGTAAGAAGCCTAATAAAAAGCGAAAGATGCAGATTATTAAACCTGGTAGCAAGGAACAACATAATGGTTACAATGGAATGGAATGTAATGGAACAACATACTACAAGGTTAGTATTTTTTAAATTTTGGAAGTGACACGTAATACAAAATTTTTTCTTCGAACATAAGAAATTCATGACAATGTAACGTGATCCACAAAGTTATTTTTAAAACGTTTAAAGCATAAAGCACACTGATCCCAGCTGGCCAGCATCCATACGGAAAAATTCCGAAGACAGGTCTCATAAGCACACTAGTCCCGTGTCTTTGCCGACGGAGAATTCCGAGAGTGATTAAGTACATATGTTCATGATAAACGGTTTATTAGTATTGCTTAAAATTAAGAGACGAGCTTTGAACAAGATTTGTTATTAACTAAAATAAAAATATTGATAACAACCTCCCTAAAACTTGTTTTCTTAAAACTGTCACACTGATGATGTACTTTATTAGGGTCACACAATAATAAAATTCATTTGGTTCGTTTTATAATAATAAACAATATTACTTAAATACATTTTTGTCCAATAAACAATATATTAACAGAAAAGCAGTTATTTTTATATCATAGCACAATGATCGTTATTAGAAGAGAATTAATATTAATTATACCTAAACTATAAATACAAGAAATGAGTCATCACAAATCACCTGGGCAACCATGGGAGATTCCCAAAACTTTAGTGCATTCCATCTCTCTCTCTCTATTGTTTACGTTTTTCTTTTCATATGTTCGTTACACAATAGAGAGATATGGAATACAATAATGCTTTGGAAGCAACCCGCTGTAACCCAGGTGATTTGTGATGACTCATTTCTTGAATTTATGGTTTAGGTATAGTATTAAAGTTATTGAAGTGTTTCTAAATAAATTAATACAGTATAGGTTGCAAATGCAAACTTTAATAATTTATTGTAAAACTATTTCTTATAATGATGCCCATAGCATGTAAAATAATGAACATTTGAAGTGTACTAATTTCTAAAGAACAATGGTAAAAATCTGCTAATTTTGGTATCGGAGAGGTCAATGGACAAATTATACATCACTTTGTTCGTCTTGATGTGTGGATTCTAATGGTACCAAAATCAAGAACAGACTCCCGAGGGAACAGTAGTTATTAAAACATTTGTGGGTTTACACGAAAAGAGACCTTACCGAAGTAAGCCATAGGATTCCTTTTCCCGTCACATCTTTTAAATGGCCGATATCAAGTATTAAGTTAATCCAAATAATACGTCGTGTGTATAAAATATAGTAAGTAAATGCTTTTTTAGCAGACTATGCATCTCTTTTATTCTTATTAATTAAAAATCATATCTGTTATCTTTTATTAATAGTAGTAAAAGCATTTGCTATGTTTTATTCACATGACTCATCATGCTGATTCTGGTAAAATAAACAATTTGTCACATCTATTAAATAAGGCCGTTTAATAAATTCAACCGAATTTGATATAAACTGATTCATTGAATGAAAAACTGATGAACATTTGATGGCTAAATAATACTGTAGTTTCAAACAAAATTTATAAAACATGAGTGGCATACATTAAACCATTATTTGTAATTTAATTAAGAATCAGTTTACACCAAATTCCTTTCAATGTTCAATTTATTAAACGGTCTGTAAAAATGTGGCAAAATACTTATTTTACTAGAATCAGCATATTATTTTGATTAATTTAATACATTTGATACTTGATATTGCACCATTGTTCCCTCGGGAGTCTGTCCTTGATACCATTAGAATCCTCACATCAAGACGAAGAAAATGATATATAATTTGTCCGTTGACCTCTTCGATACCAAAATCAGCAGATTTTTACCATTGTTCTTTTAGCAAGAATGCAAGAAAATCTTGCTATTCTTGCACTTTTCTTGCAGAAAAGAATCTTGTCTCCTCTTGCAAAACTGATATCGATTCTTGTCTTGTTCTTGTCTTGCAATTTGTGCAAGAACAAGAAAAATGCAAGACTCTTGTGAAACCCCAATTGCAATTGACTAAGTCCTACCGAAAGCCAAAAATCAAAAGAAACATATAGTTGTTCCAATAAAATCTTAAAAATCCTTATGTTGCATAAACTTTTTTAAAAACGGATTAGTTGAAGTCTAGATTAGTGACGGTTTTTTTTTTATTTCTAACATGCACAAAAATTATTATTATGTACTATAAAATCTAAGTATCAAGATAAAAATAATTAATCTGCATAGATGTTGCGGGTTATCCATATAATACGTCACATTGAGAAAGTAAGAGTCATTAGCCCATAAAAAAATTAGTACATTTTGAATTTTTCTGGCTGTTCTTGCAATGGTTATATTCTGAAGAAAATACAAAACAATGATTGCGAAAGCGGCTTCTTTTTGAAGTATTGTATCTTCTTGCGGCACCATTTATTTTTGTTTTAATAACATCAATATTTTTCCCTGTAAGAAGCGTTTTCAAGCTTTTAGGGGGTGAACTAATTTTTTACGGACACTCTAATGGATCTATAGCCTCAAAGTTGATAAGAAAGGACAGAGTTATAAAATAGCGTGATGTAATAAGAGAACAACCCCTTGATAACTAAACTAGTACATAAAATTGAGTAAAATTCCTAACAATTAAAAGATGAAGGACAATTGAAAGGATAAATCTTATACTCTCTTTAAATTAGTTCATTTATTTTCATGTAAAGTTAAATCTATATAAACGGATTCTTAAGAATTACAATAGTTTATACTAACATTTATAATGGAAATAGTTTTAACTAACATTTAATGACATTTCAAGTTCGGAAATCCGGATTCCACTTGGAATCTGGATTTCAAATTGAATCCGGATTCCATTTGAAATCCGGATTCCATTTAGAATCCGGATATCCGAACTTGAAATGTCATATTATCCACGAATCCGGATTTCTGGAAATCCGGATTTAACTTGCAGCCTTGGTTATAAGCACACAAGATGTCTATTAGAATTATGTCAACATATAATGCAGGTATGAGCATTCAATGCTAGTTAATTTCAATGATATTAGAAGATTTCAGCATATAAGTAATTAAAAACTCACACTTCGGCATGAAGATCGTTCAAATTAATTTTTAAGTACGTTGCTTTGAAGTTTAAAATTACAAAACTAATATGGAGAATCAAAGAAAACTATAAAATCTTTTATATTTATTTCAATGTTTGTCTGCCAAAATGCTGCTATTTGTTTTTAAAATGCTGAAATACATTGCAGTTTTAAAAATGATCTTAGCCTTGGAAAGTTGGAGCTCATTTTAGGGTATACTTTGCAAATGATTATAAAATAACAGTAATAACAGTTTCTTTGTATTGGTGGCTACATGCACCAAAATAAGGAAACAAAATTAAGATTATTACAACAAACCGGACATTACTATTACCGATTTTATACAATACTTTTTTTTCTTAATTCTTTTGAAGATTATTTAACTTTTTAGCATATATGTGGCTTTTTTTTACAGATTTTAAAATATTTTTAATTATATTTCTGTTAAGAAATAGGTTGAATTGACTTACCTATACTAAAATGTGCCATTCCTATGACACCAATAAGCGTAGCTAATAAATGTTTTGGAGCTAAAATGGCACAATAGGTTGCTGCTGCTACCCACATTAAGTGAACAGATAATGACTCCATTGCCTCAAAGGGAAAACACCACCATGCACTTCTAAATAGTAAATTAAATTAGTTTAAATATACATTTTTGTTATTGTATTTTTAAGCACTTACTCTATCGATGAATATCCCATAAGACGTGCAGCATGTGCAAAGAAGGCAACAATTATAATATTAATATGACCAACTTTCTTTGTGATTCTTTCTGCTCCATACAGAAATGGCATACTACTAATTGTTCCTACAGTTACCGTAACGCCCAATAAATAATTTGGTGCACCTAGATCTTTTAAATAGAAAAATAAGAATCCTTCAATGAACCCCCATAAATTTCCTAGTATAAAAAGGAAAAAGATGAATAATATAACATTGGGCATTTTGAATATATTTAGTAGATCTCTAAATATATTATCTGCAGGTAGTTTTGTTCCAAGAGGCATTAATAAAACTGTAAATGATGCAATAACCAAAAGAATATCATAAGTGTAAAATGCAGCAGAGTAATCTGTATACCCCAAATGTTTACTACTTTGATCTATTAGAAATCCAGTAAGGGGCGAGAATAATGCCATTCCAATACTTGAGAATAATTTTTCTCTTCCAAAGTCACCACCATGCTTTTCAATCATCATTAGAGCTACAGGATCCATAATTGTAATTCCTGCAGTTTGCATGATACTACCAAGAAATCTTAAAATAATGTAAGTCCAAAATGTTCTATCATCACTTTCTTTAAAATCTGGTGGACAAACTATTGGACCACCATCTCTAAAATTACATTTTTGTACAATACAGTCTCCTGACCACTCTTTTAAACGATTTTTATAAGTCGAATTTGTTTTTTCAACCACTCCACCACATCGTAGATCACCTTCTTCTAGTTCTGTAACATTGACTCCAGATTTCTTCAGTAACTTTTTGCTGAAACGGTTTTTAAAATTGATTGCATCATCATCTGACTCTAATTCAATGCCAATATTTTCTACTGGTTCAGCTAAATCGGCATGCATATTTAAAACAAACATTACAGCAGATTCATTTTGAAACACTTTCTTTTTTTGACCTTTTCGTCTTGATTTTCTGTGGAAATCATGGAAGTTGAATTATTTAGTAATAATAAGAATAAATAACATTACCCAGACTTCTTTGTATTATTTTTATTTGTTTTCCCTAAATGAAATATTAAATCATCTTCTTCACCAACATCACCACCAACAGTTTTCTGTGCCATTTTTAAAAGCAAGCAGTGATCAACACACATGTCCAATACTACATCAATTTCTTCTCGTTCTGGACATTCTCTGCTAGGACATGGACTCCACCAAACTTCTACATATTCCTTGTTGGGATGACTCATTACATAACCAGATGGTACTACTCCAGGAGTTTCTTGATGAGGTATTAATAGCAACGAGTGATGTATGGCAGCATTAAGAATAAATGAAATAATTATAACTGGTTTGTATTTACCAAATCTGTCTACTAGAAAGCCAGTAACAGGTGGCGCGAGAAATGTTGTAAATGGCAAAGCAAGATAGATAATCGAAATTTCTTCAAGGGTTAGACCAATGCTTTGCATATGAATTGTTAAGTAGGGCATTAATGATGATGTTGCTGAAAATAGGTTCTTTTTGAGAAGAATGTTTTAAGATTAATAGTAAAAAATTAAAAATAACGGTTAATATTACATTAGTTTTAGGTTTCACAACATATTACTATAGTACATGTTGCCAATGTTTTATTTATTAAAAAGAAATACTCAGAGGGGTATATCACAGCTAAAGTTGAACAATTAAAGCCTATATTGCAACAATGTTGTAAATGCCAAATGTACTGTTTGTGGGAAAAGAACTTGTAGCTACATACACAATAATAATATTTCCAACTGATAGTGGGTGCTAATTCACAATTTTCAAAACAATTTTACATATTTTAGAAGTTGTGCATACATAACATTGTTTAGTTAATTTAAATATATAGTCATGCTGGAGGTTACTACGTTTTTTACAGCATAGAATTTAATTGATGAATAACTAATAAGGTCTGTAAAAACTATTTGATATGTACATAAGAAAGAGTATTGTACTGCCAGATTGCTTTAAGGAGAAAAGAAGTTGCATTTTGTTGCAACTGCACCATTATAGGCATTACACTAAAAAAAATTGTAATGTCCTATATGTCAGCACCTGTTATTTTAAAATACTAGTTGAGAACAATCTGACAGTACTCTGTTTGTTAAATCTTTCACACGTAAACATAAAAAGTATGCCTGCCCTGGCCAGGGGGACCCTAGAGGGGGCACCAAAATCAACAAAAAACTACACATCCTGCATGCAAATCTTTAACACGCTACATTGCTTGAACTGAACTCTTTGGGGTTCGCTTCTCCAGCTCTGTGACAAGGAACTATGGCTTCCAGTTAAATACAGATAATAAGCCACTAAATATTGTCAAAGTCACAATAAGGTGTATTGTTTATTATATTATTATTATTATATGTATTATTTAATAAATAAACTTTAATAAATTAAAGGGTGTGCACGGGTCATTCCATGTGAAATCGATCACTAAAATGGTACAATCTCACGGATTTCAATGAAAATCAATTATGAGGTAGCAATCAACTAAAGAATAGCTTTCATTCATCCAATTGCTACATTAACTGCTTGCACGTCTTTAGAGAAATATAAATATATCGAAAAGTTTATCCTAGAACAAACCAATTTTTTACATATTGCTTACAAGATGGGATTTTTGGACGGCCTAATAATTTTCTGTTACCAAACGTATTTTTATTTCATTCTAAACGAAATATTTTAAATTGCTGAAAAGGTCACGATTTTAAAAATCTGAGAAACATTGTACAGATCCTTTGAACATTTCTGTATTTAAATGCAAAATAGCAAGTGGGACGTTTTAATAGTTTTGGAAGAAATTTTTAAAGAGCTTGTTGCAGGTAATGGGCGCACCATAGTCCATGGCTGACTGTTGCAACCAGCTTTTGCTACCTTCTAGTTAGTAATAATATGGTCCATAATACTATAGCGGTCTGTCGTAACTATCTGTGTCGATATGATTATACTGATTAGTTAATTACCTATACATTTAAATTGATTTCTTTGGGTGTGTTACTTAAAATATTTTTGTTGCGCCCGTCAAAGGCAAGCTGTTACTATTCTTTTCTGCATCCAATCAGAAAAATGAGAAAATAGGGCCGTCAAGCCTGATTGGGTTAATTTTTCTGTGTGGATAATATTAATATTGGATTAATCTTTGGTATTTATAATCAGAAACACTAGACATTCCAATGATATTCATTGTTTACAATTGCTATTCAATTCCCTTGTATGTTCTAAACTGGAATACTATTCGTTAATAAGGTCACCCTTATACATATTAAACGAAAATCAATTCGAAACAATTCAACGAAAATTTCTAAAATATTTAAGTTTTAAACAAACTAGTATTTATCCTAATAGAGGTTGTGATCATATGGAATTACTCGATAGATTTAACACATTATCTCTGGAAAAAACAAGGAGAATAAATGGCAGTATGTTTCTTATATAAAATGCTTCACAATCAAATTGATTGTGAAGCATTATTATCACAAATATCTTTCAATGTACCCATATTAGGATATGTACACTACTGACAAAAAGTTTGGAAACACTATCATAGTCTCTAATAATTTTCAAATACATTAGCTTTTTGTGGCAAAAACTATTCTAATAGTTCTAAAGAAATAAGAAAACAACTCTTAAAGCAAATTTATCTCATTATATTTACAAAAAATATTTACAATTTGTTGTCATTTATATGAGCACCTTTTGCTGCAATAAACAGACACTCTCTTACGAAACCAACTTCTTCCATTGAATACTGCTATACAAATGCACTCTGTGGGAATCCCTGAATTGTTACCACTTGAAACTCCATTCACACACCCTTTATTCTCTTTCCTGAAACTACCCTTATTATTGCAAACTAGTAATAAAGAGGTTTTAATGGGAATTTTAGGATTAGAAAGAATTATATTTTAAATAACACAATTGTAAGGTAGAGGTATATCTAGTAAAAGGCTTTTGCCACAACAAACTAATGTATTTGAAGATTATTAGAGATTCTGATAGTGTTTCCAAACAGCCTTGGTAGTGTAATGTCTGGCGTGCCGGACTTTCACCCAAGCGGCCGGCGATCGACTCCCGGCGCCGGCAGATCTGGTTAAGGTTTTCTGCAGTTTTCCTTAGCTGTGACACAAATGTGGGATTTGCGCTGTTCCATCTGTAAGTCGGCTGCAGCCGCACATTGGGCCATAATAATAATTGCCCCCTCCCTCCTGCACAAGCTCATAGCTTCTGGGGCCTTGGTTTAGGTTATGGGTTGTAGTAGTTATTATTATTAGTTATAGTTATCTCTCCAGTAGTATAAATGTACTCTTAAGATCATCACCATAGGGTTGAAATCACCTATTAACACAATGTGGAAGAATTTCAATAATTTAACTTCTGAGTTAGATATAAATAATAACTTATTAAAATCAGCACAAGACGAACATTGAAACTATGGTTGTATAATTTAAAAAATTTAGTAAATATTTACTTACTTATAAGCAGTGGCGATTGCTGCATACATCAAACTCGGGGCACACGACAAACTGGTATATCGCTATCATGTTCATACGCACACATTAAAGCAGTATATCATGATGTGTTGCACTACGAGTGCCCCGGGTTTACGTATGCAGCGACCGCCACTGCTTATAAGCTACATAGTCATTGTAGTGTGTAGTAAGTGTGGGGACTCCTGGCGAAATCTAGCCAAAGGCTACTCTATTTAACCAAGAAACCCCACAGAAAACCAATAATTTAAGTCATGTTCCCAACATTAAGTTAGCATAATGTGTGTTTAGTTCAAGTAAGTGAAACAGAGATGAAATTAGATTGAAATTAGAGAAACAATTTATTGTAACTGTAAAAAGTAGTTTTTTAAGTAGCGTTTGAATTGTTTTAGTGTATAATTTTTTATATCTGCTGGCAGTGAGTTATAAAGTTTTACTGCGTTGTAGACAAAGCCTCGATGAAACAAGGTAGATGTATGATGTGGAATGGTAAGCATATAGTTATAGCGAGTACTCACTGAGAGCACATACGAACGAGGTACCAGCTCAGAGCTAAGAGGTGTAGAAGACTTCGATGTAAGTAGTGCATGTGTGAACGACCCCAACTGGCACTTTCAACAATTTTCCATATTCAACCATCCTAATTCTTTTATTTTATGTAAAATATGATCATAACGGCTCAATTTAAAAATAAAACGGCAACACCAGTTTTGTATTTTTTGAATCTGATATTTATCACTAGCATCAAGACAGGGACCATAAAAAAGATTACAGTAATTAAAGTGGCTCAAAACTAAAGATTCGCATAACATTTTCCTTTGACTAAAAGTTAAAATATTTCTGTTGGCATACAATAATTTCAGAGATGAATAAGCTTTTTGAAGTAATCTGCAAACATGTTGTTTAAACCGTAAATTACAATCAAAAATTACACCTAAGTTTTTTGCAGAATCAGTAATTGGTAACAGTTGGTTATTCATGCATAAATTATGATCACTTCTGACAGTGATAATTTGATTTTTATTCCCAAAAAATAATAAATGGGATGTGCTGCAATTAAGTTTTAAGTTATGCTCCAAAGACAGTTGATGAATTATATTAAGATCACTATTGATTTCTTCGTAGGCTCGAGCTCTATTAGAAAAGTAAAAAGATTTAAGAATTTGTGTGTCATCAGCATATGCTTGAATTTTGAATGTTAGACCTCGAGCAAGAAATATGTAAATTAAAAGATTTCACAAAAGAAACACCCAAACAAAGCTATGCCGATGTTGTTAAAATTTACAGAAATGAAACAGAAGTTTTAAAGGAAAATATGAAAACTCTCGAAAAGAATATCGAAACACTAAAAGAAAATGAAATAACTTCAAAACCAGAAAAACCTATAATCGAACCAGCCATACTTGAAATGAAGGATCGAGAGGCACGTGCATCAAATATTCTTCTTTTTGGAGTTAAAGAATCAGAGAAAGAAGAAAAGCAAGAACGTAATGAAGATGAAATGGTTAATGTTAAAACAATTCTAAAAAAAATGGATGAAAAGGTATGCAATAACTTAAAAATTTATCGACTAGGAAAATACAATAAAGATAAAAAGAGACCAATAAAAATCATATTTCCTAGTAAATTTGATGCATTACAAGTTCTCAAACAAAAGCATAAACTACAGAATCTGGATTCTGTTTACATTAAGAATGATCAAACACCAATGCAGAGAAATTATTTAAGATCGATTCTAGAGGAACTAGATAAGCGCACCAAAAACGGTGAAACCAATTTAAAACTTAAATATATAAATTCAGTTTCAAAAATTATAAAAAATAATGGAGAATCTCCAACAAAAAACTAGACATTCATCAGGATGTTGAAGTCTCTTGGTGGTACAGTAATTTAAATTCTATAGTAAACAAAATAGATGAGTGGAAGGTTAGTATCAATAAGCATAAACCTACTTTCATACTTATAACTGAAACATGGTTAAATAAACACATATATGATAGTATAATCACTATAGACGGTTATAGTATATTTCGTCAAGATAGGGAAGGTCAAATAGGTGGAGGCATATTAATACTAACTAAAAATAGTATTAAAGAAAACAAAATTAATGCCACCATAACAAAGAAATATGAAACCCAACTTCCAATGCACATATTTGGTTAGAAGTAACGTTGCTAAAGACGAAATTTATTATCTCTTGTATATATAGAGCGAACTATGCGACAGATCAAAACAATATGCATATGATACAAACTCTAAAAGATGCCCTTTCAAAAGACACCCCTACATTTATATTTGGAGACTTTAACTATCCTGAAATTCAATGGAAGAGCCTCACATTAAGTCATCAAATTCAAGCAGATCACGAGTTTTTAGAAAACTATAAAGATATGAATGCTTTTCAACTAATTACGTTTCCTACTCGTTTTAGAAGTAATCAAAAATCACTGCTGGATCTTTTACTGGTAAATGACAAGAAGCTTATTTACGGTCTCACATCTGATGCTCCAATAGGCCTAAGTGATCACGTAGTTATTACTGCAAAATCACATATAAGAGGATCATCTAAATCTACTACAAAAACACTTCGAAGAAGTTTCTGGGCTGCAGATTATTTGGAAATTAATAGGTTTTTACAACAGCAAGATTATACCCCGAGCCATACTGCACAAACAAGTCTTGAAAAATGTTATGAAATAATTAACAATGCTATAGATGTCATGATACCATTAAAAGCTTTCAAACATAATCCAAAAAAACCATGGTTAAATGAAACAATTTTCAAAGAAATTAAAAGAAAACGTACACTTTGGGACAAATACAGAAGAACATCAAGTGAACAGGACTATAGTATATACAGAATACAAAATAATAAATTAAAAAAAATGATTGATGATTCAAGAATAACTTATGAAAATAATATAGCAACATCTGACTCTTCAAAGAATTTCTTCAGGTACATAAAACGCACATTAAATTCCAAAGTCACTAAAATCACATTAAAAGATCCTACAAACAATCAAATTATAAACAGTGACTTAGAAACTGGAGGGAGATTTGCTGAACAATTTAATAAAGTTTTTAACAAAGAGAATGTAAACGACATGTTACCAACGTTGCCATTGCAAACAAGATCGACTCAATCCCTTACAACTATAAATTTTACAGCAGAAAAGGTCTCTATTGCAATTAATAATCTGAAGACAGAGTCAAGTCCTGGACCTGATAACATTCCATCTATATTCTTACAAAAATGTAAAGATAATATTTGTACTCCCATTGCAAATGCGTTGAATGAATGCATGAATACAGGCAAGTTGCCACAACAATGGCATCTAGCAATTGTTACACCTCTTTACAAAAAGGGCAATAAGCACCTGCCAGAAAATTACCGCCCAATTAGCTTAACATGTAATCCATGTAAAGTAATGGAAAAAGTGATTGTAAAGGAACTAACACCTTTTCTAATAGAAAATCAAGTTATTCCAGACACACAACATGGATTTTTACCAAAACGATCAACAACATCCAACTTACTAGCTTGTCTAAATGAATGGACATTTAATCATGATGAAGGACAGCCAACCGATGTAATATATCTTGATTTCGAAAAGGCTTTTGATAAAGTTCCACATGATCGACTATTACATAAACTAGAACATTTTGGAGTAAGAGGTAATTTACTTCAGATGATAGAGGATTTTCTTAAAAATCGATATTAGCAAGTCAGAGTAAATGGTGTCCTATCAAATCAACATAAAGTGCTAAGTGGAGTACCCCAAGGATCGGTCCTAGGCCCCCTACTCTTTGTAATCTATGTCAGCGACTTAGCTAATAACATTAAAACTAATATAATCTTCTTTGCTGATGATACCAAGCTTTTTGCAAATCCCTTGGAACAATACATAGAGCTGAATGATGACTTGAAGATAATAAAAGAATGGGCAGTTGGAAAATGAAACTAAATGCAGATAAATGTACAGTACTAAATATTGGACCAAACAACAACAGCCAATCATATAAATTAAACAACATTGAACTACAGCACGTCAATCAACAAAAAGATCTTGGTGTCATCATCAGCATCAATATAAAATGGGAAATTCATATAAATGAAATTGTAAAAAAAGCCAATTCTTTCATTTATTTAATTCAAAAAGCATTCAAGAATAAATCTCCGGACATGATTTTAAAATTATACAAGAGTTTCATCAGGCCAAAATTAGAATATGCACATACAATATGGAATCCTTACTATGTGAAAGATATAGAGGCATTAGAGAAAGTACAAAGGAGGGTTACAAGAATTCCACCAGAACTATCACAACAACCATATGAAGCAAGACTAAAGAAACTTCAGTTAACAACGTTGAGAGAGAGAAGATTAAGAGGAGACATAATTGAAACGTACAAGATAGTTCAGAGATATTATTCTAGTAACTTAGAAATATACAATTACAATCACAGAGTACAGTTAAGAGGACATTCAAAAAAACTTGAAAAAGAAAAAACTGCTAAGCTACCACGAAGAAACTTCTTAGTAAACCGTGTGGTATACCCCTGGAACTCTCTACAAGAAGACACTATATCAGCACCAAGTTTGAATTCTTTTAAAAACAAACTTGACAGAGAAAACATAATGTCTCTAAACATTGACTATCGATTGTGACAAATTGTTCTATTACAACTAATAAGTTGAACAATCAAGTTCTAAAAAAATCTTTCAAACAAAAATTTTTAAGATAAACGCAAACTAAATAAATAGTTTCATCGGTTTCGACCGCCTACTATATACATAATAATAATAATAATAATAATTTTACAAAATTTTAAGGATTTCAAAATGTCCACCGTGTAAATAATAAACAGTAGTGGTCCTAAAATTGAGCCTTGCGGCACACTAGAAGTGATAGAGAAGGAATTAGAATATTGATTGTTACCTTTAATTATTAAAGTTTTTTCTGATAAATAAGATTTTATTAAATCAACAGCACTAACATCGAAACCGTACCAACTTAATTTGGCACAAGCGAGGTCATGATTAATAGTATCAAATGCCTTGGAGAAATCTAGTAGTATTAAAGCAGTAACCTGTTTCTTATCAGTTGCGTTGACTATATCGTTCATGACAGTAGCTAGAGCATCAACAGTACCATATCCACCCCTATTTTAGAAATACAGGGTAATATACTAATTATACGTAAATCAGAGAATGATGTAGGACTTGTAGTTTTAGGCAAGGGAAGGCCCACAGCACCTTTCCAGGCTAATGGAAAATAACTAGATTCTAAGCAACAGTTAATTATATGCGTTATAAATTTATATATGAACGGACTGCAATACTTTAACATCACTAGAGAAATATTATCAGCATCAAGTGCATTAGATTTTAAACTGTGTAGTATTTTATCCACTTCTTCTATTGTAGTTAAAGAAAAGTTGAAGGTTTGCAATGTTGCCTTCTGGTTCTGTAAATAATATTGAATTTTAGTATCACAATTATTTGATGTAGACTGAACAAATGAACTAAAATAATCTCCAATTGAATTTGGATCAGATAAAGTATTAGGAATATCACGACTATTCTTAAATCAAAGCTGTCCATAATTTATGAGTATCTTTATTCTGCGTAATAGTAGTAAGATATGCTTTTTTCTCACAATGTAAGGAGGCTACAGTGAAATTTCTCAATTCCTTATACCTAGTCCAGTCAGAGGCAGATTTGGTACGCTTGTATTTTTTCAAGGCACTGTCACGCTCCTCCGTAATTAACTTTAGATTATCGGTCAGCCAAGGTGCTTTCGGTTTTGTCACCTTCACATGCCTTACAAGGGCATGCAAGTCAAAAACCGATAAAATAAAAGACATGAGAATGGAGACTTTGTTATCAATATCAGGTTCCTGAAGGAAATTATGCCACGGTAAAGATTGTAAATCGGTTAAAAATGAGTCGTGATTGAAGTTGCGAAAACATCTAGTTTGAATCATTTTAGATTGATATTTATATAAGAAAATTTTCAAATCACAAAAAGTAGCTTCATGATCAGATATCTCATTTGCATTAATTGTACCAGAACAACTAATTACTGATTTATTGTTAACAAAGATCGGGTCTAAAAGATTACTAGAAGTTCTTGTAATCCTAGTAGGTTCGTTTATTATCTGTTCTAAGTCATATGCATTCAAACATGAACTTACAGGATTATCTACATTGAAAAAATTTAAATTATTAAAATCATCCTAAGCATACGAAGTGATCAACAGTTGGTATTATAGAGGATACTAGGTCATCAGTTATAAAACCATTTACACTAGTATTAGGTGGTTTATTAGGAAACTCTAAAAAAAAGTTTTTAGCAATAATACGTTCTCAATGGTGACATCAAAGATTTTCTAAGATTGTAAGATGGACAGTACCAGTGAAGACTTGATGTATGATTATTTGTTGTGTTATACAAGGAATTGTGTATGTTCACAAATACAAAGCAACTGCCAGCACTTTGTACGGATTTCATGAAAGATTAGATAGATGAAATCGTTTTACAGTTACCTTAAACATGCAGCAGAATCTTTTATGCCTTCTAATTCTTGAAGTGATGTAAGCATCCTTGTCAATCTTTACTGTGTTATTTACATTTGACAGGTAGACATTTGAGCATCATTTAATGTGTCAACAAATGCAGAAGGAAAATGTTTGAACATTACAGCAAGTTGATTTTAAAATGTGACTGTGAACATTGTGACGGTTACTACATACCTTTTTCGATGTTTTATTAGTGAGCGGCAAGCATTAACTGGTTGCTTCATGAACATTTACACGGATACAACGCTTGCCGCTCTCTAATAGAACATTAAGTTCCGAGAATTTCTGGGAATCATGGGTAGTAATTTTATATAAGATTATGTAGGAACCTATAAAAATCTAGCTTTTAAAATCACTTGAATGAATTCTCTAATCATTTTCTCGTAAAAAAATAAACTGAAATTATTTTAAAACGTAATAGAATAATTTCTTTCCTAACAATCTTTTTGACTTTTGTTATTTTTGAAATATTTAGAAAACTTAAATTGCTGATTACTTTAGCTACGATAGTTGGAATACTTCCCAGGAAAGGAAAGGTTACACATCTGGTCATCTTAATCACAGTTTAATTAATCCTAAGTGAAAAGAGTAATATAAGTTTTAAATACAAACCTCCATACAGAAAAAACAAAGTTAGTTTTAAAGTAACAAGTTTCTTATTTACATGAACTTTCTTGAACACATCCATGAATTTAGATTTCTTATCCATTTAAAAAATTATATATTACTTATTGTAACAAACTACTTATAACACTACAGGTACTAAACTAAAGTCATAATTTCTTAACTTGGTTCAATTTATTTGAATTAAGATAATGTCACATACATATTTACCATAATATTAATAAAATATATGCTACTGTTGTAATTTCAATTGTTATAATTAAATAATTGTGCGTCTACATTGTGAAATCAGTGTATAAATAGTAACATTTTACATCCAAAGTAAATAAGTGTAAATTTATAGTAAATAACAAACTAAATCTTTGTTCTGATCTTTTTATTATGGAGATTTACATAAAAGTTGTAGTAACAATTGAAATGAAGCTATTTCTAAAGTTAAAGATTAAATAATTCATCTTAACATTACAATCAATTAATACCTACTTATTTAACGTTCCTCATGTGGATCGCTCATGAAATTAATTGTAGGTAACATTTATTCTTCATATATTGTATACATCAGTGATGATAAATGAAGTTACATACCAAATAACAATAATCTTAAGAGAACATGAAGCTCTGATGGACAAAGATTTTTAGATCTTTTTGCTTTCCATAAAACTCTACGATTATGGACAGTTTGGTTGACACTTAAATGTCCTCCTTAATGTATGTAATACATTGTTACGTTTGGTCAAACAATTTCATGAGTTCGGTACTTTTGTTATCTGACCTTCCAGTTTAGGTTTTGAAGGTTTCAAAACTGGTGGCGCCTTAATAAAAAATTACACCCTTGCTACATATGCGGGCTGACCTTCTAGGACTATTCTTACCTGGAGCTCGATTAATTCTCCTTTTCACTTAGGAAAATAAGTTGCCTACACGAAGGCGTTTGTAAAGGCTTTCTTTTCAAAATTTATATTCCGTTATCATCAATAATGCTGATACGGACTTTTACGTTTTGAATGCCGACAGGTGTAGCTAGATATATTAAGCAAGTTATTGTCTCAGAACATATTTATTTGATGGCTTTGGGGTAATATTATAATATTTTTATCGGTGAAAAAAGGGGGCCTAAACCCGTAAGTAGTCTGCAATTATTTTTTTTCCTAACCGATAATTTTGGTATTAATATTTTAGCTTTTTGGTGGATATGGATTCGTGCGGCCTTCACATGATCAATTAAGGGGCATGCTGGCATTAATGCAGTTATATAATAGCTAAATTAGGAAAATCCGTCTATACTTTATGATAAGTATGAAAATTTGTAAGAAAGAATACCCGCAAATTTTGGGTAAGTTCAGATAATTTTCTACACACCGATAACCTGCACGATAAAGCATATGAAGTGTGGCCGATCGAACTGTTATCATTCTTGTGCTTATGTATGTATAGGACTGTGATTGATAAAGGTGCATGAGAAGATAAGGCACGTAAAGTGCTACCGAATTGCATATAGATACATATTATGTATCCGTCTATTATTTCATTGTTGTCTTTTAATAGGCTAATTTCATTTGCACTAACATGTATTTAGTGAATAATTATATAGAATAAGTTTTGTCGCTGCATGATTTGAATGAAAATCCGTAACGAAATGCTACTGAATTACGTATTTGTCGATTAGTGGTTAATGTTGTCTTATATGAGTCAATTAGTTTATGAAGATAACCTATATAGTTTATTTAATGCTAGGTAATTAAAACGAACTGGCCATTTCGTAATCACATTGTATAAAAATTCGTATTGTTTGTTGAACGATCAATGTCCATGTTATCTATTAAACCTAATATATGTTAATTTACTTGCAGATTATTGTTTTATGCCATGCCCGTAAGCAACCAGTATATTCTGCGATCGACACTAAATTATTAACACTGCGATTATTATTCTTACAAAAAAATAATTCCCACTGTAATAACATACATAACGTATTTATGTATGTGTAGTTTATGTAAATCCTATTTTCATAAATAGTCCTATCATAGGATAGTTTCAAAACCGTTTATGGAAAAATAAAGACATTTGAAATTTCTTATATACAGTGAAATCTCTCATAACGGTCATCTCTGTTGTGCGGACAGTTTTTCCTGCACCAATGATGCGACAATATATCCCGAATAAAATATTCTCTCGTTAGCGGACACTATCTTGACCGGACACCCTCTTGGACAGACCAAATATCTGGAACCAAGGCTGTCTGCTCAAAAGAGATTTCATTGTATTTTAAGTAAACCTTTAATACATATTTAATATATTCTGTTTCTACATTTTTATAAAAATAAGCAATACATATGTTTCTTATACTATCTGCGTACATAGAATAAAAAATATTTCTTTTTTTGATAAATAATAAGCTTTGCGGTGGCGGCAGAATTAATGTAGCCTAGGGCTTCAGAGAGACTAAATACGTGCTGTAGGTGTCAAAGTAAGAGACATTGTAAGGTGCCGATTAAAAATCCAAACAAGTTACAGCTAAGTCTAAAGCAAGAAAACTTTACACAAGAACGACATCCAAAAATTTCTGCACAATGATGGATGATGAAACCTATTATAAGTTGAATTTCAAATCTTTACCAGGTCAACAGTAACTTTCAGGCAAAGACCTTTTTGCGGTCTCGCAACAGTCCTAGGCTGTTTTGACCAGAACTGGGAAGCTACCACTTTGCTTGCACAACTTGTCAATTGGTATAAAGAAAATAACATTGAATTTATTCAAAAGGAAGAAAATCCTCTCAACAACGCCCAATTAAAAAATATTGAGCGTAACTGAAACAAAAGCTTTTAAAGTATAGTAAAGCAGCTTCTTCTACTGAGAACTTTAAGTATAATTGGAAACAAGTGACAAAAATGGTGGAAGCACTTAGAAAAAAAGTGCAAAATTTTTGGATGTGTTCAGAATAATCGATTAGTTTTGTTTTATTTGTTAGAAAATAATTAATAATCATAATCATTAATAATCTGTAATAAAACTTCAAATATCACTTAGCTTTGATTTTTTTTATATTTCTTCAATAATCATTATCATTATAATTAATTCAACAAGTTTTTTTTTCTGAGGTAAGCTTTATTTTCAGAATTTCAATCTAAATTTCAGCTGTGCAACTGCTTTGTTACACATTTGTTATGATATAATACAAGCAAGTGATGAAGGCAAAATCACATCTTTGGCCGTATTAGACTTCTCCATCACAATATATTATTGGCAGTTCTAAATCATATCAGGCTTGATAATTCATCTATACGTTTGATTAGAAATTACCTCAGTAACAGGAACTAATAATTTGCAGCTTAGAAACATTTAGTTTGGTATTATACAAGGCTCGATTTTAAGGTCTATACCCTTTATGTTATTACATTCTCATACCCTTTATATTGTTACCTTCTATAGAGAAGGTAAGAACCCTTTATTCACGTTACATATTCATCTATACCCTTTATATTGTTACCTTCTCTATACCCTTTATTCACGTTACATATTCAGTAACTTAAAATATTGTAAGTATTATCAATACTCTGATGACACATAGATTTATTTTTCTTTTAATTATGAAGACAATAAAATGTTAAAAGATGTATTTACGACAATTTGAATGATTTGGCAGCTTCACATTCTCTTAAGATAAATCCTATTAAATCTAATTTGATTCTATTCAGTAGAACAGCATAGAAATGATCTGATAGACCATTTTCCTACATCCATCAGTGGTGTTCCTAGTTCAGATTGTGCTTGAAATTTGGGTATTATACTAGACAATTTAGATTTCATAATAACAATAATAATTGCTACAACCCATAACCTGAAAACCAGGCCCCAGAAGCTATGAAGCTTGTGTGGGAGGGAGGGGGCGATTATTATTATTATGTAGGCCCAACGTGCGGCTGTAACCGACTTACAAATGGAACAGCACAAATCCTACATTTGCTTGCTTATCCAGCATGTAGTCACTACGCTACTAGACTATGATAATGGCTAAATAAGATATCATACTGATGTGCATAATTTAAATCTTTTTCTTTATCTTCAACATATATAAGTTACATAATTCAGTATCAATCTTCTTTTCTTCCTTTGGTAAATGTCTGTCCGACTTCTTAAACTACTATAAGTAATATAATGTATAAGATTTCACTCTGGTTAATTTTAGGACATACCATGTCCCTTAAATACCTTTTGTGTTAATATGCACACATTGTGCTCTACTTTTAACGTTCATTTCATTGCATTAACTCAAATGGCTTCACCTTTTTGAGACTTTTCATTATTGAGCAGCTAGTTTGCTTCTACGTTACTGTGATGATGGAGCATGGAGCCATTTTTCATGCTTCCAGGCAAACTTTTTGATTTCATCTGTTAGCTTCTCTGTTTCTAGGTCCCTATGAGGGTTGGTGTTGTGTATGCAGGGTGTCCCAAAAATAATTAACAATACGTGAATACGAGATAGTTGATGATATGTAGAGAAAATTTTTCCATTAAATAATATTTTGAATGCAAATTCATATAGAAAAATTTATCGACTCTGCTGGGACTCGAACCCAGGACCCTCCACTGTCTAGGTGGTATTTCTACCAACTGAGCTACAGAGAACGACTATCAGCATAGCGAGAAATTCTCCATATGAATTAGGTATTTTAGCAGACATACAAAGTAACTAGATTAATATCTAATTAGTTAATTAATATCTATATAAGCTTGTGTGGGAGGGAGGGGGCGATTATTATTATTATGTAGGCCCAACATGCGGCTGTAACCGACTTACAAATGGAACAGCACAAATCCTACATTTGCTTGCTTATCCAGCATGTAGTCACTACGCTACTAGACTATGATAATGGCTAAATAAGATATCATACTGATGTGCATAATTTAAATCTTTTTCTTTATCTTCAACATATATAAGTTACATAATTCAGTATCAACCTTCTTTTCTTCCTTTGGTAAATGTCTGTCCGACTTCTTAAACTACTATAAGTAATATAATGTATAAGATTTCACTCTGGTTAATTTTAGGACATACCATGTCCCTTAAATACCTTTTGTGTTAATATGCACACATTGTGCTCTACTTTTAACGTTCATTTCATTGCATTAACTCAAATGGCTTCACCTTTTTGAGACTTTTCATTATTGAGCAGCTAGTTTGCTTCTACGTTACTGTGATGATGGAGCATGGAGCCATTTTTCATGCTTCCAGGCAAACTTCTTGATTTCATCTGTTAGCTTCTCTGTTTCTAGGTCCCTATGAGGGTTGGTGTTGTGTATGCAGGGTGTCCCAAAACTAATTAACAATACGTGAATACGAGATAGTTGATGATATGTAGAGAAAATTTTTCCATTAAATAATATTTTTAATGCAAATTCATATAGAAAAATTTATCGACTCTGCTGGGACTCGAACCCAGGACCCTCCACTGTCTAGGTGGTATCTCTACCAACTGAGCTACAGAGAACGACTATCAGCATAGCGAGAAATTCTCCATATGAATTAGGTATTTTAGCAGACATACAAAGTAACTAGATTAATATCTAATTAGTTAATTAATATCTAATTCATATGGAGAATTTCTCGCTATGCTGATAGTCGTTCTCTGTAGCTCAGTTGGTAGAGATACCACCTAGACAGTGGAGGGTCCTGGGTTCGAGTCCCAGCAGAGTCGATAAATTTTTCTATATGAATTTTCATTCAAAATATTATTTAATGTAAAATCATTATGCAACTTAACAAAAATTAATTTCATCGAAAATTTTTCCTATAACTTTTTTTTAAAATATTTGCTTTCCAAGTTATTTAAGGTTCAAATTTTGAGTCCGTTATTGCACATTCTGCTCTACACTCTCCTTCTGTCGCATAAATGCTGAGGACTGTAGTTTGTTGAACTTGAAATTTGTCAATACAGCACAATTTTGTCTATGTTGCAAAGTATCCGAATGAGATTGTTGATCTTGAAGAAATTCGTAAATAAAACACATGCCCTTTTTGCTTATGTTGCAGTTTGTTTATTTTAAAATAAATTCAAGGTCTAATAACAGCTTTAAAATAAAAACATCTTATTTTTAAAGAGGCTTTATAAGAAGATTACGTCAACAAACAAATGAATCTAGGTCACTGCGTAATCACCACCTGGTTAACACATAAAATGAGATCAGATTGCAAAAAGCACTTTAATCTTATCCATGCTATTATAAATGTCAGCGACGTGCGATATAACTGGATAGGGGCAACCTTTGGCAACAGATGTTTATTTTCATTATTGATTTTGCTACTCGTCTTATTTACATTTAAAAAGAGGCTCTACCTTCTATTTTTCTTATCAGTTAAATTACTTACATTGTCACCCTCGTGATTTATTTGACCCAGATCCTTCATTTGTTTGTTGGAGAGATTGCCTTTAGCGTGTTCGACAAGACTTCGGTAGACGTTTAGAAGCTTGTTTGCAGTCTAATGCAGGAGATTTTGAACATTTTTTTATAAAGATTGTTAAAATTAGGTAAATTAATATTAAATTAAATGACAATTTGTTAAATAAGACCAATCTTTACCATGAATCCATTTTATTTGAAACAGAAAACTTCTTCGAATAAGCTCTTAATAATAAAAATAATTAGTTTGATGAACTATCATCAAACTTTTGGAACTTTTTTGCAACTATACAGTTACTATTTATGAACAAATTAATGCAAAATATAACAGGACCATATTAACAAAAAGTATTGCAAAGAATTTTTAACAAATTTAAAAAAAAAATTTTTTAAGGTAGAGAATTTTTTCTTCAGTTTTGGTTTTCAGTTTTTAGTTTTCTACCTCGAACGTTTTTTAACCCTATGAGTTATTGTTTATTATTTTTAAGACACCCTGTATAGTAAGGTGCATCTACGATGTTTCTCAAAGTTTTATTTTGAAACCGTTGAAATGTTGCTTTTTTTGGTACATCATCATAGTTTAATGCCATAGGACCATACCAGTTTTAAATTTTGTACAGCATGAGCTTACTATATTTGACAGAATGGAATACCTTCACCAGGTACCATTGGTATTGGTGTCAACTAGGGCATCCAATCCCGGGATCCCGAGCATTTTTCAGTCCCGTTAATCCCGGGATTGTACAAATTAAATCCTGTGATTATAAAAATTCAATTTCAACATAGTACCTATATGGCGACGGGCAGCGATAACAAATTCTAAATTTAAATTATCTGAAAAATAATATATGATGCTATTAAATTGGTCGGGGTTAGATATGCTAAATTGTATTTTACGAACTTATTTTTCTAATAAACGTATTTCTGTTGCAATATTTGTTACAAATTAACATATTGTTTACAACAAAAATTGGGGGCAGCAGTAATAATCTTTGCACAAGGGCAGCCAAGTGTCTGGGGACGCCCCTGATAATAGAAATATATGTTACAAAGATATAATGCGTAAAATTTAGCGTTTGCATCTGTTTTTTTTAATCTAAAAAACGATTTTTAAGAACTGCATGGACAATTGTATGATGGTACGTGTTTTTTTAGGTTTATTATCGATCATGTCTACTTCAAAAGAATCCCTTATTTATATTGCACATAAAACAAAAGCAGAAGATAAAAATTCAGTTTGGTTTTATTTTTTAACTGAAAAGGGTCGGGGTGAAACGGCTAAGTGCAAACGTTGTCCAGCTATATTACAAACCAAAGGTGAATCGACAAAAGGCCTGTTGGTTCACTTGTTCAAAATTCATAAAATAGATTTGAAGTCCAAACGATTAAACCAAAACGAGCCTGGTCCATCAAACACAAGCAATGTCATTGGAGTTCAAGAAGAGGAACCGCCCAACTTACTGATTTTTTTGTGTCTAAAAACGAAACCACTTTAGAAGCCGTACTGGCAAGAATGACTGCACTGGATGGTATATCATTTTCTAAATTTATAACATCAAAGGATTTCCGGGATTTACTGGGAACTAGATTTACAGTTCCAGATTCTCCAACCACAATAAGAACTTTAGTCTTTAACTATAGCAGGAAAATTCGTTTATTTGTCACACAGGAATTACTGCATCAAAAAGCGAAAACGATTTAGTTTAACATTCGATGAATGGACTTCTGTATCAAATAAGCATTTTATGAACATAAATGTGCATGCTGAGCAAGAATTTTGGAATCTCGGATTAATAAGAGTTAAGAAATCTATGACAGCAGAAGTAATTATTCAAACATTAGAAAACCAACTTACTGAACACAAGTTATCTTTAGCAGATGATATTGTAAGCATTACCACAGATGGAGCAAGTACCATGACTAAAGTAGGGAAAATGATAATTTCAGAACAACAACTATGTATAGCTCACGGAATACAGTTGGCGGTTATAGATGTACTATACAAAAAACATATACTTACCGA
The DNA here is from genome assembly GCA_929113105.1 of Agrypnus murinus. Lineage (NCBI taxonomy): Eukaryota > Metazoa > Arthropoda > Insecta > Coleoptera > Elateridae > Agrypnus > Agrypnus murinus. The sequence goes on along the minus strand of OV816023.1, from coordinate 109,846,354 downwards.
AAATAGTGAAGAAGATATGGAAACCGATGATGAAGATGAAGACCTTGAGAGCCTAGAAACAGACCTTGGATTCGTGATTATCAAAGTCAAAGAAAATTCTGCGACTTTAGAAACGGAAAAATATAATATTTATTCTACCGTGTCGAATATCCGAAAAATAATCAGAGCCTTTAGAAAATCTCCAACAAAAAATGATGTTCTTCAAAGTTATGTTAAAACTGAACATGGTAAAGAAATGAAACTTATTTTGGATTGTAGGACAAGATGGAGCAGTCTTCTTATGATGTTGCAAAGGTATTTTCTTTTAGAAAATTGTATTAAAAAGGCAATGAATGATCTCAATATGACGTTTTCGTCAGATGCCGAATGCCAACTTATTGCAAATTTAGTGAAACTTCTAAAGCCTGTAAAAATAACAGTAGATGCTTTATGTCAACGGGATATGAATTTATATAAAGCAGACATTGCGTTAAAATTCATGCTGAGTGAAGTGCAAAAAGTTTCAATTGCTTTATCATCAAGTTTGGAAAACTCTCTCAGATTCCGAATTAAGCAACGTCGAACAGTTTTTGCTAGTATCCTTTCTTATTTACAGAATCCCAGTAGCAATGAAACAGATGATCTCTTCAAGATAGCTAATAAGAAAACTATAATGCATGAAATGATTAAACTTATAAAGAGGTTACAAAACACTAAAGATATTTCAGAAGATACCGAGCAAAAAGACAGGGCAGAAGAAAATGAGGAAGATGAGGATGTTGGTATTGCCGAAGAAAGTCTTAAAGAAAAGCTAAATAAAACCCTGAATGAGAGTGTGGTATGGCCAACTATAAACGACCAAAATTTAAATGAGACTCTTCCTCGGGAAATGGACTTGTTTGAAAAAGGTGGATCTCGAGGACAAAATTTGCAGATGATATATAATTTTTTAATCACCATACCACCTACCAGTGTAGAATCCGAGAGGTGCTTTTCCGCAGCTGGAAATTTTTGTACGAAAATCCCTTTCGAGTTTAGCGGAAAATATGTTGAACGAACTGGTGTTTTTACGCTATTTTTTTTTTAAATAATTTGTTCTTGTTTTGTTTTTATATTTTTTGATATTTTCTTTTAATTAAATATAAAATCTTAATAATTTTTTGATTTTTATTTTAAATACTTTGTATACACAATCCTGGGATTGATCCCGGGATTCCGGTATCCGAAAATTTCAATCCCGAAATCCCGGGATTGAAAATATACATCGGGATTGGATGCACTAATGTCAACTAATATATTTTTTTGTATTTGATATCAAGCTTCCTTCTTTTCTTCTTAACATGGACTTTCCAGCATAATTTAGCATCCAGCACCATTCCTAAATATTTTGCTGTATTTGAGTATGGTGTTAGTAAATATTGGATGCTTCTGTTGGTAGAGTTGACATGTAAGTATCGACTTAGTTTAATTTAGTTTTCTTAGCCATTGTTTGGTGCACAGGTTGACCCTGTTGACGATTCTTTGAAGGTTTTCATTGGATCTTCTATGTTGTCTTAAATTGCAGTTTCGTTAGCAAAAGTTACAATAGTGGCTTTGGTTGCAGCAAGTTACTGGTGTACAATAAGTACAGGACAGGACCTTAGTACACATCCTTCTAGCATGCCAGCTTTACTGTCTTTCAGAACAGAATCTTGATCTATATATGAGCTGATCAGTTGGCCATGTTTTCTTGGTATAGTATGCATATGGTATTGTATGGTAAGTAAGCATTCAATTTTTGTAAAAGTGCAAGAAAATTACACTAACTGCAATAATTACGATAATTATGAAATAATATACAATTATTTTTGGCTTATCCGCTAGTCAAAATTGCTGCAGTTGTCATCATTATCAAGATCATTATTATCCTTTATACACAATAGTTTTTAAAAATAGTTTTACAAATTAAGCCTGACAACTGAAAGGGTTGATATTGGTGAAAAACCCACGGATGGCAAAAATATTTCTAAGAAATTCATTCAAGCCTTTAATACTAGTACTGTCTGAAGAATTATAACCTATTAAGTACCTACGTAATTGTTAACAGTACTTAGTCTAGCTATAAATGCCTGCCTTCGGGCATCAGTCTTGGTAGACTTTGGCCGATGTTTTGACTCTTTTTTTTGCAGAAATGCAGTTCAGTGACCTCATCACAGGAAATATCACATCGAACCATGACTGATGCTGAATTGTGTTGTTTTTGGACCTGTGAAACCAGTTCGGAGGCCTCACTAGATGATCATGCATAAACCCTATCATTCTGCTTATTGAATTTTGCCTGAACGGTAAAAGTTTTTTGTCAGTAAATAGGATTTTTTTGTGCCGATCATCTGTGTGCTTCACCAATAGCATTAGCAATTGTTTTGTAGGATGTTTGACTGCCCGAAGGTTTAAGACTTTGTTGATAATTGATTTTTTCATCATCTCACTGGCCATGATTATCTGCTTCTGCAGCAGATTTCTCCAAGTTCTGGTTTTGATGGCTTGCGGTGTCCGTACTGTCTATGGACACATGGGCTGCTGACAATCTTTGATGTCCCCAGTCTCCTAAAACAATTTAATACACCGAAACATAGTATGCAGGAAATCTTGAGTGGACAGAGCGTTCTGAAAATGTCTCCTTTTTTTCATTTTACACTTATGTAGCTCTGCAACAGCAATACATTCCATAAAGTGGAATTGATTTTATAGACAAACAATATAAGGGTTGGGTGTCAAAAATGGTATGTTAAAGTCAAGGTGCATTAAATTCTACCACTGCAAATGTATTTAATGTTGTAACAGTATTTATGGCTAGACTAGGTACTAGCACCATAATATACTATATACTATATATTTTAAATTTACTTTAAACTATGGGGAGGGGGTCTTAATTTTGAGTAAATACGGTAATTCAGATTGATGATTGAGACAACCTCTAGATTCAGATCTTGAGGATAACATCGTCACTTGTATGTGTTTATGTCCCTTTTGTCTAGTGTGTAGAAGATTTGTTACCTAGACAGGCCCAGAGACAACCACTGGCCTCTAGCACTTTTAAAGGTTATAAATGTACATACCATATAAATTGTAAAAGTTAACGTTCATTAGCATACTTGCTAATGAAGCATATGGTGCTTTTATTTTATATCAAAATAAGTAACGATAAAAATAATAAGAAATTTATTCATTTAAAATTTACATTATTATTTATAAAATAACTATTTTTAGTATTTATACTCATATGGCAAAATATGAAATAATTCTGCCAAGTGAAGAACGAAAATTTCCCAGTTTCGCAAATTAAGGTATTTAGAGTAGCACGCGGTATAAGAAGATTGCTGATCCCTGTCCTAGGTAATACGTAAATAAGATTAGCTGACATCTCATCTTATAAACTATTGTATGAATTATTACAATTCATACACAAACATCTACATTAGGGTGGTTCTTATTTGGGTCATGTTGGAATTTTAGTTTTGACAGTGCTGATTTGATTCCAAAAGAAAATCAAAAATTTTAAGACCAATACATCTTATGTATATATTTGATAACTGGCACAAATTGTTGAGAAAATATTTGAAAATTAATTTTATAGCATTTACTATACTTATAGGAAACTTCTGGTTACGTTTAATGGTTAGAATAGAGATAGTATTGGTCTTAAAATTTTTGATTTTATTTTTGGACTCAAATGGGCACTCATCATAACAAAAATTCCAACATGACCCAAATAACAACCACCCTAATGTACATAAACATAATAAATTGATAAAGATAGAAGATATTTTAAATATGACATGTTAGCTTACCTCTTATTGTTCTGCTTCTCTGATCGTTAAACATGCTGTATACAATCTATAGATCAGGTGATCATTCACTTCATCAGTGAATAAGTATTGTAGCATTTCTTGAATTCTTTCGTTTAAAAGTTGCAAAAGAAATGAATAGGATGAAGTTGTTAATCCATTATGTGATACTCTTTCTTCGTGTAGGGCAGAAAAAGTATTATATGCTGTAAAATATTTATCACAGTAGCTTACAACTGTACTATCAATAATAGATTTCATTTCATCTCTTGATGGAACTGCTGAAGCTTCCTGATGCTGAAGATCTGAAATATTTAGAAATAAATGTACCTACTTATTATGTATTGATTTTCAGATGATAAATAATTTCTAGTATTATAAGGCTGTAAGTTCAAATAAAAGTTTTAGGCTTAAACATATAAAGGCAGTAAAACATACATAGCAAGATCAAAAGGATTACATGGTGTAGGTCAAGGATAAGAAATAGTCAGTGGTGACAAGTGAAAATTCAGTGTGAGGTACTGCACTAATATACAGAATAATAGATTTATCTAGCATACACAGGGAGTGCCATAAATAAAGATTTCAAGTGCGGGTAATAGAGTAACGTCTTTTGTAGCATTCAGTACAATTCTTATGTCAATAGGTACTGTACAGTTAGCAAACGTTAATTATAAACACAATGTGTTTATAATTAAAGTTCGCTTAAGGTTGCAATAATGTTATTAGTGTAGTTAATATCTGAGATATGGAAAATAAAACATAACAAAAGAAGGACAAACATCACTGCAAATCAAGCAACAGTTTAACCGATGTCAATGACAAACCTCACCTTCATATACCACCATTAAAGTGGGTTAACCAATTTCGTATGAAACAAGAATTCTTCAAGATGATGGGAGACCCAGTTATCCTGAAGATGCATTGACCGCTGAGAAAATTGTTGTTGCTGTTGAGAAGCTGGTGTTATCTGATTGCTGTTTAGAAATCAAAGAAATATCAGTAATGATACCGATGTTGATGCAAGTTTTTGGCATATCCGTGATTATTTGGGAATGAATGAAGTTAGCACTAGAAAGGTTTCCAGGCTTTTTTCAATTGTTCAATTTAAAAAAAAAGTTTGAAGCAAATTAAAAAGAACTTTTGTTGATGAAACAATGGTTTTCTTTATTAAGACCTTTTGTCTAAATGGAAATCCATGAAGTGATAGAGAAGGAGTCCCAAGAAAAGCCAAGGTTTCTAAGTTAAGCAATAATATTGTGGTTGTAATTTCTTGGGATTGCGAGGTCATCTTGTTGATAAACTGCAAAGAGGGAAGGAAGTATCACCATAAATGTAGGGTATTATCCTATGCTTTTCTATAGAATGTGCAGTGTTGCAGGGGAATGTTAATGAAAGATGTTTCCCTTTTGCACAATAATGTACCTCTCCATCAGTGGCGTAACTACCGCCCCCGCAGACCCTGCGACGCAGGGGGGCGCAACCATCCGAAGGGCGCTGCTTACGTGAAATCTTATTTCCTTGGGAATAGAAATCTTAAAACATTGAAGGTAAAAAAAATTATGGATATATGTAAATTGCTCAAAAACAATTAGAGGATATTGTGATTAGTGAGTATTTATCTGCTTTGACGACAACGCTATAACAATAACTAAAACACTTTCGTCGTCTATGCTTCGTACTGTACTTTGTAATGAAATTTATAACCTGCTTAAAAACTTCAAAATAAATGTGCTGACATGACATCAGCGACAACAAATTGGTAGTTTTCCGAGAAATTTATGGCTGTTCTCCACTTTACGTCCGCCACCCGCACCTGCACATGCTGTATACCATTCGATACGTCTCATCGAGCTGTGACCAACAACAGTGACATTTGAGGGGTGAACCAGTAGTTTCCGATAAAATCGCCAAAGACTTTTTTGGAAGGGAAGCCATAGCCTTCCATGTTAATTCTCCTACCCTACCTAAAAATGCATGTTTTGATGCGCATGCGACCTAACCTAATCTCACCTCACCTTACCTAACATAACTTAATCTAATCTAACCTCACGAAAAACTAAATTAAATCATGTATGAATTGATGAATAACACAAACTTAAATTAAACCTAGGTTAGGTTAGGACACTATTGTTCAGCTCACTGAGACGCATCTAGTGTTGTATAGCATGCGCAGATGGCGGACCAGAATCTAAAGTTTTACCAAATGTTTTAAGAGAGTTTATAAGGAAAAGAGTAAAAACAATAGATTTTGACAGTTTAATTGCCCAATTCTCCTGCATTAAAGCCCGAAAAAACTGTAATACTTGGTGTTAAATCTCATTAATCACATAAAACAAACTCCTTAAAGAGATACAATGCAAATAAAAGAGTAATGAATTATTATTAGTTATTGCATATTTCATTAGTTATTGCCTACGTATAATTGTATACTATATGAGGGGCGCAACTGTAAGTCTCGCAGGGGCGCGCAATCTTACATAGTTACGCCACTGCTCTCCATACCACTAGGAGTTTCTCAAGCTGACATTTGGAACTGTGTTTTTGAAGAATTAAAGCATCTTCCTTACAGCCCAGTTATAGCTCCCTCAGGTTGTTTTCTTTTCTCAAGTCTCAAAAAAGATCTTTGAAGATGTCTGTTCTATGCTTTTCTGTAAGTTTTGTTGTAGTAAAACTTATACAAGTTTGCTACTAGAAGTTATTATCAAAATGAAGTCATTTATATGATAAACCAATACTTTCTAGAGAGATAGGCTGTGAATTAGGAGTAGAATTCAGTCTTCCACTCTCTCATAGGGCACTGTAGCCATAGTAATATACAGCCTCTTTTAACATGACTTTTTTATAACTATTTAAAAATATATTTGGCAATCTAGAGCAAGCATATTGGAAATTAAATTATTTGCTTTACACTTACACTGATGTAAATCCAAATCAGAATTATTCTCTAAACAATTAAAGATGGTAATCTTTTTGAGAGACAGTAACTCTAAAAACATCCCGTGTTCCTCAACTATACAATACAAGAAAAATGTTGTACAAAAAAACAGAAAATATAATGTTGGGTATTTCAATTCTCTAAGGGATAATTTATCCATATAAATGTAGATTTCATTATACTCAAATGGAAAATTAGTTCATTATCAGTGGTTTACCAAGTTAATGAATGCATCTGGACAGTGAAGTTTTGGTAAAACTCTAATTATACTTATATCCTGATGTATGTCATTATAATATATAGCCTTGGTAGTGGTTACTATGCTAGACTCTCACCCAAGTGGCCCAAGATCGACACCTCATACCGACAAATCTGGTTAAGGTTTTCTGCAGTTTTCCTTAGTTGAGATGCATCTTCTGACAACGGCCTATAATTAAACTAATATTATTAACGCAAGTTTAATAACGGCAAAGTTTACAACTTTATTATTTTTTTCTGAAAACGTGGTAGTTCTAGAACAAAGTTGTATAAGACTTTTTTGTTCCTTTTGATGTCTTCTATCACCCCTTAAAATTAACGCATAGAAACCTTTCCACCCTTTATAAAGCAGCAAAAGATTAGCCGACAAAATATCAAAAAGTAATTCAATTCGTCATATATTTAATTCTCATGTCAAGTGCTGATTATTGTCATTGTTGCTTCGTAGCAAACAAATGTTAGTGGTCAGAGTATCAAAAATAAATTAATGTCGTATGCCCAATATCTCAGATGAAATATTTTATGTTGATTTTTCAATAATACAATTTTATTAATTTCTTTTGACTTCCACTATTGCTTATTTTGTAGAAGAGTCATTCCATCTGAAATCTCAAAATCGAAATAAATTAGTTGTATGACGGTTTCAGAAAATTTTTATTTTTTAATGGCATATTCCCCTGTACAAAAACATAACAAAACTACAACTATAAATTTTTTCATCGCGTCTGGTGCTCAATTTCTACAAAACCAATGTTTACAAAAACTCGAATATCATTTGAAAGAAACTAGGAGGAAGAATAAATTGAAAACCAATTTGTAGCTACTGAAATGGTTCGTTACTTGATGCCTATGGGCATATGGGAAAAGATAAAGAAGAAGAAGAAATGGTTTGTCTTTTGCTGTATAAATGTTTTTGTCTAACTTCTACAATAAACATGAAAGTAAGGTCTGAATCTCGGGTTTCAATCTGCCAAAAATGCATTTTTTTTATTTAAATTATAGTATGAAGGATAAGTTTAAGTAGAGAAGAAGACTTACTTTCAGAAGTAGAAAAGATTAAGACTCCAAACTTTTATATTAAGTTTGCCTGTACGAAGAGGGTTTCCAGCCAAAAAATTATCCTTTAAGACTGCACCCTTCTTTTGTAAAGGGGTCATTAATATTGCTAAATTTCTAAAATCCCCTACATTTAGGGCATTATATCTCTGTTGGGGGAGTTGCAAAAAATCTGAAAATTTCTAATCAAGTTTGGGACTTTAATCCACATATAAATGTGAAGTTCTAGACTTTTCTGGTATGACTGGTATGAATTTTTAAAGAATCGCGAAATTTCTTATGCACGTTCTGCCAAAAAATTCATATATACAGCGGTAGATTTTTAACTATTGAATTTATTTATGTGTACTGTAAAGTTTGCAGTAAGATCTTGATCAATATAAATTCATGTTCAGTCATAAATTATTTTATATTTGTTCGAATGAAACTACAATAACCAAAGTTATATCGAGTTGCGTGTTTGTTATGTAAGTAGTAAGTAAAGACATGTAAGTATAATTAATAGTCTGAGTAAAATATACTAATGGAGATTGATATTTAATAAATTACTAGTAAATCAAAAATCAAAATTAAAAAAAAAATTAAACCAGAAGAATTTGAGAAGTGGGAACTAGAAAAATTAAGAGCTTTTTCGAAAAGTGCGAGGATAACGAGAAGTCCACGAAACAAACAAGAGAAAGAGGAGGTGGAAAAGAAAGGTGGTGAAGGCAAACAGGAGATCGAAGCAACACTAAATAAACTAGAGACTAGACAAAGTAATTGAGAAGCTAAAGAAAGAATTTGAATTAAAAATAAACGTTATGAAGACGGATTTTGCAGAAGTAGTGAAAGAAGAACTAAATAAAGTAAAGGCACAGTGGGAGGAAAAAGCAGAAATTTGGCGAAAAGAAAAGGGAGTAATGGTGAGCAGAATCAGTGAGCTTGAGAGCAAGTTAGAGAAACAAGAGAAAGTGAACAAAAAAAACAACATAGTAATAAGGGCTGGAAAATGATAATATTAAAAAAGAGACGAAACTAATTACATTAAAGACAAAAACGGGCAACTTTTAACGAACGAAAGCGAAATTGTGAAAAGGTGGAGGGAATATTTCAAGGAACTGTTAGACAGCAACACTGAAGAAGGAAATAATGAAGCACTGATAATAACACAGGAGGAAGGTAATGAAGAAGAAGTTGGCATAGATATAGCAATGGAAGAATTAGAAAAGGCTATAAGAAAACAAAAAATTGGTAAAGCTGAGGGACACGACGGAGTTTCTTCAGAAATGGTGAAATATATGGGAAATATAGGAAAAAAATTCCTTTATAACTGTTGAACAGAATTGTGAAAGGAAACGAATTGCCACAAGGCTGGAAAATGGCAATAATCCTACCTCTGTATAAAAAAGGAGACAAGAAAATATGTGGAAATTACCGGAACATATCACTGCTAAGTGTAGTACTGAAAATATATGAAAGCATATATCAGTATGGGTTCAGAACAGGTAGAGGAACAATAGATGCACTGCACACTTTCAAACAAATAAATGAAAGAATAATTGATGCAAACAAAACATATATATGTTTGTTTTATAGACGTTACAAAGGCCTTTGACTAAATTAGAAGGAAGGACATATGGTCGATGATAAAATAAAACAAGCCACATGGGGGCATTACAACATGGAAAGAGTAACAGTAAACTACTTGGCATATGCGGACGATGTGGCACTACTGGCTAATACAGAAAAGGATTTACCACACAATCTACTGATATAGAAGGAAGAATTACAGAACCATGAACTTACTATCATGGAATAAATATGAACAAAACAAAAATAATGGCGATATCGAGAATTCACAGGTGCGGCAGTTCAAATACCTGAGAACAGTCATAGCAGACAATGGAAAGATGGAAGATGAAGTTGATGAACGGATAAAAGCAACTACGAGATTTTATTTCATGTTAAACAAGCAGATCATAAACAAAAAAGAAATATTGACAAAAACCAAACAATGACAAAGAATATATAATTCACTATACATAACAACATTGACATATGGATCAAAGATTTGGACACTGAACAAACAGAGAAAGAGGATACAGGCGTGCGAAATGAAAACACTTAGAAGAATAGCAGGACTAAAAATACTAGACAAAGTGTGAAATGAGGAGATAAGAAGAAGACTAGGAGTAAAGTCGGTAAATCATAGAATAAAAGTTAATGCGTTACGTTGGTTTGGACACATGGTAAGAATACCAACGGCTAGTAGAGCGAAAAAAGTATGGAAAATGGGTAGGTCAAAGAAAAGGGGAAGGGTTAGACCAAGACGAAAATAGAATGACGATATAGGAAGCTAACTGAAATAGATGGAAGTGGACTGGAGCAGAGCAGAAGAATTGGCAAAGGACAGGATGTTATGGAAGATGAGAATAATGGAATAATACAAGTAAATTACACCTCAATACTGACATCAGTTGCTAGAAGAGGAACGCTTATGTATGTATGTATTGAACTTTATTTAGCATCATTTATTGAGGCACACAAGTATACATTAGGTAAAAAGCAATGGCAATCTTCATGCTTGATAGTGGCTTTGATAGTACATTTAACTTCTCATGTAGATATAATATCGTTATTTCTGTCTCTCTCTACAAAAAGGAAATGAAAAATAGAAAATCTCTAGATTAAAACTGCACTGAACCAAGGTAAAAATGAAAGTAGATGAATTAATATTCGTGAGGGCTTGTACATTTTAGCATTTGTAAGGCAAAATTAACGAAAAATGAGAATAAACTTGTACAAATATATTTTAATAACAATGATGCAGCATTAGTCTAGGGGTCATTTCATGTCAAGTGACCAACAAAATTTTTTGTCACCATCTCCAATCTTGCTGAAATTTGGTGTAGGTACAGACATATGTCTGACAGGATGTTGTGTAAAATTTCACCTTCGTAAGTAGTATAGCTGGGGTCCTGGAACCTCCAGCATAAAGGTTAGCTTTGCGCTACTGATGCACATTTGAACAAATTGAAAATTTACAAAATGTCACGTAAAATTTGAATCTCATGTTCATTAGTACATATTCTGATACAATAGTTGATACTTTGGCAACTTAATAGTAATGGGTTTAGTTAGCTCACCAAAACATAAGTTTCAAAATTATCAGTCATCAAAAATCTGCCCCAAATTGATCTGATGGATTATTTGGGCAACTTTGTGAGTTAACAACAATAAAACTAAAACTTTTTAAACCTTCACACTGCAACCATCATGCAAAGCACAAAAAGTTGTCTTTGGTTGCCATTTTTCAGGATGGTTCCACAACAGTAGCACTTGAAACTTTCCAATTTGTTCAAATGTGCATCAGTGGCACAAAACTGACCTTTATGCTGGAGGTCCCAGGACCCCAGCTATATTACTTATGAAGGTGAGATTTTACACAACATCCTCTCAGACATATGTCTGTATCTACACATCAAATTTCAGCAAGATGGTGACTAAAAGTTTTTCTTGCAAATTTGCTCACTTGACATGGAATGACCCCTAGTTATTTTTCTTGTCATTGATTGATAATTGAAAATTAATACATGATGCCATAACGGCCAGAATATTATACTAGGATAGATTAACCAAAGCAAAATGATTCTTTGTCCAACCACAAATTTGAATGCTACATGTTCTTGCTAATGAGAATATATAGATTTATTATATAGATTATACACATAAGGTCTTTTATTTACTGCCCTCCTAGACTTTAAGGAAATATGCACTAATGGGTAAACTAAAATATACATCTACTTACGTGCTAATGCAAGCGCAAGGGCTTCTTCAACGTTCCTTCTAAAAGCCTCGCCGGAGAGTTCGTTATTTTGATTTTCCATGTCGTGTTTAGAATTAATATCTCAATTACGAAATAAGAATATTACGATAAAGCCAATCTTTGAATTTCACAAAGAACGTTGAGCGCGCGATTTAAGAAAACTTTACATGCATACAGGCATCCATTGGTTAATCATAATGGCGGTTGGAAAAGTAATAGTACCTAAAAACACCGCGTGAGGGATCTGAGTCGACTATTTGAATTTGCAACAGTTCATAGATATAAATTTGACGTTCGTCGTATCGTTAAATTTTACAATAATAAAACTTTTTCATAATATTTAAGCCTATTAAATTTATTTTGCAAAATTCTTTAATTAAATTCCTACATATAATGTCTAGAGTGACGTCGATTATATATAAATTGTTGTGACGTAAGAATTTTGGTAGTTCAATATAGGTGGCGTTGTATTGCGTAAACCGGCATTTTTCATCTATCCGTCCAATCGAGGTAGCCATCTTTCCCGTTCTTTCTTTCTCGATCTTTTGAAGAAGGAAAACGTTCTGAAGACGCCCTGAAGGTTTCAAAGGTTATGGCGAAGTGTTCCGGTCTTGTGATCTGAAAACTTGAGGCCAGGTTTAGAAGAATTTAGATTCAAAGGTAAATAGTAAATACTTTTTATTAATATTAAAATTAAGACGAGTTTTTAAATGTTCTTTCAGTCAAAAATATTCTCGTTGCTTGTTGGGGTAATTGAATTTGTCAATTATGTTGACTTATAATAAATTACATCTTGTAAGACTAAATCCAAAAATTAGAACTTATTCAATAGACTAATTAAATTTCGACATTTTTTTATTACTTCAATTTTAATGATCTAGAGCAATCATGGCGTCGCCATATTTGTCAATTTACAGTACCCCTGAAAGCAACAAATGATGAAATCCATGTCAATTTTGTTGTATTTATTTGAAATTGTAATTTGTAAAATTAAATCTAAAAACTATTTTATGCTATTTGGCAGTTTTATAAGATTTTAGCATGAAAATTTCGTAGTTTTCACTTTTAAAAAGAGTACCTCCCAAAGCAACAAATGATAAAGATGTATGTCCAAATTCTTTAATCAACTAAAACGTGTTTTCTCACAAATAAATGGTAAATTTATAAATGTTTCATCTTAATTATTTGAAATCGTTTAACTATAAATTTGAAATTTCCTTTTAATCCATAATTTTCAAAAACTTTGATATACATTTTTATTTTATCAGTATTCTAACATACATTCCTCTCAGAAGCAATCTTGCTTATGATATTTTAAGACAAGTTTCTTCGAAGAAATATGTTGATTATACTTATTTTTAATATTTTTTTTCAAAGTACCATCATGCGATAAATATAAAATTATGGGTCAGATAAAAATAAAAAGTCAAATCCGGGTTGTAACTCTCTCCGAAGAAACCTGCCATACAACAAACTACAAAATTAAGTGTATCAATTCAGTAATTGGAAAGCAAAAGCAGTGTTGATGTCACGATCACAGTCATAGTTGATACACAAGGAACAGTTTCCCTACTTGTACATGAACGTTTTTAATTATTAGCAGATCTTGTTTCTATACTTTTCTGATAAACCATGAACTCGAAAAAATCCGTACACTAATAGAAGGAAATAAAAACAAAAGTTATGTTGAGAAGAAATTAGCAATTTTCATTTAGAATTAATAGTATGTCAGTAAGGTTTTAACGTTACAAAAATTGTTCAACTTTCATTCCTTTTGCAAAGTTTCTGACTCCTTGTATAAGAGCACGGATCATGTTCTGTGTTATGTTGTTAGAGACCTTCTTCTATTTTACTTTGAAATTTTCAAGTGAAGTAGCTAATCCAAGTGTTTTATTTTTGTTATCATTTGGTAATAGCCCAATACCTTTCTACCGATCTTAATTCAGGGCGGTTTAGAGGATTACAGCCCTTTGGAACATAGTACATTGTTGGTGTTGTACCATTCCAGTACACCATTTGTGTCTTGCGATGATGCTAAATCTGGCCAGAAAAGGATATACTAAGATAGGATATTAAGAGAATAAGGAAAATCTGTATGATAAATACAAACATTTCGGGGGGGGTTTCGACCCCCAAAACCCCCCCATGGGTGCGTCACTGATCAGATTTAGGTAATATCATATGACCAATTGTCTGAAAAATTCCCTTTAATGTTTTTGCATTTAATATTTCATAGAACATTTACTATCTAATTTATTTACTATCCCACATAGCTCAGACAAGGTTAACAATTTAAAATTTGTAAAAGGTGAATCTAAGGTAGTTCAGTGGGTATGGCATTTGACTACTAATCTTGAGATCCTGGGTTCGAATCCCAGGAATGATACATTAGAATTTTTAAATATGTAAGGCTTCCAGGTCGACTCAACCTTGTGAACATGTGTACCTGGGAAATCATTTCGTGGGGTAATAATAGGCGGTCGGTACGTAAAACTAGCCACTTTACCACCCTTGAATACCGAATCGCTCGAGTAATAGCATAATAGCAACCTACCCTGCTATACCCCAATGGATTTTCATGGCCTGTAAAAGGGAACTATAAAAGGTAAATATAAATTATGATTAGAATTATACCATGTTGAAGAGTCAATACTTTCAATTATGTTAGAAAGACTTTCAACAAAATATTGATTGAAGCGGTTTGCAATTTCTAAATTATCGTTAATAACTCTTTGACCTACATCGCATACAAAGTTTATATGATTTGGCATTTCAAGTGTTTTTATATTAAGTAATTGTTTTAGGGTTCTCCACATTTTCTTAGGGTTATTTTTAAACTGATCTATTTTATTGAAATAATAGTTAGATTTCTTTGATTTAAGTATGTTGACGACTTCATTTCTATATTTTTTAAACCTATTCTACATTTCTGGTTTTTCAGGTCCATTACAGGATTTAAAAGATCTGTAAGCACTATCACGTATTTTAATTTTATTATAAACCTCATTATCAAACCATGGCAATTTGTTATTATATTGAGATGTTTGGTGCAACTATGTTATATTTTTTAAAAACCTTACAAGATGTGTTATGCGGAATGGGGGATAAGGAAAGTAAATAAAAACAGAGAATAATTTTTCTTTTTCAATATATTCTCCCTTAACTCTAATAAATATCTCAGATTTAGTAATTAATTAATTTATACCAGTGAAAAAAATAATTCATTTTTGTCGTCAAAATATGTTGAAACTGCAGCTTTTACTTCATCATCGGACGAAAATTTTTTCCTCGAAGTTCTTTCTGCATATTCTGGAACAAATAGTAATTGCTGGGGGCAAGGTCTAGACTGTAGCGTGGATGATTTAATTCCTAAGCCTGCCTTGTGCAGGGCAGCTTGTGCCACTCGACTTCGATGAACGGGCGCGTTGTTGTGCAAAAGTAGCACACCTTTGGCAAGTTTTCCTCTTCTCTTTTCCTTGATGGAGTCCCTTAATCGTTCTAAAAGTGTGGCATAATATTTTCCCGTTATAGAGAAACCCTTTTCATTGTAGTCGATGAGCAGGATTCCTTCAGTGTCCCAAAATATGGTCTCCATGAGCTTTCCAGCTGACTATTGCACTTTAAACTTCTTTGGCGGCGGTGTACGTATTTTATGCCACTGCATTGAATCTTGTTTGGATTCAGGTTCATAGTGGCCATCAGGTTCATCTCCTGCAACAATCCGACTTAATACTCGTGTAAATGACAATAACTGAAATACCACTAATTCAATAATAATCCAGTTCAGTATTTAAAGTAATAAGCCATCAAGCTAGACGTTACGATTAGTTTACCAAGCCCCGCCTCTCAACAACCCCCCATTCCTCGAATATAAAAACGCCCCCTCGTATAGTCATTGTACAAAGGACCCTGCACGTTTCTTACGAAAATAGGATCCCGGTCAAATTGGCTGAAACTTTGATGTGTTGTAGTTTATATCATCCTGATCAAAAGTCTCTGTGGCCACGAAGCTCTAAAACTAATAGTTTCGGAGTTCCAGAGCTCCAAAGGCAGGAAAAATTCATACTTCGGTTTATGGATTTTTGACACGTACAGCCTTGGTAACGTCATTTTTTGTGTATATGTTTTGTTTTTGTTTTGATTAACACAGGTAATTATGTTGTTTTGCTTTCATGTGAATTATGTGAAATTATACCGGGTGTCCCATTATATTTTGATCCTTTATAAACCTATATATAACTTTTGAACTAATTGACATAATGAAATGTGGTGTTCACTAGGCTTCTTATTTTTAAAGTATTTCTGAGTATCCCTCTTTTTGCCCACTACCGGTTTAATCGGAAACGACAGCGTATTTTCGGGGATAGGGCAACTTAGTGATTTCGAATGGAACACTCTATATGTTTTTCACAGTTGGAATGCCCGTTCTTTCCCTTTCCGAAAGTGCCATACTTGTCATGGTTATTACACAGAGTGATGGTTTCATAAGCTCTTAAAATGTATAGTGCAAGTTATTGAAATGCTACGAATAAAGATATGTCTTTAACAGAAGTTAAGTAGAAGCTATGGCAACTTTGTAAAGCGAATAAAAATAAATGTATCCAAGTTGATGGACGGCATTTTGAACATTTTTTATAACAAACTAATGTTTAGTGATTTGTGTATTTCTTAATTGTTTATAGTTTAATAAGTGTCCTGTTACCCTTCGTTAGATCGAGTTTCATATGTACATTTTGAATATTAGCAATTGAAGTAACACGTAATTGTCAATAAACTAATTTGACTTTACAGTGATATTTTTCTTAATTTCCATAATCTACTTTGTGAATCATTATATTTTTCCGTGGCATTTCAATAACATGCGATATTCACTTTAAGAGCTTATAAAACCATTATCCTGTATAATAACGATCACAAGTCTGGTACTTTTGGAAAGGGGGAGCAATGGGCTTTCCAATTCTGAAAATATATACAGAGTGTTCCATTTGAAATCACAAAGTTGCCCTATCCTCCGAAAGTACACTATGTCTTTTCTGGATAAACCGGAAGTGAGTAAAAAAGAAGGATACTCAGAAAAAAAAATTTAAAAACTAAGAAGAAGACTGGTAAACACCGCATTTCATTATCTGAATAAGTTCAAAAGTTATAAGGTTTACAAAGGGTCAAAATAGAATAGGACACCCGATATAATTTTACATGATGCAAGACAACATAATTACTTGTGTTAATTAAATAAAAAAATATACACAAAAAATGACGTCTCAGAGGCTGTACATATTAAAAATACATAAACCGAAGTATGGATTTTTCCTGCCTTTCGTGCACTGTAACCCCGAAATTATTAATTTTAGAGCTTCGTGGCCTTGGAGAGTTTTGATCAGGATGATATAAACTGATATAAACTACAACATATCAAAATTTCAGCCAATTTCACCGGGATCCAATTTCCATAAGAAACGTGTGGGGTACTTTACGGAAATTATTGAGTGATCGCTTATTTTAGGGCAGTCATGCACATTAACTATAACATGATCATCATTAGACAACACATTTTTTTTTGCTTGTCGTTCAGCCAGTTTCTGTTGTAACTATCGCATGAAAAATGTATAAAGAAAACTGAAAGGATTAAAACAGGGACAAAAGTTTCTCGTCCAGGGAACCATCAGGACATTTTATTATGACAAACAAAGTTAGGTCACGGATAAGCAGGTATTAAAATCAACATCAGGAAAAACAAATATATCAAGAATTCCTTATTCTCCTAAAGAATCATATTTGTTTTCGTCAAAAAGTCAATAATATAATTGTAGGTCTTTTTGTTACCACTAGCCAAAAGTGACTGAATATTATATGGTGCAGGAACATTGCTCTTAATTAAGTTTTTGTAAAGTAAATTTGTTTGTTGTATTTTTTTGGCATTCAAAGAAACTGTGATCAAGATCACCAATACCGCCACAGTCTTCACAATTTTTATTATCTTTTACCTTTATTCTAAAAAGATGACACCGATAACAAGCATGGCCAAATCTAAGCCTACAAACAGTTGTTATATATTTACATGGTGTATTATAATTTTTGAACCAATATGTGTTAGGAATAATTGGTTGAATCATAGTGTATCTGGTAGGATTTGTAAAGGAGTATTCTTTCCATTCATATTTCCATTTCTTTTTTAGTGACTGTTTAGCTACAGCGACTGCATCAGGCAGGCTCGTCTTATATAGTGTGGGTGAACCCGATTTGATGCTGTTCTTGGCCAAATAGTCTAAAGGACGACTTTTATGAGCCTTGACCCAGACAAAATGTATCATACTTCCCTTGTCAATAAGTTGTAATATAACATTCTTGATCAGAAAGGTGTAAGGATTCGAGGTGCCTTTAGGTAATGATACATTTTCTAAACTTGAAAGGACAGAAAGGGAATCAGAAACAATGATTGTGGATTTTAATTCAGAATTGCAAACAAATTGTAGGCTTTCCAGAACAGCTATCTCATCAGCAGTATAAATTGAAAAATGATTCAGAAGTTAGAAAGTGGCTTCCACTCTATCTGAGGGTATAAAATAGGCACATCCTGTACCATCTTCATATTTCGAAGCGTCAGTGTAGATAACTTATGTTAATGTTCTCATGATATTTGGATTTGACAACATCGATTTTCAGAAAGAACTTGAAGAAGTTCTGCTAATCTAATTCTTCATACACATTGCCCAAGCTCTTATCAATAGAGGTCTTATTTTGTATGGCACAACATAGAGGACACGAGTTTCTTTTTACCCAATATTTATTTGTGAGATCGTACTCACTGAGTTTGGTTATATTTGAAAATAACGTTTGGTTATGGCTATACGTTTTGATGAGGAATTCTTTGCTTAGATAATTTATTCAGGTATAAAGGGCTGGTTCGATGACTTCCACATGCAGTGGGTCTATGGGCGTCGATTTCATTGCTTCAAGACAAATTCTCAGAGCAAGATTCTACATGTGGTTCACTCGTTCTAATAAATATTTACTAGCTGATCCTTATAATAAACATGCTTAATCAAGGATAGACCTAATATAAGCAAAATAAAATAGATATTTCCACATCTGAGCCCCACCATACTTTCGTTGTCATTTTTAGGAAGTTAATGCCTTTTGAACATCTATCCAGCATGTATTCAATGTTCCATTTCCACATTAGTTTTTTATCAAGTATTAGACCTAAATACTTCACTTGATTTTGTAGTGGGAATTTTTGTTTGCTGAGATTTATGCTGTTGATGTTAGGTATATTATGCCGCATGAATATACAAACTAATGATTTGCTAATTGATAGCTGAAACCCATTGTTCATAAACCAGTCAGATATGATATTATAAATATTCTCTAAGTGCGTTATCACTGTCTCATACTCTTTATTTTCACTATATGTATATGCAGAAATCATCGGTATATTGAATTATTGTGTGGGGGATGTCATTAATATGCAATTTGTGCAAATCAGCAGTGTATATATTAAACAAAATCCGAGATAAGACTGAGTCTTGTGGTAGACCTAACCTGGTAATTTTAGGACCCATTAAGTTGTTGTATTAGTTCTTATATAAATTACCCTATTTGTGAAAAAAACAGATGATCACCAATTGAGGAGGTATCTGAAATAAATTTAACATTTTATCTTTTAAAATAGTAAGACTTACTGAGTCGTATGCTCTTTCCACATCTAAAAATAAGGCTGGAAGATAGTTATTGAGAAGTTATTCTGTATATCTGTAACAAGTGTGGCTAGAGCATCTGTTGTACCATAATCCTTTTTGTAACCAAATTGGTTTTTGGGAAGTAAATTTCTTTTGAGTAACCACCACTCAACACGGTGTTTGATCATTCTTTCTGGAGTCTTGAGGATACAAGACAGTAATGATATGGGACGGTATAAGCTAGCAAGGTTGTGGTCCTTACCGGGCTTGAGAATAGGAATTATTATAATGGTCTTAAATGCGCTAATATCTATTCCCTTAAAAACGATATCATTGAAATTATCAAGAAGTGCCTTTTTGACTATTTGTGCCAGATTACTTAACATAGGATATTTTATGTTATCATACCCAGGAGAGGTGCTGGGCCTATTATTGAGAACAAACTCTAGTTCAGAATGTGCGAATGATTGTAAAAGAAAGTGGTTATCATTATTATCATGTTGCTCATTTCGATCTACAGTATTACTTACAGATGGCAGAGCAATCTTATTAAAAAAATCTTCAATACAATCATCATTAAAAGACGTGATGTTGGACTGTCGCTTCCTGTTCATTTTTCTAGCTTGATTTCACAAGGTAACAGAAGATATATTTTTATTTAAAGAAGAGCACCATTTAATCCAATTTTGTTTGGCTTTTTGTTTATGAAATTTTTTTGTATGATCAGCACACTTTTGAGGTTTATATGAAGGTATTGCTTGTTCAGCAGCATAATTTATGCTATCAAGCAGAAACCTATACTTTTCATTGGTGTCAACTACATTAGTAAAGTTATAGAATGATAACTCTACGAGATTTGTAAATAGGGGCCAATTTGGTTTTTCAAATTCCACTTACTCTTTAGATGTATAATCTCATTAAAGTTGGATTTAGTAGAGAATGTAAGTGTTATGGTAAATGATTAGAGCCGAGTGTATCAGATGTAACTGACCATTTAAGTTTATTGACTATATCGGGAGAACATAGTGTAATGTCTATCATGAATGGTAGTGTACCGGGTCGTGTATACAGGTGGGGTGTCCATTATTCAGAATTATAAGATCATTGTCATTAGAAGTGTTAACAATTTGATACCCTGTTGCATCATTTTTTGGCGAACCCTAAGCTGCGTGATGGGCATTCAAATCTCGACCAATGATAAAAGGAGGATGTAGTAGAGAATATAAGTTTTCCCAGTTGTCTGTCTTTGTTCTAATATTGGGTAGTCTATATATAGATAAAAAACTCAATTTAAGGTTTTTAACTTTAGCACCACAGACAAGAATATTTTTATTGAAGTTTTCATTTATTTTTATATTGGTACACGGCAGGGATGTTATGATTAAAATTGCAACTCCTGCATATCCATCACATCGATCTTTTTGTATTATGTTATAACCTTTAAAATTGTAATTTACCAGGTTTCGCTTAACAAGGCAACATGATGACAAAAAATGCATGAGGCTATTTTTATTAAACACAACGGAACGACGGTTCCATTAATAATAATAAAGCGCTACAGGCCTTAAAGGCCCTTGGCTTTTTCCACTATTGCTCTCCATTTCTTTCTATCTGCTGCCACTGTTTCCCAGTGGTGGGACTTGAGTAGAAGTGGTGACTTCTAGTTCCTTTAAATCATTTTCTACTTCACTCCGCCAACTATTTCTATGTCTTCCTCTTCTGTTTCTTCCTTCCAGATCAGTTTTGTATATATCTTTCAGCATTCTTTCATTTGCCAATCTTGTTAGGTGTCCTAACCATCTTAGTCTGTTTTGTTTTATTTTTCTTACGATTGTAATGTCATTAAATAATTCTTCAACTTCTCTATTTGTTCTTCTTCTCCATAACTCTTCTTCTCTTATACTCCCATATATTAATCTCAATATCTTTCTTTCCCAAGCGTCTATTTTCTTAATTTCTTGTTGCGTCATGACCCAGCACTCACTCGCATACAACACTACCGGTCTTATTATTGTTTTATACATTGTCACTTTAGCCTGTCGAGATAGCACTTTTGAAGTTAACAATTTCTTTAAAGCAGCCACACACTTTTGTCCCTGATTTTGATTTGTAGACCTTCAGATTCATTTGTTGCCCCTAATATTAGAAATTGCGATTTCAGCTCATTTACTTCAAGTCCTATTTTTGCTGCTTCTTGAATTATTGCAGCTGCGTCTTCTTTAAGTGCATGTCTCATTCTGGTTAGGACGACCGTTTTGATGAAGGTTTGACCGTTCCATTGCATTATGTTTATATTTGTTGAGTCTGCAAAGAGGATGCAATTTGAAGAGTGCCCTCCAACACCGCTTGTATATCTTTATTTAAAATCTCTTATTATTTGTTTGAATGTCTCCTAATGTACGAAAGTTTATGACAAAGGAGAGAATATACTGTGTGAGAGAATCTGGCAAATTTTTTTATATAACCACATTGTTATTACTTGGTATATTTACATTGGAGGGAAGGGGATTTGATGGTCCAAATCAGAAGGGAAACATCGGCGTATAACGGGGGGATTTATATAAAGGGGAGGTATTCTTCCTTTTCTTTTGTATTTTATTGTTATCGTTTGTGTTATAGTTGCTACTTGAAGGTTGGGAGAAAGAAGCATTATTTGATCCTGAGTAGTTTTTATTTGTTAACGGTTGGGAGGCTGACGTTAAATGAGTAGCTTTCGGGAGTTGTGGAAATTTAGTATCAAGATCTGTCAAGATCGAAAAATTATTGCGACTTGCAAAACTTGAATATGCTGTCTCGCAGTATTGTTTATCTTCAAAGAATGATGTTTTCTGCTGCATCATAATATTTTTAATCTTCTGTTGTTAAAATTTTGATCATTTTTTGGAAATCAAAACATGTTCTTTGCTTTTGCAATGTACGCAGTAGATATCGATATCTTGACAATCATGTCCCTCATCTTTCACTTTGCCACAGCGAATACAAGATACCTGTGAGTTTCGACATTGCTTTGATATATGTCCATATCTCAAGCACTTGTAACATTGCTTTACTTTACCAACAAATTGTTCAACAGGAAAGTATACTTAATTTATTGAAACATAATTTGTCAGCAAATTACTCTCAAACGTAACTATTATGGTCTTTTTAGTAATATAGTTTACAGTGCCTTCAATTTCCGTTCTCCTGTGCGTTCTTTTAATGTTAACTATTGTTGATGATGATTCCAAATTTTCCCTTAAATAATCTTCATCGAATTGGGTATCTACATCTCTTTTAACCTCAAGTTAATGATTGGGTATGTAAGCAATTCATTTTTCTGCTTTAAGTTTATTGTTATTAACTAAATTATTAGCATCACAAATTGATTTTACAGTGACTTTAATTCTGTTTCTGCTTATGCTTTTAATCTCAATAATGTTGGAGATGTTTAACTTTTTATGTAAAATGTGATCAACCATTAATGGATGTAAACGCCCTAAATTATTTTCTATACTTCTTTCTATGTAAACATAAACATTTTTAAGATTATACTTATCTGAATTCGCATTAAAGGATTTTATCTGAACAACTTTTTGAACTAGGTTTCCTTGCATCACTTCTTTTCCTTGTATTGATTGATTTGTCACTTGTTTAAATTGTTTACGTTCATGTCTTCATCACTATTCATAATAGTCTATGCAAAATAATTGCACGTCTACTCACTATATAGGTACGACGGATACTGAGACAACACATAATCAACTAAAGTTTCACTGTTATTAGTAATTCGAGTGGGTTCATTAACTGGTTGATGAATTCCATAGGATAATAAAAGATTTTTCATTTTGGTAACATAAAAACTATCAGTTAACATATCTAAATTAAAATCACCCAATAAAACAAATTAAGGACCTATAGAAACAATATTTTCACATATGTTTTCTTCCAAAAATTTTGCATCTAAACTTGATGATGAATGATATTGACATCCCACTATCCATACAGATGATAAAAACTTAACTTTTACAGATGTACACCAGTAGCTTTTATCTAGCACGTAGGATTTCACAAATATACATTCATAACTATTCTTTACATATATCAGAACTCCTCCAGTATGACGACTTGATGAATCACAACAAATACATTTATAATTTTCAATTTTTATTTCATTATTTCCTGTTTTGCATGTGGTTCTAGTTTCACTTAATAACACTAGTTTCGGGTTATAGAAAATTAAACTTTGATATATTTGGTCCCAGTTACTTAGTACACTTTGAGCATTAACATAAATAATGTCAGAATTTAATAATATATTAGGCTGTAAAGTTACTTTTTTTTATTTTGCAGAATTACTTTATTGACAATAGTAGGTTTATTATGAATGTACGAGGGTGGTTCAAATATAAACCGGAATTTTGCTGTAAAAAATTTTATTATTAAGTTACAGAGCTGAAATGTTTTACAGTTTTTCTAGATAGTCTCCGTCACACTCTACACACTTTTGCCATCTCTCCGGAAGCTTTAGGAAGCCTTTTTCGTAAAAATCTTTTGGCTTGTCACGTAACCATTCGCGCACGAAAGATTCTACCTCCGCATTGCTTTTGAATCGCTGTCCGCCAAGTGCCTCTTTCAATGGACCGAATAAATAATAGTCGCATGGCGACAAATCGGGACTATAAGGAGGGTGTTCCAGTGTTTCCCAACCCAATTCGTGCAATGTTTCCATCGTAAGCCGAGCTGTATGCGGTCTGGCGTTGTCTTGCAGCAATATCGCAGTTCGGATTGGAATCTCGCGTCGTTTCGATCTGTAGGCAGGTTTCACCGTGTGTTTTAGAAGGTTACTATAATACTGCGCGTTCACAGTTCGTTGTTCAGTGAGAAAATCAACCGCAATTACTCCTCTCATGTCCCAAAACACGGTACACAACACCTTTCCCGCTGACAGTGTAACCTTCGCTTTAACTGGCGCGCCTTCCTCTTGCTTCCTCCACTCCATAGACGCGCGTTTACTCTCCGGAGTATAGTAGTGCACCCAAGTCTCGTCTGTGGTGAATATGCGCTGCAATAAATTGTCTCCTTCGTCTGCATATCGCTGCAGGAGACGCGTGCAAACTTCCCAGCGTGTGAATTTCTGGTCAAAATTCAAAAGTCTTGGCACCCATCTGGCTGATATTTTGCGGTAACCGAGCCGTTCATGAATTATTTGCTCAATACTGCCTATGCTGATGCCCACTTGTGCAGCCATATCGCGTACAGTAATGCGTCGGTCTCCCAAAATGAGTTTTTCTACAGCGCGGACGTTCTCATCGGTAACGCTTGTTTTGGGGCGCCGCGCATGTGGCAAGTTTGCCACCACTTCTCGGCCATTTCGAAAAGCGGAACACCAATCATACACTTGAGTCTTGGAGAGGCACTCATTCCCGAACTGCTCGAGCAAGTTCCGATAAATTTCCGCGGTTTTTACATTATCTTTGACCAAAAAACGAATAATAATGCGTTGCGCAACAGACACTGGTACGTCCTTCTCACTCATGGCTACAACTACACTGACAAGCGAAATTACGCGGTCCCAGCTGTTCTCTACGCTTTGTAACAGACCAATCTAACATCCATTACAGCCACTTTAACGACACTAACTTCTTCACGCGTTTATTCAAAAATTCCGGTTTATATTTGAACCACCCTCGTATTTAATAGTTTCATTTGTATCCCCATTATCAACTAAATTTTGTAATTCATTTTTAATCCTTTTGAAGTACTCACGTTGAGCAATGGTTTGATTCATATGTATTTTTACGCTTGGTCTTTTAATGAGGTTTTTATTTTTTTAATATTAACTTTGCAGTTTCAGGTGAAGATAGAATTACTTTAATCTTACTTTAAGTTTATTACTAATTTCAAACTGCACAAAAATAATAAATTTAGGTCCTATGCAGACATTTTGTTGCAGGTTCTGTAATTTTAAGTAACCTCTCCCTCTTGTATGGGTCGCTCTTGAATGGATTCATGAATTTGTCACTTAATAACTTTCGAGAGGCACCCACACTTTGCAAGCCTGCTGTAATTCATCTTTCTAAGTCTTTACTATTGTTCCCCAGTAATTATGATTTCTATTCCCAAATAATTTTATACTATTTGACTGTTCAAAGTTGTTGTTGTTCAAATTCAAGCAAGTTGGTGTTCCATTTTACCCATTATTATGTATTTAGATTTATCTTGGTTTATTTCTAAGCCACTTTACTTACTTGATGTTGTAGTCTTCTTATTAAATTTTCGAGTTCTTGTTTATTCCTTGCTATTATTGTGAGGTCATCTTTACATGCTAAACATTGATATGTATTTCTAAAGATGTTGGTATTAATCTCACTTTTTCTCATTGTATTCTCTATGGCAATATTAAAAATTGTTGATGATATTGTTTTAGCCCTACATTACTTTTAAAAACTTTTGCTAGATCCCCCTGGAAATAGACTTTGTTATAAGTGTATAAATAAGTTTCATCTAATGTATGCCAACCGAAATGGCCTTTGATAGATTCAATATCTGTATACAGTGTGTATAACAAAAGCGCCACGTTTTTTCTTAAAGGCAACCCTTAAATTGAAAGGTGGTGGGGTATTAAAACTAGTTCTGACAGGCTCTTACATACTATGATGAATTTGGTTAGTTTTGTTTGCATTATGAGCAGGTAGACACGTTTGTTGGAGATGAGTGCTGCGTTTAGTAAATATTTTGAAGCTGCATTCCTATGTACCCATTATAAAGGCCTTCATAATTATGAGCTTTTCTGCTGCCACTAAATATTGTTGAAAGACTTTGTAAGGAAGTGGGTTCATCTGTATCAAACAGAAAAAATGTGGATGATTACTCCAATCGTGGTTTAAAGCGAGCATCTACTGGGAGAGAGGACAAAGCCGCAATAAAACTATTTACGGATAATCCCCTTTTATTTATTTATTTATTTATCTATTTAGTGAAACTCTTTACACAGATTAACATTCAATTACATATGTAAAGTATCTATAACTATAATCTATACTACATTAAATTACGTACACAAAACTAATGAATCTGATATTAAAGCGTAATAAACTATATACATAAATGAATAAAATCCCATGCATATATAATGTAATGAACACATATTGTTTATTACTTTAAATACGAGGGTGCGTTTTTATCTTTGCGAAATCGGTGGGGGGTAAGGAAAGTAAATAAAAACAGAGAATTATTTTTCTTTTTCAATATATTCTCCCTTAACTCTAATAAATATCTCAGATCTAGTAATTAATTAATTTATACCAGTGAAAAAAATAATTCATTTTTGTCGTCAAAATATGTTGAAACTGCAGGCCTTTACTTCATCATCGGACAAAAAATTTTTTCCTCAAAGTTCTTTCTTCATATTCGGGAACAAATAGTAATTGCTGGGGGTTAGGTCTGGACTGTAGGGTGGATGATCTAATTCCTGGAAGCCTGCCTTGTGCAGGGCAGGTTGTGGAACTCGACTTCGATGAACGGGCACGTTGTGCAAAAGTAGCATACCTTTGGCAAGTTTTCCTCTTCTCTTTTCTTTGATGGAGCCCCTTAATCGTTCTAAAAGTGTGGCATAATATTCTCCCGTTATAGAGACACCCTTTTCATTGTAGTCGATGAGTAGGATTCCTTCAGTGTCCCAAAATATGGTATATATAACACCCTCATTCCATGAATATAAAAACGCTCCCTCGTAGAAAGTAATTTTATTATTAATTTAACGCTATGAAAAGGATAGTTTCTATTAAGAAAACAGAATATACAGATGAGCTTAATGGCAAAAAGATCACGGTTAATTGGATGTGGCATGGCATATTGAAGCACTAAACAAAAACTAAACAAAAATGATTGGTATGAGCACGGCTAATATATAACATTTAAAGAAAATCAAAATTGAAAATCATTAGTTAATAGGTAAAAGAGCTAGTTTCGTTACAGATCTTAAATAAATTCAATTTTTTTATTCTTCAACTTCAATATTCTCTCTTTTTTATCATCCTTACCAGGAACTACTTTTACAATACGAGCCATTGGCCATTTATAAGATGGTACATTATCCTCTTTTAACAGAACTAACATTCCCTCTTCGAGGTTAGAATCTTTGCACCATTTAGGATGGTTTTGAAGTTGTGTTAAATGATCCTTGTACCATTTTGGTGAAAATTGCTGCTGCATTTGGGTACATAATTTTGAAAACTTGAACTTTTTTTTTTGTGATTTTCAGTATAGTCAGGCTCTGGAAAGCTCCTTATGGGAGCCCCAATTAAAAAATGTGCTGGAGTCAAATAGTCAAGATCTAAATGATCATTTTACATGGGCATAAGTGGCCTGGAATTAAAAATTCCTTCTACCTGTATGATTAAGGTATGAAATTGTTCATACTTTAATCCATTCCATCCAAGCTTCCTGTTCACTAGAATATCCAGGAAAAACTTCTGGTACTTTCTCAGTTACCCAAAACTGCGAGATAATAGTCTGCAGGTTGTGCACATAGCATGTAACATAACTAAATTTTGCAAAAGTACATTATTACCAAGATTAATTTTTTCAGAAAGCATAATTTAATTTAATTTTTTAAAAGCTTCTATTTGCACCAAGCAAAATGTCAACTTGATTTGATTCATTAAAACTGTCATCTGATAATTGGACATTCATGGGAATATTTAATTTAGAAATGTCAAAATATAATTGAGGTGGATTGCTCGTGATCGTGTCAACTAGGTATAGTACACTTGTGCAACATTTGTCAATTAATCATAAAAACAAGATTCAATTTTTAAATCAATTGATTTTTGAATCTTTGTTGTATTTTCTGAAATACCAACAGTGTTTAAAATATTATTAAGATCAGGGTTTTAAGTTTAATTTTTTTATCAAACGATTTGTTACTAGAGGTATTTGTGACCCTGTCTCTATTAACTCTAATAACTATCCTCTTTTGTTTTAATTTAAATTTTCACGGTGAGTAAAAGTACACCTTTCTGCTTGCTTTCACCTGAATTTTAAAGTTATTATCTTGTTTCCATTTGAAGAAATACTACCCAAGCTTTCAACAGCTGACCGTTTTTGCTTGTCCAAACGAAGCAGCGAATTGTGATCCTTTCGGCATGTGGCACATTTAAATGTCAACTTACATTTTCCAGGGTAGCTATTTAGACATACCTGCACATTTTTTGCTTATATATAAAAGAAATTTTTTCATTATTTAGAAGGGACTTAAATTTTTTGCATTTATAAAGTCTACAACCAGCTATAGAAGAATAAGGACACCTAATTTCACCTATTGATTTAATAACAATATGGGTTATATTGACACATTGTAATAAAACAAAAACTTGGTTGCTTATACATGATTTACATGAATGTTTTACGTGGGGTTCCCGTGTTAACATACCCCCATGTTCCTTCCCTGGGGAAGAAGTAATTGAGATACACTCAATCAGCACGCAATTGCATAGCACTTGCTTCCAGTTACTCACTGGTCAGAGCGAGGTTGTCTATCCACCCTCTACAAACTAACCAGGTTAGTACCGGAGCGATTGACTTAACACGAGCTCACCCGCGGGCACCCTCCCGTCCTCTTTTATACGGGGCCAAGTGCCTCGTCCAGCATTAGGCCTATACCCCCAACCCATATCAGTACATCGGAACCCTGAAGTTCCTTCACCGAGCCAGAGTTGGGATCACTGCCCGATGGAATCCAACCTCAAGTGTGGCGGGACTTGGTTTTTAAATGGTTTTGCCACCACGATCTCCTAGTTATAGGCCTGGTGTGCCCCCGACAGAGCTTCGTTTTGAGGCTACTTTATAGAACTCATCAAAGTAGCGTCCCAGTGGTCCCGACAGCTGGAACTGACAGAACTTGCCGGACCCCATACTGTCACCTCCGAAACGCTACCTGGTGGCTTGCAGTTTCTCATAGGTCAGCGAGTGCGTCCCTGACTGAGATAAACCTCACTTGAATCTCCTCTATTCGTCTAGGTCAGACAGTGGGATATTTAGCTCCATAAAAGACCCTGACATCAGGTGAGATTCAATCCACCCACACCGGACCCTCTTGTTAGCAGAGCTCCCTTCGCAACGTTTTAGAGTCATCGTCGAGAAACACTCGGTGAAATATGAAATGAAACATCTAGGCATAACTCTACCACACATTTCCTTCTGATCGCGTCATCCGTTACCCAGACAAGCCTGGGATTGGGTAGACAACGACCAGTTCTAAAGGTGAACGCCGTGTGGTCTGCCAACAAGCTAGTCTCCAATCCCAGTGCTTCCCGACACCTCTAACGACTGCCCTCCCTCCGTCTTCGGGCTAGTCTCGGATACTACGGAAGTCCAACATCTACAGCGACTCTTGTCCGTTCACCAGCAACAGTATGTGGGAATTTATCCTATTCATTATTATCCTGTTCTAGCAATCCATATGAAAATTACGTACCTCTGATTCTATTGTCTCCGGGACAGGAGAAGTAAAAGCAAGACTGTCCCGCCATAAGCGGGGGCGTCACATTAGATTTTATAGTTTCAACTATATCGAAATAAAACTTTTTGTTCATCAGATAGATTTCAGTGACTTGCATCCGACTTTCAGGACTGATTGAAAAGTCAACTGTATCGAAGCCTCAATAAATAGCACTGGTATACCAGTACACAACCGGGAAAAATACCTGGGAATAACGCTATATCAAAAACTAACATGGAAATCCCATATAATGGTTAAAACAATTTAAATCAACTTTAGCCTGTTGTTACCTAAATCAATTTTAGCCTGTGTACACGCGCGTGTTCTTTTTTTATCGTCTAGTCTTTTCTTTTTGTTTAGTTTAGTTAGAAAAATAAGTTTGAGAACCACTGATCTAGAACATCAGAAAACCGCATATAAAATCATTTTATTTGCAGACAATTGCGTTAATAAGAACAATGCAGTGCTGTAGTGTCTTTTGCCACCCCATGCCATTCAGAAATTTTAGGGTGAACCTCACCCCTATTTTAGAGTTGAAAATGGCTGAACGGAAATAGCCATATGACATGTCCCCATTCCTAACAAATTTGACCTGTCCTGTCGGTTTTCGAAAAATTGCGGTTTAGTACCTCAAGCAAGCTCGTTTCGTTTTTGGTAAACCACTCTGTAGAATGATGGTGGCTCACTTATTGGTCACGAACAATTCCTAATTTTTAATAGTGACTTCATTAGAATGCTACTAAGTATCTCTTTATTTTCTGTTTTTCAAATATATATAAACTACAAAACTTCTCGTTTAAAATTTCTTTTAGCTGAAACTGAATATATACAGAAAGCAACAAAGCCATAATGAAACTTTACACGGAGTAATATGAATTCCCTTACAAAATTTGTTCTAAAGTTCAGCCTACACCCACGAGAGACTACAGTAATTTGTATATTCAGCTATTTACATGACATAAAACAATTTGAAAGAAATTTTTAATACTTTTATGTTTTCTGTTAATTTTACTTCATGACTTAAAATAGTTTATTATTAAATTGCCGGAAATTAGATAGCAAGCCTTCAAAAATAAAGTACATAAAATGAATGAGGAGATATCGGCAAAGCTTTCTCTTTCTATTAAATATAAAAATTTACTATTTTGTTATAATATTATTAATTGATTGCAACAGTTTCCCTATTATTATTGTCATTTTAATAATTGTAGCAAATTTTAAATTTCACTTGAAAGGTTAGACTTTACCTTTTTTAATCTTAGCTTATGTCCGTATTTTAAGTCAATGTATTGGATGTCACGACATAAGCCGTCGTAGAAACTGAATGTTGCGATGTCTGTGTCGATTGAGTGCCACGGGTTCAAATCCAAATTGATTTTGTGTTTATACTTTAATTGTTTTAGTTATGAGGGACTACGAGATAATGCAGTACGTAGTATATATTACATATTTACTGTATATTATTTACTTTTGTGTTTATTTAGATTTACAAAAACATTTACATGATTTTATATGCAAGTGTTTGCTGTGTACCATAATAATCTTGACTATAACGAATATTTTTCTTTCATTTATAATAACCTAAGAACAACGCTCTTTTCTCTTATTTTAACGGAAATTTTTCTTTCAGTATCTTGAAGGTTTTCCATTTTAGGTTGAGGTTTGTTTGTTGGTTAGTTCTATGCATACTGTCTGCCACTTCTGCTTGAAAATCACACAAAGATAGAGTTGACATGTCGCTGTAATAACTAGTAATGACCCATATGTAGATTTAGCAAATGGTACAAATTCTGAAATACCTTTTTTTTACCGTATTCTTATTTTACATCTTCAGTAAGTAAGGTCAACCCCTCTCATATGTCGATTATGCTCTTTTATAACTTTTACGTATGGGATATCAACTTTTCCTTCTCTGTTTTGTCATACCTTTTTACTTAAAGTAACTGGCTTATTAGTGTTTTTCCAAAATATTGTAGAAAACCTGTCATTCTATTTCTGATGTATTTTAGCAGGAATTACCTTTTTGTTTTTAGTGTAGCTTCACTGAGAAAGGGAAAATTAGGTATGCTGTTCCTCCATACTGTTCCAATAAAGTGAATTCCATTTTTGTGCAAAAAAGTGATGTGGTAGAGATGTCTAACTATTATCAAAATGTACATGATGATGTACTTCTCTGGTAACATTTCTCAATAATCTTACTACATTTGCACTTATGCCCAAATCAAGTTCAGTTTGTAATCTTTTTTAGACATCATTTTTGGATCCAGTATAAATTTCAAAATAATAGGTAAATCTTATCTACTTATTACAAAAAATTTAAAGCTCATTTGCATGGTTTTAAAGTCATAGTATTAGATAATGTCTAACTTTAGCAGCTCAGAATTTTCCGAAGTCTTTCTCACATATCATAATAAGCTGAATTTTGTAACGTCTATCACACTTTTCTTCACCTTTTTAGATCCTTCTAGTTCTGAAGTATTAACTTCAGAGAGAGAGCGAAGATACAATCCACTATAACCACCCTGGCGTATTGCCGGCTAGCTTATTGTTTAGTTTGTTAAATTGCTGCATTTCGCTCTGGTTCTTTTGAGTTACAAGCTTTCTAAAAGTTAAGCGAAGGGGTGGTTTGTTTGGTTACTTGTTATAGCGTATTTATTAACTTGCTTGTTTGTTCAATTTCTTCATTGTCCTTTAATTTTATATTTAGGTTTACATTGCAAATTTATATAGTTTCTACATGCATTCCAGTTTGTTTTTGAGTTGCGCAGCCTTGGTGTAGGCTTTATGTTGATAAAGGAGTCACTAATTGTTGCTTTTATGAGCGAGTGGTCTGATGACAAGTCATAACGAGGTACAACATTTATGTATGCTGGGGATAGTCCATTGGTAATCAAGATGTCTAGAAGATCTGGTATATCTCCAGGATTAATTGGCCAATAAGTTGGTGTGCCCGTTGATTAATCTGAGCATTTTTTTCATGTATGAGTTTGAGTAGTTCTCTGTCTTTCGTTATTACAAGTTGAACCCCAGTGCGTATGTTTACTATTGTAGTCTCCTCCTGACTCCTTAATTTTCGACCTAGTATTTGAAACAAATAGTCAAAATTGTCTATCTTTAAGTTATATTTTGGCGGGCAGTATACTGCTGCAATTGTTATTGTGGCAACAGTTCAACTAAAATATAGGTAGCCTGGAGGGATTCTTGTTCACATTTCAATAGTCTGCAGATATGGAAAAACAACTTACAAGTATTGAGGAAACTATTTGTATGATAAGAAATGCGCTAATAAAATAAAGAAGGGTTTATATCGGGCTCCGCCTTTGCTCTTCTTAGTATGTGTTAGTGGGGAGATATTCAAGCATTAGGCATTAAAGCTATTTATTTAGTAAACTACAAACTAAGCATTTCATGATATTAATTTTTCCCAGAATTCAAGAAATTATTTGGCAAATTATGACCAAATATTCTCTTTCCTTTTAAATTAGTAGCGTACAATTTTTAGTCATAATGATTAAAAATAAAATAATTATTCTTATAAAAGCATAATCAAAATAATTTGAGAAATCTAAACTCCTAACCAAAGTGGTCACAGCCTATAATAAAAATTTATAGAACTTTTGCATGGGGTATTTCCCGAACTATATTTACCTATCATTAATTAAATTCCCAACAAATCAGTAGTACTGGATCAATACAGCACAGTTACTGGTACGCAGTACTTGATATTAGTCAAGTAAATATTTCTTACAATGGTAACATAATAGCTGTATGCTGGCAGAAAACAACCCTATACTGTACCAGATACCCTATATTATTTGCCATTGCTGTGCCAGTGCCTTTGGTTCTTGCACTACAGGATCATGTCAGCATTGGGCCAGCATTAAAATGTTTGTTGGGATGGTCTTGAAAGGAACTTGTTTAGTGTGGAATGAATGATGGAATTAATGAATTTAGTGGAATTTAGTGTGGATGTTGATTAATGGAACCTTTATTTTATTACATTATTGTTGTTTTGTTGCCCCTGACCACTTCTGTGTAACTTACATTTTGGTTTGCAAATGTACAGTTGCGATCATTCGATAAGGAATGATGAAAAAATGGTGATTGCCGGTTTTTCAGTTTTTTTGTACAATGTATGCTGTAACTCGAGCATATTTGTAAACTGGACAATTATGATGTTAAAATACAAAATGTTCTTGAAAACCATATAATAAATTTACATTTACATCGTACAAAAAACAGGAAAATCGATGGTTATGATTTTTCATCGTTCCTTAGCGAATGATCGCAACTGTACCTAGTTTGGGTCCTATAGTACTGGGAGTTACTCTTGTTGTATTCTGTTGTAAGTGGAGTCTGTTGTTAATTTAATAAAGCTGTTTTTGTTTTAAAGGCCTTTAAAACAAAAACTGCTTTATTAGATTATACTAAAGAACGGGTGTATTTATGTGTTACAATTTGTAATAGAATTCAGATCCTTTGTTGTTGGCCAGATAGGCTCCCCCACACAAAGTGCAAGTTGCTGGAGTATCTTTATTTTCCCAAAAAAATCAAAAAATTAAAACCATCAAATGGCATTTGTATTTCAATGGCATTCATTTCAAACTTTTGAATATTTCAGTTTTATATATTTTCTAAATTTGAAAAATAAATTTAAAAATATAATATTAAGTCTAAATTAAAAAAAGTTAAACTAATTCTATATTTCACAAAAAAGATTTAAATTTACGAATTTTCAAAACGTTTTACCTAGTAAACAAAAATTATTGATTTAAAGAATAAAAAATTGCTTGTGCTAAATCCGCTCCTGGTTTTAACGTAAGTTTGCTTATTCGATCCAACGTTAGGACTTCATTGAAGAAAAAGATAGAATATGTACGATATAATTCATGTAAAAAGAACAAGAAGTGATACGTAATTCTGTGATAGAATAAACAAACACGCCTATTACAAGTGGTGGAAGAAGCGGGTAATTTAATTTCAAACGTCAAGTCTTATTATTTTCTTATTTTCATTAAAAAGTAACAAGGATTTCATTTATTTGTTGCACGAGAACAATAAAAATATAATCGTTTTGTAATATTAACAATTAGTTTTATAAAAAAGATTCAAAGTTAGTCTTTAGAAAACAAAGGTTTTTGAAAAGAACTTGACAGGTGCAAAGCAGCGCGCATGTTTAGTCACTGTCTGGAGCGTGATAGTAGGGCTCGCAAATTAAAATTTCGGTTTATATTATTTTCCTAAGTAAATATGTTGTTTAAAGAATTCGTTATTAATTTGCGGTAGTTTATTTAACTATAAAATAATATGGTGCTTTATTATTATAAAAGATAACAGTTTCGAATTTCTTTTTAAGCTGTTAACCTATTTGCTGCTGTTTATATTACTTTAATCACAATGTCTTGTTCTGTCCAACTTAAAACACGAACCAGCACCGTAAAGACTAAAAAAGTAAACAACGTTATTCACAGGACTACTAGCGAAACTATAAGACTAGGCGAGCCCGAAGTTTTAATAAATAATTCCTCCAGACAGGTTATGACTGCATTAACAATTTCACCACCTCCTCCACTAAAGAAGTCTAGTTGCTCATTTCAAATTACAGGTGTTAGTGTTACACAAAGAACAGACTTTACTGGTGAAGATTCTGCAGACGATCTCGACGAATCTCATACCGATGATATATCGCGAGTGACTGACAATGAAACTCCAAGTTTTTCAGAAGACACTTGTTCTCGAGATGCTGATGACTTTATCGGATCATGTAGTGCATTGTGTTCAGTGACCGTAATACCAACTAGTTCACAGTTTGGACTTGCTCTTGTGCCTTCGGAGGCTTGTGTTGATCCTAGTGATGTTTCCGAAAGTTCAGTTGATTTAATAATAAACAAGGCTAGTGCTTCATTAAGTGCAACATCAAATGTAATGACATCCGTACAGGCTTCAGTCATTCCCGCTGCTACACCATCTCTGCTTAAATCTGCGACATCTCCAGATATACCGTATACAACTACAGCTCGTTTTCCAGGAACACGCTTCACGGTTGTGAAAATAGAAACCTCTCAACCATTTCGGCGTGGGCGCTGGCTTTGTATGGATTACTTAGATAACTCGATTTATACACCGAAGAACGCATTAACATATAATTCTCCAGATTCTCCAGAAATAAGTTGTACCTATCAACAAGCACAGGTTACATGCACTAATACAACTGCACAGTCTTCGCAAGCTAATATTAATTTTGGGACCAAATATGTAAATGTGTTAGCTAGTACCCAGAGTACCTTGCGACAAAATATTTCAGTTCAACCAAGTCAAGTTCAGGCGTGTGGTTTGAATGTTACTTCGCTAAGTCAGTCTTATTCTGCGTATCCATCAACTGCGGTTTCAAATCCATTAAATATTCAGACTCAAGATCTCGCCAGACAGCAATCCGTTCCATATGATTTTAAAGTACAAAATCCAGTACAGTATGTTCAAAATTTACCTTTAGGTAGCACAATTCCATCTAAACAGTATCCTGTAAATCAACATACTGGTATTCAACAACCACAAGGTGCTTTGCCATCTGGAATCATGCCGTATCAACAAACACAACCTGTAAGTACTCAACAGCCTCAATCTTCAGCTGTGCCACAGCCACAATTTATTAATGTTCCACAATCTGTCAATATGAGTGGTCAACAATATCAATCAGTAGCAACTCGATCAAATCCTATTGTAACTCAACAACCAATTCCTATTAAAACCCAACAGTTAGATCCTACTGTTAGAATTCAGCAATCAAATCCTACTGGAACTCAGCATTCAAATCCTACTGGAACTCAACAATCAAATCCTATTGGAATTCAGCAATCAAATCCTGCTGGAATTCAACAATCAAATCCTACTGGCACTCAGCAATCAAATCTTACTAGAATTCAGCAATCAAATCCTACTGGAATTCAGCAACCAAATCCTGCTACAATTCAGCAATCAAATTTTACTGGAATTCAACAATCACAACAACCTCAGCAAATAAAGCGTAATACTGCCATCCAACCAACTAAACCTGCTGTAGGCCAATCTCAACCTGTTCCAACTCAACAACTGAGTCAGCAACAAAATGTTGCAACTCAACAGCTGCAAAACATTACAGGGCAACTTCCTCAAAATGTTGGAACTCAACAATTGCAAAATCCAGGAACTCAACAACGCCAACAAAATGTGGTTCAGCAACCACTGCAACAACAAAATGTGGTTCAGCAACCACTGCAACAACAAAATGTGATTCAGCAACCACCGCAACAACAAAATGTGGTTCAGCAACCACCTCAACAACAATATGTGGTTCAGCAACCACCTCAACAAAATGTGGTTCAGCAACTACCGCAACAACAAAATGTGGTTCAGCAACCACTGCAACAACAAAATGTGGTTCAGCAACAACCGCAACAACAAAATGTGGTTCGCCAACCACCACAACAACAAAATGTGGTTCAGCAACCACCACAACAACAAAATGTGGTTCAGCAACCACCGAAACAACAAAATGTGGTTCAGCAACCACCGCAACAACAAAATGTGGTTCAGCAACCACCGCAACAACAAAATGTGGTTCAGCAACCACCGCAACAACAAAATGTGGTTCAGCAACCACCGCAACAACAAAATGTTAGAACTCAGCAACCGCAATATGTAGTAGGTCAACAAACACAGCAGTCTTATGTAGTTGCATCACAACAAAATATCAGTAATATCCAACAACCACAACCTGTGCAGTCATATGCAGCTGGATCTGCACAGTCACAATATAGTACAACTCAACAAAAGCAAACTATTAGTGTTCAACAATCATACCAGACTCCATCCTCAACACAGCAATATACTGGTGTGCAACAATCGCAATATGGTGGAGTTCAGCAACAACCTATTGGGGTTCAACAACAGCAACCAACTAGCCTCGCTAGTGTTCAACAACAAGCTATTGGGATTCAGCAACAGCCTATTGGAGTTCAACAACCTCAACTCACGAGCCCCATTAGCACACAACAACTTATTACACAAACATCCATTAGTCCTTCTGGTACTCAGCTGCAGCCTATGGGAATTCAACAACCACAGACTATTGGAGTACAGCAACAACTAGCTACTAATCCTACTAGATTCCAACAGCAGGCCATTGGGTTACAACAGCAGCAACCCGCTGGAATTCAACAGCAGCAACCCACTGAAATTCAACAGCAGCAACCCATTGGGGTTCAACAACAGCATCAACCTATTGCGGTTCAACAACAGCAGCAACCCATTGGGGTTCAACAACAGCAGCAACCCATTGGGGTTCAACAACAGCCTCTAGGGCTTCAACAGCAACAACTCACTCAGGTTCAGCAACAGCCTCTAGGGCTTCAACAGCAACAACTCACTCAGGTTCAGCAACAGCCTATTGGAGTTCAACTGCAACAGCCTGTTGGGCTGCAACAACCTCTGTCTATTAGAATTCAACAGCCTGTTGCAGTTCAGCAACAGCAACCCATCAGGGTGCAACAGCAGCAACCTGCTGTTCAACCGCTGCAACAACAACCTGTTGCATCTCAACAACATATTGGAGTTCACCCGCTACAACAACAACCTGTTGTGTCTCAACAACATATGGGAGTTCAACAAATCACTGGAATTCAACAACAGCCTGTTGGAGTGCAACAGCAACAATCTGCTGTTCAACAATCTATGGGAATTCAGCAACCGGCTATGGGAGTTCAACAACAACAACATATTGGAGTTCAACAAGCTGTTGGAGCTGTTGAACAACAGCCTGTTGTAATGCAACAACAGCAATCACCTATTAGAGTTCAACAACAACCTATTGGAGTTCAACAGCAGCAACCTATTGCAGTTCAACAACCTATTAGAGTTTCACAACAACAACCTTTTGGAGTTCAACAACAGCAACCCATTGTAATTCAACAACAGCAACCCACGATTCAACAACAGCAACCCACAATTCAACAACAGCAACCCACTATTCAACAACAGCAACCCACTATTCAACAACAGCAACCCACGATTCAACAACAGCAACCGATAGGTGTTCAACAGACTTGGTCTTATGGATCTTTACAGCATACAGGACAGTCCTATGCAGTAGGATTACAACAATCACCTTACCTAGGAAATCAACAATCACAAACTAATATTCAACAAATTCAACCGTATCATATTCCATCTCAAACTTCTATAATTACCAGTGTTCAACAACAGCAACCAGTTGAAATGCAACGAACATATCCAATGGGTTCTCAATCACAATTCTCTACTGGTCAAGCGTACATTCAAAATCAAACTAAACCTATTGTAACATCGCAATATGCTCAACTTCAACAAACACAAGTAAATGCAGTTCAACAGATACAACCTGCTAGCATTCAGCAAGTTTATCCTTCTCAATCACAAGTCGCTGGACTTCAACAAATCTATCCTGTGGTCACTCAACAATCTATGGGAGTTCAGCCATATTATCCACAACAATCCACACAGCAATTAACCAATAATTATCCTGTCATAACGCAGCAATCACAGTATTCTGCAGTTCAGCAACCATATACAAGTGTTCAACAAATGCAATCTACTGGACTTGGACAATCACAGATTCCTGGAGTGCAACAATCGCTAAGTGGCCAACAAATACAGTACACAGCCCAGAATTATGCTGCAGTATCCCTACAAAGCCAAACACCTTATTCCCCCCAGGCAACAAGTCAGGCTGCTCCAACTCAAGGAGCAGTAGTAGCATCTGCACAAAATCTAGTCATAACTGGTCAGAGTTTACCACAAACAACATCAATAGGAGCTGGTGATACTAGCCAAATCCACTTGGAAGGATCTCGAACTTCTGAAGCATCAGTTCCACATGTAATAAGATTATCTCTTGCACCTTTATTAGAAGAAGCCCTGGCAGGAACAAGTATGGGGAGTTCCACAAGCTCTGCAGCATCAGCTCTACCTTTTAAATCTATTCTGACTACTGCCGGTACATCCAGTAGTACAGAACCAAAAATAGTATTTCCACCTATGCCAGATCCAGTTCCCGATCCACTATACTACGCTCATCTCAAGTAAGTGATAATAAAATTTATATTTTATGCTTATATTTTATTACCTTAGATGCAAACTGTTCTAAGCCCCGCAATGATTAAATTGATAAAAATATATTCAAAGATGTAATTCCTTAACTTAACTAAGAATAATAATCATAATCTTAGGATAATTTGTAACTAACCAGGGTAATAAAGTTAATACAAAAACAGCATCTTGAATTGCAATAATTGCTTTTAAAACTTTAAAAATAATCATTTTTAGTCATTACTTTTATTACAATGCTAAATGTTTTGTGAATTTTGTAATGATAAAATTATTACAGTTTGAGAATTGCTGAAATAGTGAATCATAGGTGTATTTGTTTTATAATGTTATTGATTGCGTCATTTAACACATAACTTCAAAGAAAAACTTTAAATTGTTAATCCTTTGATAATAATTATGACATTTTAACAAAAAGGTTGCTTTACTGAGTCGCTATGGTTGAATATCTTGAAAACGGTTTTTGCGGTAAAACTGGCTTTATTTATAGTTCCATAAAAAAACCAAATTACGGAAAATTTAAATAAAGAAGAAAAATGGGCCTGAAACTCGCAAATATTTTGTCATTTCCCATTGAATCACAAAATTTCATAAAAACTTAACTAAACTAAACTTACATTAATTACAATCCACATTA
Source organism: Agrypnus murinus (assembly GCA_929113105.1). Lineage (NCBI taxonomy): Eukaryota > Metazoa > Arthropoda > Insecta > Coleoptera > Elateridae > Agrypnus > Agrypnus murinus. The sequence goes on along the minus strand of OV816023.1, from coordinate 109,805,576 downwards.
TATATGAGATTCAAAATGACACGTTAGTTTTTCAAACATTCCTCTTATTTCCCACTGGATTACAAAATCTTATGAAAACTTTTGACAGCTATAATAAGAACTGTAAAATTATTAATACCTATTGTTTTCCATCCTGTTACTTATAGCAAATTTCAAGGAGCACTTCAGTTTGCATAATATTTTTTTGTTTCTCATCAAATTGCAAAATTTTGAGAGAACCGTTAGAACTCCTACTTAGGTCTCTAACTAAAACTGCCAAATGAACAAAATTAATTACAACATATTTTATACATGTCATTCAAAATGGCATATAATTTTCCAAATATTCCTCTTATTTCTGATTGGATGGCAAAATCATTTTTAACCAAGTTCAAAACCAAACAGTTACGTGGAATAACGGGCTTAGGATCATTTAACTTTTAATTTTTACACTTGTTATATTTTAATGAAATCTAACACACAGGATTCTTGGACCAAGATAAAAGAAAAAGTTCCCAAGTCACAACCTGAAGAAGATTTGTAACCTCTTGATACCACTAAAGGTCATAGGTCGTCATTATAGATTGATCAAACGCTTTCGAATAACAGAAAACTCACTTATTTACATTTCATTTTTTTAACCTCTAGATGCCATTGGAATGATTTTTACTGGTTACCTCTTAAATAGCCCTTCTCAGTAGGCAATAGTTTTCGAAAGACTTGATTATTAACTAAGTTAGTTGAATATATTTTTCTGATTTTTGGTGACCTCCAGAGGTCAGTGGAATGATGTTTATTTGTTGCTCTTTACATAGTCTTTCTCAGTAGGACTTTTAACCCTTGATGACTTCCAGATCACTGGAATGATTTTTACCTGATTCCTTAGCTTCAATCTTTCTCAGTAGGCCAATAGCTCTTCAATGACACCGCATTTCATTATTTATGCTGAAGTTTGATTACTAATCTTTGCTGACCTTTAGAGATCACTGGAACAATTTTTATTTGTTGTTCTTTTCATGGCCTTTCTCAGTAGGTCAATGCTTTCGAATGATATTGTACTTCATTATATATGTTGAAGTTGGACTTTTAACTTTTAATGACCTATAGAACTCACTAGAATGACTTTTACTGAATTTCTCAATCTTTTTTAATATGTCAATAACTTTCTAATGACATTGCACTTGATTATTTACTTTCACATTGCATTCTTGACTTTTGGCGATCTCTAGAGGTTACTAGAACAATTATTACTGGTTTTCTCAGTAGGTCAATAATTTTTGATATAGGTTTCCTGATCTTTATTGGCTCTACTTGTAAAGTAGCTGCCAAAAACAAATTTCAAGAAACAATTTTTGTTTCCTATTTTTCCTTGTTTTACAATTTTTTAATTTAACACATAAAAGTTTGATAATTTAGTAATTCAAGAAGGGTTATTAAAGTGAAAGAAATAGTGGTATGTTACATTACCATCTGTAGACTGCAATCTGCAGTGGTGCAGCTGCATGAGCTAGTGTTTGGAGTAGTGTTCTAGCAAAAGTTCCTATGAAATTTTACGAACCGGTGAGAGATAAGATAAATATTTTAAAAAATGAAGTGCTATTTGAAATCTGTAATGTGGTGGAATACAATTTTGATAATTTGAATGCTTTGATTAGAATTCTATATAATCGGCTCAGAGTTCTAACAAAAAATCTTATGAAAGTTTACTATCTGATGAGAAATAAGAAAGATATTTTGAAAACTGAGCTGCTATCTTTAATTTCATGTATAATATGTGATGTAATTAGTTTTGTTCAATGTGACAGTTGGATTAGAAATAATTTTGTACAATCTGTCAGACCTGTTTCGAGTTCTGGATGGAGAGTTCTTGTCAAAAGATTTTATGAAATATTGCCAACTAATGACAAATAATAGAAAAATTCGAGAATAAGACGTCATTTTAAATCTCATACTGTATATGGGATGTAATTGATTTTGTTTAATTTGACAATTTCTGATTAAAGTTCTGGGTAGCAGTCGAAGAGTTCTATCAAAAGTTTATGAAATTCTGGTAAAATATTTGCAAAAATCTGAGATCCATTTTTGTTTTTGTTATTTTCCTGTAATTGTGTTTTTATGGAACTATTTATAAAACCTATCAGGAACTATAGAACTATATTAGTTTTACCGAGAATTCTAAAAAGACTGGTATTTTTTTCACTAGTTTTTTATAGCGCGAATTTATTGGGCAGTTTCTCTTTCTATCGCAGTTTGAGGATTTTTTTCTTCGGAAACATAATATTTCTAATGGTTTTATTTGAGAAAAATATTTTTAAAACTACTTTTTCTAGTAAGGATATTTATCAAGTTGCTCAATTTCTTAAACGAGATTGATAAAATACTCTTGTATAGTTTAGTAAATATTTTTTTTAATAGTTTTTCACATTTTCTTGAATAAAACCTTATATTAATATTATTTCATTGAATTCAGAAAAAAAATCCTCTTCGGCGATGGCAAAGACTATAGCAGTCATTAAAAAAAATCACATTGACCTTAGATCTCAAAGATAATTAGAGGAAATAATTGAAGATTTGCTTCCGTGTATGTTGGAAATTTTCTAGTATGTGTGTATAAAATTTTGTTTTGCTAGTTTAAACCATTTCCCAGATATTCAACTGTTCCCATACATTATAGCAATCCTGTATAAACCATTGAAATATATGAGGATGGGCTGAAAAGTTCGTAGAATGAAAATGAAAAACAAGTTTTAACTGTTTAGGAAATTTATTTTATTTTTCAATATACTTATTATACCTACTCAATTTGGTTTTGTCAAGCCACCAAAATATTCATTTATAGCAGCTTTCACATCCTTGTCTGTTACAAATTCCTGGCCTGCTGGCCTAATGTATTAATCTCTGGGCTACAACATTTGGTTGTGGTAAAAAATGGTGTCTTTCTCGCTGAATCAGGCTAGGCTGATTTTCTTGACTGTTTTCACTTTTTTGACTGAAATCGTTTGGCCTTGAAGATAGTAAATTAGTAGAAACTATGCCGCTTGTATGTCATTATACACTTTTCAGCCCATCTTTGTAAATATAACCTTCTAGTATCGCAATCATTTGCATTTTAAAAATGAATACAACTGGCATGGATAGTATTAAAAATGCAATTTTTATGCCTCATGTGATGGGAGGCAAACCAACTCATTTAAAGCGAATACGCCTCATATTGCAATTTAGCATATGCTGTGTGTGTAAAAAGTTCAGAAAAGGCTAAATACGTTGAGAACTGTTTAATTGATTGGAAATAATTTTGATACAACTAGAAGAGGGAATTGCAAACTCATTGGTGAATATACTGGGTGACCACGAAATAGGTAATAGATTATACCTTTTTTTGTTATTTAATAAAATTGTAACCTTATTTTCCACTTCTGGTATGGCCAGAGGTTATATCAACTTTTTACTTTTAAATAAAATTGTTTTTTAAATATTATGGTAAAATTTGCAAAATGTAGATGTGTCACATAATGGCATTTTATTTCGTCATGGCAAAAAAACTCATTTTTTTAATAAAAAAAACTAAATGATAATTAATTTTAAAGTTTTTTTAAATTTAAATAATCCTGCCTTATTGTTATTGCACATTTAAATTGTTGCTTTAATTTTATGCCAATAGTGTACTGGATTTTCATAAAATATCAAGAAAAATTATTGTAATGCCTTCCTAAAAACTACCTACGTTTTTGTAATTTAGTAGACTTAAAAACACATTTTATGAATAATTCAGTATGTTATTGGTATTAAATTAAAGCAAATAAAAGAACAATTTAAAATGTGCAATAAAAATTAGGTAGGGATATTTATAAAAAATAGTTGTATGACTATTTAAAAATTAAAAAAATTTATTTTTTATATTTGTTTTTGTCCCAACAAAATTTTTAAACAAGGTACTGACAGCAAAACTCTTAAAGTTCATCATTTTTTTGTTTTCAAAGCTAACTTCAAAAATTAGCATCTAAACTTCTTACTAAGAAATTGAATTTTCAACGATTTTGAAATGAAATGTTATGGTGTGATATTGATGTTTTGCAAATTTTACAATGAATAAGAATATTAAAAAACATACATAGTCTGTTGTATTTAAAAGTAGAAAGTTCAAAATTTGATATCACTTCCGGCCAAATGGGAAGTGAAAAATAAGATTACAATTATTTTAAGTTGCGCATATAGGTGTTTTTAAATTTCAAATTAATTGGTTTAATAACAAAAAAGTTGTAGCCTGATACTACCTCATTTCGTGATCACCCAGTATTCTGTCTTTATTTGCTTTAAACATTGTGATAAGTTAGAATAATGGCATGCTGTTAGAGTAACTTATGGAATCTCCACAGTTTATTTATTTTAAAAAAATAACTGCAAATAAGACAAAAATGGCAGCACCCACGAAAATATAGGAAATTGATCTAAAATTTAACAATAAATTCAAAGTTGAGATATGTATTCTATAGGATATTTTATTAATAAAAAAAATAAAATTACTTGCAATTTAAATAAAATTGTCATATATCATCGTCAGCGATGAAAAAACTTCCTAAGCATGCGAGTGTTCACGAGAAATTTTTTAAGAAGGAATTAAAAATCAGAAAAATTATGGAGTAGAGAGAAATAAAAAAAATCTAAGAGAAAGAAAAGGAAAGGAAATTGAATGTAGCATTACTTTTTATTTTTCCACTTGTTTTTCATAAAACAGTCTAATTAACGAAATTTTTTATGTCAAATTTCTGCTTGCAGAAAATTTTGAATATTTAGGAAGTTTTTTATTTCTGTACCTTATTTATATCAAGGATATCATTGTATCAAGTTTGTTTCAAGCATTAAGCAGTTTAGTAATACAGTTACATTTAGTAATTTTCCCTGTGCACTTTTTACACAAATTGTATTATATTGGATTTTGTCTAACAATAAAAAGAAGTTAGAAATGTAAACCAAAAAAGATTTAATTAAATAAATAAGAGAAAAATCAAAAATTATAAATACGTAGATCAATAAGTGTCAGGATACTTATCAAGATTATTAATCAATATATTCATTGTTTTTAAATACTTTTAATCTTTGAGAATTCAAGATTTTTTAAATGCAATACTAAACTTTGCTACATACATTTATTGGATATGAAGGTGATACAAATCTTCCTGTTAAAGCAATTTTTATTAAGTACCTACAATTGGGACGTGACCTTATTTCGCAATTGTTAAATGTTTTTATCTTATATGAACTCATTTGCACATACATATATCATTTTGTTTAAATTAATAAAATTCAATTATATAGAGGTACGTGTATAGTATGTATAAGGATGTAAATCATATATACATAATGAAATCTAATTTATTTCAAATCGATCAAAATATTATTATATTATCAAAAGTTATCATGCAGGCACCAGACAAAATTGAATGAAATAAATACATTAAACATTATAAAATTAGTAACCATGCTTGTCACTCACAAAGAAATTATATATACAAATGCATAAAAGTTGACCCTCTGTAAAAAGAGGTCTTGAAAAATAAAAGTGGCATCATGAACCACAAAATGGAACATTTCATAATTAAGTGCTAATTAGATACCGACTAAGTACCCAAGAAGCAATTTAATGCTCCTGTAAATTTTATAAAACTTGTGACAGTGCACAATGGCTGTAACTGTTCAAAAATTAGCAATAATTCGAAAACAAAATTGTTTTTAAATATTTATTTATTACTTGTTCAACAGTGAATGTCTGCATTTTAATGTCCCAAAAGAACTTTTTATAAAAAGCAATGCAAATCTAGAAAATGATTGTCAAAGTCAAGAAAGAACAAAAGTGTATTTTTACCCACACCTTTAGTGGAAATAAATTATGAATTATTTGTTCTAAAGAAATCTTTTTTAAATACTATGTATTATCATTCAAAAGATTGATAATTTTACTTGTGGCAAATTTTAACTTATTGATTATAGTTGTTAGGTAGCCTTTAAAACAACGTGAATCACCATGAGTGAATGGTTTCACAATTTAAAAGTGAGTTTTAATACTGCTCCCACAGTTTCCCTCAAATTAGACCTACTCAGAAGTATTTCGTATTTAATGAACAATTCCTGCTACAAAGTAATTTACCGATAGTATGTGATATAAATAACCATAATAAACTATAACTTATATTAATATGAATAATACAATAATATGGAGAATCTTGGCTGGAGAAAATGGGCGATTTAAGTCAGGTACGATGCACTCAGTTATGGTATCAGTAATCTACATGCAATAATTCACACAACACTGCATTGCAAACATTATTTGAAATGATATGGAAAAATAAATACAATAAAATATTAAAATTCCACTTATATAACAAAATCAAATTACTGGAGGCACGCTCAAATGCAACATAAACATTTTTTCGCAGTGACAAAGTTATTATTTTTCAACATATTTTTGATATCTGAACGCAAAACAAACTGGGAAATAAAGTACACCCTAATATATACAGTGCTATTATATTGAAATAGCTATATATATGGGTCATTTTATTCTGAACTCAACCACCGGCTAGGTCCAAAAATTGGCGCAAGTTAGAAAGGCCAGTAGGGGCTCATTTTAAAGCTTGAAACCTCTACTTCCGATTGTCACAGGTGTCCTATATAAAGAAATTTATATTTGACCTCTAAAACAGGGTAAATACGCATCCAGATTCAAAAAAAGTTTTAAAAGTTGAAAAAGAAATATTTTTAAAATTTTTTGTAATGGCATCGCATTCTTCGTCAAAGAATACATAAATTTTGTCCACTATGCTTTTTCCTAGAGTGCTTCAATTTCGAGCAAAATTGAGAACTACAATTTGGCATTTTTGAAAGTTTATCATTTTTTTCATCGAAAATGGTGTCAGATAGAAAGAAAAAATGATAGATTAAAAAATGCTTATTTTTACTCAATGAATACGAAAAAATTACATGAATGAATTACAGACCTATTTAAAGTGATTTTGAAAATTACGGTTATAGGTGTTGCCTATCTATGGGCTTGAATAATATAATTAAAACCTTCTAAAATGATGAAAATTTTCAAAATCGCTTTAAATCAGTCTGTAATTTTTTTTCATATTAATCAAGTAAAAATAAACATTTTTTTTCTGACGCCATTTTCAATGAAAAAAATGATAAACTTTCAAAAATGGCAAATTGTTGTTCTCAATTTTGCTCGAAATTGAAGCACTCAAGGAAAAAAACGCAGTGGTCAAAATTTATGTATTCTTTGACGAAGAATGCGATGCCATTAAAAAAAATTAAAAAATATTTCTTTTTAAGTTTTTCAACTTTAAGATTTTCTTTTGGAACTGGATACGTGTTTACCCTGTTTTAGGGGTCAAATATAAATTTTTTCATATAGGATACATGTGACATTCGAAAGTAGAGGTTTCTACTGGCCTTTCTAAGTTGCGCCAATATTTGGACCTAGCCGGTGTTTCAGAAGTTCAGAAAGAATGACCCATATATATCATATAGCAGTATGTGCAATATACTCTATTGCATTTAAAAATTAATCAAATAAAAGCATTATGCACACATAGGCAGCCAATTCTACAGTACACTATTTTATACGATTTACATATATTGCATAGTAAATAAATAGCACTGTACATAGTAGGTAGTGGTTTCTTCTCAAAAACGCCCAATGGATTAGCACTGCGACAGTTTATTTAATAATTTTTGTTATAACTTGAATATTATTATTAATGTTAAAAAGCTGGGGTTTTTTAAGCAGGGTAATATTTACATCTTCATTCAATTTTGTCTAGCCCCATTTCTTATAGAATTAGTTCATAAGAAAGTTCCTTATGCATGATCGATGTCAATATGGTAATTATGTAATAGTTATTAAATACGTTTAAGACACAACTCTTTCTACATAAATCTTAAATAATTAACACATTTCTTATTGTCTTCAGCTGGCCTATGGGTAAACCGAGGTAAGTGTAAATATCAGGTGATGGCTTTAACATGTATAGAAAACATCAAACTATTAACATAAATAGAAGTCAAAGTGTCAGTCGTGTCATATCAATTGAGCAGTTTTATATTACATTCGTCTTGAATGAGAATATATGCACTTTTATTACATACACTACCAATAATAAAAAAATCAGAGAAGCTAAAACTTAAATATGAAAAAATTGAAACTTGTGGTAATCTTTTTCCTCTTTATGGATAACTTAATAATAACATAAGAAAATTATTAGCATTATTACGATAGTTTTGCATTGTAAATCTCAATACAATCTTTTATTAACCTAAAGAAAACCTTCTTTTAAATTATAACCAACAATTTCCATTTCAACTAAGACTTGAACCTGTGTTGATGACGACAGGTGTAGTCAGACGTGACACGACATAGATGTAACTGACATACTTCACTGATCTTGATGTTGAATTTTAAGAGCAATATTTCTATTTCATGTTATAGTTGATAGAATTATATTGCATCATTTCAGTGTTTGTGATTGTATCTTTTGTCTACGTTTGTTATGTTAGGTCTAAGTCAATATGTTTTAATTCTATACTTTGATACAAAATATGTCACCTGTTTCAATAGGTCTTGTATTTTATGTGACAAAGACAATTAAACTTTATCATGAGGTTACCGCTGTATATGAGCCAGTGCTTGTAACTGCAATAAAACAACTGCAATTTGGTTTTCTAACTTTAGTTTACATTGTGCTTGCAAAGGTGGTTGTGCACGAAAATCTTTGCTTTTATAAGTTTTTTATGCGGAATTTTAGTTTAAATTATATTGTTACTTGTCAAATTAAAATGCAAGGGTTTATTGCAGTTCTAATAAACTAATTTAAACAATAGAATTTAATGGTTTCTAAACTAACTAAATTAACCGGTTTTATAGAAATAAATTAAAATGGGCATTTACTGTGATATTTTAAGCTCAATTTCAAGCTTAACAGTTGTCCAATCATGGATGATTATTAACAAACTACTCCTCCCAGGCGGTTATATTTTTGAGCATGTAGCAAATAAAAAAAAATGCTTAGAAAAATAACACAGCCACACAAAAAAAAGGGTCTTTTTCGGGTCTGGGGATCAGACCATGTTTTCTATATGTTTTTGTGGTCGCTGAATTCGAATCCGGGGTCCGTTTAACCCTATCACGTCAGGATTTTGTCATACCTCAAAAAACCACCCAAAAAATTGGGCTGTTTGGAAGGTAAATAAATAAATAAATAAATTAAATTAATGAACAAATAAACAAGGAATAACAAGTACATCAAATTTCAGTCTTTCTCTTTTTTAGAACTATAACGGGTTCTCTTTTCATCAAAAGATCGATTCAAAGATTTTCGCTTTCTATTTTCTTTTGGTATATATTTTTATCGGTTTCGATAAACAGAAACTTTAGTGTTTGGTTCTAAAAGATTTTTCGCTTTTAGGAATGAAGCTAAAAACTCAGAACCATCTTTTGCTAAACCCAAGTTTCGAACAAGATCATTTAACTCCGACTGGAAGACCGATGATGGAACTGCTGGTTTTTTGTCACGTGATGCATATTCTGTTTTGCTTTCATCATTGTCATCGCTCTCTGATTCATTTTCTTCAGAGAAATGTTCGTCAATTTCCATTGATTCGATGCCTCCAGATATACGATCGGTTTCAGTTTCACACTTTTTCCGTTCAACTGAATCTGGAGCCGTTAAAGATTTAGTGTTTATTACACAATAGTGTTTTTATTCTTTATATTGAAACCTTTCATTTGGTTTAAACTGAAGAAGCAGTCTTCCTCGTGGCCAGGATTACTCCAAATAGCTGGACTATAGTACCTTATATCTTCTTTATTCTTCCATTTTTTCCAACGAGTTAGCATCTTTTTGTAACAGTTGCAAGTGATGTGTGGAATCCAGCTGTTGACCAGATCCATCTTTAATTTGAAAATTTCCTCACACGTTTTACGTATATCGTCGTCAATGGGTTTTTGCCAAGAAGTTACCTCGAATTTAGAGCATATGTAGCAAAAAATGTCATGATTTACATGACAATCATGGGTTTGTGGAACCATTTCAAATTGTTTTCTTGTAGTATTAAACCCTATATTAGCCAAGTTACCAACTAATGTAGAGCTGCGGTCGCATGATGACGATGCCTGCGGGCCCGCTTTCTCACCCTGACCAATTTTTGTTTCTGAATCCCTGCATCGTAATAGGTGCTTTACCTGTGTCTGCCATGACGGCTGAAAGCTATCATCCAGTTACTCAGCCGGATAGCGGAACAACTGCCTGCCGTCACTGCGAGGACACAGATAGGACAACCATCCGTAAGATAAAGTTTGTTGGCAATTTGAGTCTCAATGTAATATGCATTCAATAGAGCTGAAAAGCCTTAATTATGGCGTTTTTTTAAGGTTATGGGGTTATTGCATTATAGGATTATATGCGTTAAAAAGTGATGAAAAGTCTCAATTACAGTGAAGCCTCGTTGATCCGAATCTACGTTAATCCGAAAACCACTATAATCCGGACCAGCAATTTATTTACATTGGTTTTATTGTAATCCGGATTTAAAGGTTTTGATAATCCGAACTTTAGAATTAATTGTTTTTATTCCTCAAGTTTTGTTTATAGTAACGAATGCAATGTTTATTCAGATGTGTAATTTGATACAAAACTACCATTGTAGATAAAATAAATGATTTTATTGTATTTATGTTTACGTTATATTTGTCTGGCAAATTCTTATTATAAAAAGTAACGTATTTTTTAGAAGTGGATACATTGCTTATTTGTCTGGCAAATTCTTATTATAAAAAGTAACGTATTTTTTAGAAGTGGATACATTGCTTCACAATTCGTATTAGTTACAAAGGATTATAAGTTAAAAAAGAATTGATACTTCTTTTACGAATTATGGCTTTACGTACCTATCTCCGCCATACATAGAAAGATTTTCTGGTAAGTTTAAAAACTATTAAAAAGACCGCATTGTAACTTTAAATATACATTTCCAGATTTGTTACAAAATCTGAAGAATCATATAACAACGTTAAAAAAACTTTAAAACCTGCGGAATATCCGGATATGGAAGAAAAGTTAACTGCATGGTTTTTGATATGTCACCGATATCCTCCGAAATGTTGGACAAAAAGTCAAAGCATCATTATCCAGCAGCGTGCGGTGCATACAAAACAGTGGAAGCAGTCGCGATATAACGTATGCGCTATTACACTAGTACACTCTGGTTGCACTGATTCGTATACTCTGCCTACTGTGACTTTATTAAAGATGGTTTCAAAACGATGGCGTCAGGGCAAGTAAAGATTGGATAATTAATTTTAAAAAGACAATTTGCGTGTTAAAAATCGCGGGAGAAAAGCTATTCAATGATTCGCACGCAGTGAAGCCCTTTAAGAAACAGTTTTAAAGCGGTGGCTTTGCAATGGCCGGTAAAATTTGAAATAATTGTGATTCCGGAAGGTTTAATCTATCTTACGTATTCAGTTCAAAAAACAGGAAACAAGTAAAAAATCACCGCCTTTTTTTGGTGAACGACATATTAATGCGGAATATTATTTCCTGTGTTTTTAAAACAGTTTTTGCGTAAATATTTTTGTAGTTTTTTTTAAATAAATGTGTTACAGAATGTTTTAAATGCATTTATTTACAAATAAAACATAACTCTACAGACACGGTAATCCGAAAATCGCGATGATTCAGATTGCCCTTGTGTTAATTAGTCCGAATTAGCGAGGCTTCACTGTATTGGGTTTTTTGAGGTTATGGCAAAACACTGACACACTAGGGTTAAACGAACCCCGGATTCGAATTCAGCAACCTCAAAAACATATAGAAAAACATGGTCTGATCTCCAGACCAGAAAAATCTTTTTTGTTTTGTGTGGCTGTGTAATTTTTGGGAATTCAGACCATGATAATCATAATTTAGTGATTATAATGCTTCTTTATGCCTGCATATATTTTGTTAGAAATATGGGTGAATATCTGCTATTTGTGTACTGACTACCCATTTTTGTGACCAACAAAAAATATAAGAATAAGTTTGTGTGTTTTATTATCTAAAAAGTAATTCCTATTTTCACACTAATTTAAAGTGGGCCAGTAATTATTATGTATTTTCGAAGTTTCATGGTGACCAAGGGAAAAATTGCAACCCAAGGGGGTTGTGCAAGAACCAGGGTAGTGACAATTTAATCAGAGATATAAAAAAGGAGGGTAGGAGACACTAAATTTATGGGCAATGAAGAAAATTTCGATAATTTAACTTTGTATTAATCTTCTCTATTTCTTACCTTCTAGTGATACTAAGAAACTTTCTGGTTTAATAATATCAACGATTGAATATTGTAAAGTGAGTAGTTAACAAATAAATCAAACTTTTATACATAAATCGGGTAAAAAGACATGCCAGGGTAGAGACATTTTCAGCATTCAAATATTTTTGCTAGAAAATTGTAAACCCTTTTCCTCTTAAATTCCAACGTGCCTAATAGTGCAAAATTATTACTACCTTACGAATATTTTATATTTATAATATAAATTACAGTTCATTAAATATTTGCAGAGACACACTAAAATAAAATAGCAGATATTCACCCATATATATATTTTTTAGTCTTTCTTATTGTAGGTTATTATAAAGTCTCAAAATAAAAGATATCCATGAAAGCTGTACCATGTATCACTTTTCTTAATTGGCTAATAATGTTTTTTAATTTTTTGTGTAAAGTTTTGCCAGAATTCTCAACTATATCCCTTACCTTATAATCTAATGAAATAAAAATAGACTAAAAAAATGTCTAATAATGCTCCATAGTTGGTAATAATGCTGTTGTTTGGTGACAACTAACAGCACCTAGAAGATTTTTAATTTGAAATTGCTGTTGCTCTTTTTATCCCATTGCTTGTCAACAGCTGCAAAATGTATAAATCTCATTTATACAAAGATTTGTAGACAAAAACAATTTTCAATAGTAGACTTTGTTTATCCAAACTTTTGCCAGTTCAAAAATGCAATCTTTAAAATTTATTGTGTACGTCGGATTTTTGTTTCATTTGACATTAACAAAAGGCATCAATAATTTTTACAATAATGAAACTTTCAATTTTTAATACTTTTTTAATTCATAAGTTGGAGGTAAAAAATTACATATTTTTGTAGTAACCGCGATACCTTTCCTTTGTCCATATTTTTTCTAGTTTTAATAGTCGTTCTGTAAAATATTACCTGTCATTCTCGTTTCTATTAACTGTGTAGTCTACTCCTAATAATATGATGCTTCTAATGCATTTTTGAATTTTTTAAAAGTTTTAATTTTTCAGTTTCGGCTATATTAAATCACCCAATATTCATGTTCGTCATTTGTTTCGTTTTCTGCCAAATATTTGCCATATTTGAGCAAGTAACACAAAGATTTAATCCATTTTATCCGTATTAAATATGTTATGTATTATGTGGGGCTCCTTTAATAACTATATCCCCACATTCCTTCCAAGAGGAAGTAATTGAGATGCACTCAATCAGCACGCAATTGCCAGCATCCAGTTGCTCACAGGTTGAAGCGAGGTTGCCTATCCACCCTCTACTAGCTCACCAGTTGGAGCGATTACAGGCGATGTACGTGCTCACCTGCCGGAACCCTCCCGTCCTCTTTCATACGGGGGTAAGCTCCTCGTCCAGCATTAGGACTATTCCCTAACCTAGGTTAGGTACATTGGAACTCTCCAGCCCTCATTCATGCCCTCATAAGTTCCTTCACCATGCCTTAGTTGAGGCCACTGCCTGATCGAATTCAACATCAGATGTTGAACTGGTTTTGAATAGTTTTGCCATCCCGATCTCCCAGTTATAGGCCTGGTGTGCCTATTTCTCCAACAGCCACAATATCCACTTCTTTTAATAATCGAACTTTTTCAAAAATTTCATAATGCTTCTTAAAGTTAGCTAACCATCAAATCAAATTTTTCTAAACTATCAGCTCAGATAAAGGCATGTCTCTTCTTGTATCACTTGCATCCATTTTAGAAGAGCCTTATCATCTCCATTATATCACCACATCTTTATTTGCTTCTTATACCTCCTTCTTCCATAAATAACTTATGGAGAAAAAAGTTTATACAAGCAAAATAGTAGTGCCAAAAAACGATATTACTAGGATTAAAACAACGTTATGGAGAAAAAAGTTTGTACAAGCAAAATAGTAGTGCCAAAAAACGATATTACTAGGATTAAAACAATTAGTCTCAGGATACAATGCAGTTGAAATCTCGATGGACCTGGTTTATTGCGAAATATAAACAGTACAATTGGAAAGTACTCAGAAACACTATCGCAACCTTACCTAAAGTGATATCCAATTTCCATTATTACTTAGTATGGCCAGAGGCGCCCATATAACATTTTGTAGGCGGGGGCAAAGCCAATGTTTACGGTGTGAAGGGGATAGGGGGTTCAAAAGGAAATGTTTTTTAAGAAGGTTTCCGTTATCACAAGCAAGAGCTGCAAGATACCGCATTATAAATTAGTGTAGAGAGCTCGGTGCGTGTCAATATTTTTTGTGTATTGTTTTTTGTTTTGTATGATCGGACAGGGCTAGTTTTTCTTGAGATATGGTGCGTTGGTAGAATTTAAAAAATCACTAGAGGGAAACACTATTGGTACGTATTTTTAAAAATACAGTCAAACTTCCATATTACGAACTTCTATATAGCGAATTTCTCTATATAACGAATTTTTGTGCTGTACACTGCCCTTTTAGAAAAAATACATATAAATATGTCTCTAAATAACGAAGTAAAATTTCTATATAACGAATTTTTTAGGCCAAACTAAAATAAATTTTTCCATGTAAATGCATCAATCTTTCTTAGCAGCAGTAAAAGATTATAAATTTACCCATCTTCCAAGAACCCTACACACATTTTTTAAAACCTGTAAACCTTGCAAAAGTTCTAAGGATTAAAATTGTCATTAAAAGGCCTCCTACAACAGGTTTAGCTTTACTTTCTTAGTTTATCAGGGGATTTCCGAAAATTTACCTGAATGAGAGTTCTAGGAAAGATTAAACTTCAATGCATTATACACATTTTGTGATTTGTGAGTGAACAGCCCTACACTGTAGTACAAAAAAAAGTCAAAGCGAAAGTGTTTAACCATTACTGAAAAATAAACGTGTTGCGGGAAATTGATAACTGTATACAAAAACGAAAGACCTTGTGGCAAAGTTTGGAATTCCTGCTGGTAGTTTAGCGACTATAATAAAAAATCGCAAATCAATTTTAAAATCAGTTGGTGAACTTACAGCAAAACGTGCTAGAACTTATTATACTTATCTACGATGTAGATAAAGCACTTTTAAAGTGGGTGCATTTAATTGGCGACAAAAATGCACCATTATCAAGACAATTAATTAAACACAAGGCGTTACAGTTTGCGGAATCACTCGAATTAAAATTAAAGCAGTAAAATAATATTTACAAAAGGTGATATTTCTTTATAACGAAATTTCCCTATAGTGAATATTTTCTCAGGATTTACCGACTTCGTTATATAGAAGTTCGACTGTATATTCAGGAACTTTACTGCTAGAAATTTGTACAACAAAATGTTTGAAGTTTTTATTGAAAATAAAAGTATTTTAGATTTATAGTAAAAAGTGTTTTGTTGTAATCAAATTACAACAAATTTATTTTTACTGTAAATCTACAATTATTTTATATCGAATAAAAACTCTGCTACGTGTCGGTCTACACACTATTAGCCTCGACTGGTAAAGCATGCCTACCTCCCCCTTAATACTTTAATTATTATTATTACAAAGTTTTCTAACAGTGTAGATATCGAGGTTAGGTTAAGGAATTCAAGGGGGTGGGGGAAGTTACCTCCCTTGCCCCTCCATATGGGCGCCGCTGAGTACAGCACAATTTTTGTGCTGACTACTAGATTTATAGCATACAAGAGTGCATAAGCACGAGGTTGTGAAAATTTTCGTGTTTTTAGTCTGTACACAAGTAGCTGCTAGGGTTGCCAACTGACCTTTTTTCGGAAGGACAGTCCTTCTTTCTAAGAGTGTGTCCTTCGTCCTTTCTTGTTACAGGAAAGGACGGGTTTTGTCCTTATTTAAAACAATCAATGAAAATGATTCAATATTTTAATTAAAATATTAAACTTTATTATAATCGCTGAAATTAGTTTTTAAGAATTAATTTTGAAAAATGAATCAAGCTGTATTGCGTTTCTGTCATTTAGAGCATTATTGTTGTTAAAAGCCATTAAAATGATTGAAGCTACAGATTATAATAAGATCGGACGACAAAGAAAATGCTGTTAAAAGCTTAGAAAAAAAGAAAACGCGTGTGTGTATAGTATAATGTAGTAAACCAGCCAATCTCGAAAATTGCATAGAAACATATTTACTAAATATCTAATAAACTTCAACTAACATATAACCTGACAATTAATGGTCAAGTCGTAGTTGAAGTTTTACATTATGAGACTGATTGACCATTAAGCCTATATTCAAACATTTCAAACAGTCCTGAACCATCTGCTGGAGAGCAGCGGTAAGAGGAACCTCTCAAACTAGGCCCCTACCACATTATTTCTAGAGAGGGATAGTTTCAGAGAAACTGAGATTCTTCAGGCAGTGATAACAGAAATAACATGTGTAAATGAATTAATATTAATTGTTGATTAATTAATATTAATCAATTAATAGCTGAACGTATAGTAATTAGTAATTGTAAAAAATCAACAAATATGGTATGCATAATTATTTAGTTTTATTTTTATAGTTTAAACAACTATAAAATCAAGGGATAATTTTATGTAATTATTCTTTTTTATAAATATTATAATTATAAAAAAATGTTTATTTCTGAAATATATTAAATATTTTACTAAAAAAAATTACCCGAACCGAGATTAGATTCGAGGTTTTGTAGTCATAAATCGCGTCTTCCAGACGGCCATATTGTCTGTTCATGTCTTTTGCCCCTTTAACGAATGTCATTTATCATCCTTTTTCGTTTGTTTCTTTAATGCATTGTTTTTTATTTTCTTATAAACATAATATTTATAAAAAAAATAATTAAATAAAATTATCCCTTAATTTTATAGTCGTTTAAACTATGTAAATGATTATGCATACCATATCAGTATTTAATTGCAAGTTATTTGTTTTTATAAACATTATAGTTATAAAAAATTGTTTATTTATAAAATATATTAAATATTCTATTAAAAAAAATACCCGAACCGGGAATAGAACAGGGGTTTTGAAACCGTAAATCCAGTACGCCTTCCAGTCTGTCATGCTGTCTGTCTGTTCATGTCTTTTGCTCCTTTAACGAATGTCATTTATCATTCTTTTTTGTCTATATCTTTTTTATTATTAATTACTTTTGATGATTTTTTTAAATTACTAATGACACCTTACTTATTAATTGATTACAGTGCTTGGTAAGTATATTTACAATGACGCCACAAAGTAAGCTGACTGGAAAATCTGCTAATTCAGATTTTCGAAAATCTATAATGCCAAGTATCAGCTTTTAAATTATTTTGATATTATTTACAATAACTAACAAAACTCGATGTAGCGCAATTTTATAAATAAATATTCGGAAAAACCTTGGTTTCTACAATAACTATCCCCTGAATTTATACTAGAGGTAAACTCGTGTATATGTGGAGAGAACTGCTTCGCGAGCATTCAAGAGAGCTCTTAACGACATTTGCCGGTTTACTACATTGTCTTTTCTTTGTCATTAAAAATGGCATTGTAAAATCTTGATTATTGTAAATGAAAAGAATAACGTTTCTGGAAATTCTTGACTGACTTTCATTGAACGCTGTCCTTTACTTCCTACTTTCAAAAGTTGGCAAACCTAGTAGCTGCAGTGTTTCGGGTCATGCTTGAAGTAACCAGGGTTATGACCTTTGAGCAGTTGGTATCAAATACCTCAAATAAATAGTTTTAAGGAAAACTGCTGTATTTAAATGTTTTCAAATGTTATGTAGAATCTCTATACCTACATTTTGGTTTATGAGGCCTTTATCAAGAGCTTGTGTAAAAGCAACTAATGAAGGTTTTGTCAAACCTTAAGTTGGGAACTGACCCTTAGTAATTGTTGCCATCTGTTTTATCACTTTTAGATAATAAATTTAAGATGGGGCTATTCATGAAAGTTGTCTGCTCATTTATGTACAATAAATGAGTTATTATTATAGAATATTTTAATTTCCAATTGTTCAAATAAGTCTATCCTTTTAGTTTTTACATTTATTTTGCATATGGGTGATTCTGATTCGAAATTTATTAAAATCTGGAATGCTGAAGATAGTTTTTTCATTATTTATAATGCCAGAACGAATAAAAAAGAATCAAAATTGATTATTCTATTGAGATTTTATAGGACTTTAATTGATTTCATATAGTAAACATGAAGAAAATTCATCATGCTTTTTTTATAAAAGAGGAAAAGGTAAGAGTACTCAAGAATTGTAAGATTATGTAAGAATAAAAACAATATTTTTATACCAATTGTTTTATGTGCAATTAAAATTTGTTTTTAGCCTTACCATTAATGTGACGTAGATTATATTTTAATAGTAGAGTGCACCTTGCTCTGTAACTCACCTTAACCCATTTCCACCCAATGTTGCGTTAACGCAGCACTCCAGACAAAAAATTTTTAAGTAGGTTGGGTGCAATTTATATCTGTTTTTATAACTTCTGTGTGATTTTATAGTATGAAATTAAATGTAGCATATTTTTTTCTATTTAAATTCAGCTTTTATTTTCTCAAAATTACAGCCTGAATTTATTGAATTTTGAATACTATTACATGGATGACAGAAACGTCGTTAAAAAAATTACTCTTACAATTAAAATTTTTAATTTTTATCTGGAATGGCTCTGGAAAGATTAAAGAATGTTACTGTTGATATAAAAAGTAAAAAACTTATATAGTTTCGAAAAAACGTGATTATAAATTAGAGCGTTGCGTACACTCTAAAAAATTACCGGTAAATTTACCCTAAAAAATGGAGGCAACTATGTTACCTGCATTTTTTGGGGTAAATTTACTTCAAAGTGTAATTTTTATAGGAAGTGGAAAATTTCAATATTAGGTTAAATTTGCAGTGTACTGTTTCCTTTTTAAATAAATTTACAGATTAAAATTACAATCTCAATGTAATTTTACATTTTAACATTAAAACAGCTGTGCAAAGTTACATGACATAGTTAATATTTCATCGCAATAGTACTTTTCGAGGTTAAAATACAAATGTGAAAATACTTCTTGAATGTAATGATGACTTACGAAAGTACTTGCAAATGCAATCTTACCTCTGATTATTACTTACATTGCTAAATGGATTGTATGAAACATAAAATAAAATCAAAGTAATTTTTATTGAACGTAAATATGTACTTATATAAAAATAAGACATTAACAGAGCTTCTTTTACGGGACTTTCAGAAATTTTTGGTCTCTCGAAGACAACAGATGTTTCTTCACCTAGACAATTTAAAAATTATAAATTATATAAACAATTCTACACGAGTACCTATCTCAATTACATTTATTCTAGTTTATCGAACTCTCATATACCGACATATACCTACGGATTATTATTATTTTTTAACCTCTACTATAAAATAAAATTCTTTCCACCTTGGGCGATACGTGTAAATATTTTCCTTTAACAAATCTGCACTACACTACAACGAAAAACAAAATATTAAGGAACAATGAACACTTCGTTTGATATCGATGGGGTACGCATCGCCGATTGCGCAACATTTAACAAGAAATCATAAAAAAACTGGTACACACCATTCTGACCTTTCCCCAAACGCCCAATTTGGACTGTTCCTAATGGGTTCTTGAATTCTTTCATGAAACGAAGGTCACCACTCACCAGCAAACAAGTGAAATCAGCGAAATAGTATCTCATCGGTTAAAAACATATTAAGGGCAAAATTACACTGTACTTGTTAAAGTTCATCTTATTTTTAATATTGCACTAACAATGAACCAAGTTATTGAGTAATAATACATTTGCAAGGAAAACTTTCCTGAGTTATGTAAATTTACATTATGGATAGTGATTTTAACCAGTTAAATGTAGTAGAATTACTTATATTTGTGTAATTTTACACAATTAAAGAACATTTTACCACAAATAGTGAAACAACTATTAACGTACAGGTAAAGTTAAATTTTAGAGTAAAACTACCACAAATAAGAGAGGAAAGTTAATCTTTCTCAAGGTAAATTTCATCTCATTTTTTACAGTGTAAACGCAACATTGGCTTGATGAGGGATACAAATGTACATGTCCAGCATTGTTAAAAGTTCCTGCATTTCTGGTGTTAAATGGTGAAATAGGTTAAATCTGTAGTGGTTACAGTGTTGTTTCTTGTGCTAGTAAATACTTGCATAAAAAGCAAATTTATATTCGAAAGATGGTATAGGATACTACGCCGATCAGACACAACCCCGACCGTGGACATTACGTCGCCCGCAAGCGGTGGACACTGCCGACCATAGGCACTATGCTGACCGCAAGCGGTGGACACTATGTCGACTGCAAGCGGTAGACACTTTACCAATCGTCCACAACCTAAGGTCATATTGTAGAAAACATCTCGGAGATTATATTTGTGAAAACCATATAAAAATTGACTAACAGGTTAATTAGTTTTAGCTTTTGTGGAACTTTATGTTTGTATTCACATCAGAATTGTAACTATGGACGGCTCTTAAGGGTCTCCCGTTTGTGATCGGCTCTGTGTCGAGGATCGGCGAGGTGTACAGCGATATTTATTTAAGGGGTTGGCATCGTCTCCAAGTTCGGCAAAGTGTCCATCGCTTGCGGTCGGCATAGCGTCCACGGTTGGCAAAGTGTCCACCGTTTGCGGCCGTCGTTGTGTCCACGGTCGGCAAAGCCTCCACTGCTTGCAGTCGGCGTAGTGTCCACGATTGGCAAAGTGTCCACAGGATGCGGTCAGCGTACTTTCCACGGTCAGCTAAGTGTCTACAGTCGGGAAAGTGTCCAGTAGCAAAATTTATTTGAAGGGTCGGCTTAGTGTTGTCGGTCGCCAAAGTGTTCAAAACCGCCAGTCAGCATAATATCCACGGTGGGCATTGTGTCCCCGGTCAGCGTTGTGCATTGGCGTAAGTGGTATCTTCCCAATGTTGCGTTTACGCAACGTAAAATTTTTTTATGTTCTAATATATTATTTAATTTTTTTGTATTAAACAGCTTCAGTTAATGTTAATAAAAATATCATAACACAAAAAAAATTAATTTGTAGTTTTTCTTTAGTAGTGATTTTAAATGGGTTAAAATGAATTCTACGGGGGTCTCTGAGTTACTAGCTGAACATTATACTGAATGAAGCTTAGGTCCTAATGGTTGTAAATCCGAAATTTGACAAAAATTGAACCATGGAAAAGGGCAAATTGAAACTTGAGATATGTACATGGCTGTAAAATTGAGAAAAAATTGTGTTTGTGTTGTTTTAATTTAAAAATAATTTTGTAGCCATATACATTTCTATAATGATTTGCGATTTTAAAATTACATTGGCGCTTATGTGGCGAAATACTACAAACAAGTGCATATCTCGGTTCGAACTGCCTCGCAATCAGTTTCAATTTTAATAAATCTGCAGTTTACATCGCCCTACCTTCGAAATGAAAGTCTAAACCGAAAAAAGTATTCTTTATAAAATTGTATCTTTTTACGAGTAGTTGTAAAGAAAATATTCAATTAAATGTAGAAAATGTTAATTTTTGAAAAATACGCTACCACTTCACGCATCGTTTCAAATTTTTAATTGTTACCAATAAAGTTTACTATTCAGTCTACACAAAATGCAGATGACTTTGCGGCTACATTCTCGGAATTAAAAGTGAAAGTTCTCAAACTTTTTGAGGATGACTTTACAGCTTTCGGTGTAAAGATAAATCTAAAAAGAACTTTTTTTCAGAAACATAGAGATTGATGGTAGAAGCTCTTAATAAACAAGGCGATTTTCATGCAATGAAACAGTTGATACAACCAAAAGATACAACTTGATAGATATTCTTGATATGCATTCTACATATTTTATTTACGTTTATGAAATGATTATTATACCTATTGTATTGACAATAGGTCGCTATTTCAGACAATTTCTTATTATATAAAATGCAGAGTTTGTGTTATGCTAGACGGTTTTTATGTTTTATATGTTAGTAGAAACAAAAAAATAATTAAAAATTAAAATATTCTAAAATAATAACTCGTTTATTGTAAATGATCGGGCAAGTTTCATGAATACCTCATAATAAATTTATTTTCTAGAAATTTCAAAACAGATGGTAACAATTACTAAGAGTCGGTTTCCAACATAAGCTGGATACTTTCAAAGCTTTGTTAGTTGCTTTTATGCAAACTCTTGATGAAGACCTCGTAAGTCAGGGCATGAATAGAGCATTCTACATATTTAAAACATTTAAATACATCTTTCTTAAAACTATTTACTATCCTTTTTTTTTTTACTAATTTTGAATGTGGATAGCTCGTAAACTACTGAACCAAATTAAATAT
Source organism: Agrypnus murinus (assembly GCA_929113105.1). Taxonomy (NCBI): domain Eukaryota; kingdom Metazoa; phylum Arthropoda; class Insecta; order Coleoptera; family Elateridae; genus Agrypnus; species Agrypnus murinus. The sequence continues at coordinate 109,782,951 of OV816023.1, read as the reverse complement.
TTTAAAAATGAGCAAATAGTAAATTTATTCTTACATATAACAGCAAAATATTATAAAAACATAATAAGCAGCTAGGGGTAGCTGCTTGTGAATAACACACACCCATTCTCGGCTTATATATATTGCCACAATTAACATTAATACCAAGAGAAAACACTTACGACATCAATAGAGTAATCTGAAGAGAACCAAACAGTTCGAAACATGTCCTAGGGTGCTGCTTGTGAATTACACACATCTCATTATAATTGTGGGTTTTTATATAGAGTCATTTTATGTAATGTAATATTTATCCCACTTAATTTTATTTTTATAATGCAAAATTATTTTGTATTGTATGTTTTTAAATTTTGAATGGTTAGTGACGATCCATTCCATTTTACAATTAGAGAACGCCGCTTAATGCGGCATATTACTCTATAGATGTCGTAAGTATTTTCTCTTGGTATTAATGTTAATTGTGGCAATATATATAAGCCGAGAATGGGTGTGTGTTATTCACAAGCAGCTACCCCTCGCTGAAGAGAGCCAAACAGTTCGAAACATGTCCTAGGGTGCTGCTTGTGAATTACACACATCTCATTATAATCGTGGGTTTTTATATAGCGTCATTTTATGTAAAGCAAAATATTATATTTCTAAGTGCTATATGTTTGTTTTTATGGAACGATATGTAATAAAAGCTACCCATTTTTAGGGACAATTTTATTAAAGGACTCCTTAAGTCATTGGTCACTCATTTGGTTATTTAAATTTTAATAGTGAAGAATAAAAGAAATTAATTTGTCAAAACTAATAAATTGGATGATTGGATGAAAAGAATAAATTCTGCACTTGAATTTTATGAATAATTGATATGATATTGATTCTTTTTGTATTCATATCTGTATAATAGTGTAATTTTATTTTATATATTAGCCATATTATTTTACAAATTAGAACACAACTAACAGTGCAAATGTACCATGTGGAAGCTAATAGCACATAATGCAGTATACAGATATAGAGCATCACCACACCACGCCGTGGTAGCTAGTTTGTATCGGTAGAAAATATGTCATTAAGATTTTTTGAAATGCTTATATCTCGCTTATTTTGGCGTGATAAAAAAGTGCGGTTTTTACTAATATTCTTAGAAGAGACTAACTGTATCATATTTTCATTAGTTGTTTCATGACTTAAGAGGTACATAAATTAAATAATTTTTTCTCAAAAAGTGTATGCCATATATTAATGAAATTTTTGTAGGGGTTAGCAAGAAAGCTTGTGATTCATATGCGAGTTCATACGCTATTCATTTTCAGACAAAAAAAGAGCCTAGATTTTTTCGATAAATCAACACTTTTTCATATGTATAACTTACATCTTTTCAGTAAACATAAATTATAAAATGGCTGTTTGACTTTTGTGTTGGTTAAACTCATATAACAAAAGTATATAAGATCTCTGTTTTTAAGTATATTCTTATATAATAACCTCTTAAGTAACTGTTTTTTTATATTTTCTGTTTTGTCAACACATAGCAGCACATTCCTTCCACTCTTTTCATGGCACGCTATGGAATATGAGACCCAATATCTGAAATATTATAGCAGAAGCAGATGCATCTACTTTATTCCTTAATTATATGCAAGTATTTGAGAAAGGCAGTGGTATATGTTACATTGTTGAGACTACATTTTCCTACATTACTTCAGTAGTGGTGAACGGTTTATCTTCACGTGTCAAAAATTTAGAAAACAACGTTTTTTGATGTGTGGACCTGCCTGAGGTTATTCAAAAATATGGAAAAGCAAGATTTTAATAAAGATTAGCATTAATTATATAATTTGTAAAGCATCTTTCATCCAGTAAATTTTTAATTTTGTGACACCGTTTTGCCAGGTTTGCCATTCTTGTTCAATGTACTAGTTATTCCTGGTAGAAATGTTTCACATTTTGTTTTTTTAAATAAATTTTCCTATTTCCTTTGGCAATTCTATACCTAACACAAACTGTTCATCTGAGCCATTTTTTTCCATTTCATACATCATAGTCTTAGCCATGTGTAATCAAAAAGAGTAAGAAAGAATAAATTTATCATTCTGCTCTAAACACCAGTTCTCTGCATTTCAGCCTGTACCATGTCACTACCATGTATTTAAATATTTCATAAGGGCTAACAGAAGTGACAATGTAATCTCAAAGGTTTTTTAATAGGTCATACACTATAACTTCCATAGTACTAAGAGCAATTTCACATGGATCATATGGTTGGCACTGACTGTCAACACTGACCATGAGTACTGACAACCAGTGCTGGACGTATTACTTTACATGCGGCGCTTGTGTTCTGTTTTATCGAAATGTATTTTCGCAACGAAGAACATAAACAAGAAGGAAATTCAAAAAAACAACTGGCAAACCTGGAATCTGGCACGCAACCGACCATCGGCGCACATGTGAAATAGCTCATTTACAACAATGCTCATAATGTAGGCCTGACGTATTTAATGGTACAGACTGATCATATGCATTTCATGTGAAACTGTTCATTTAAACAGAGACACATATTACAAAAGATTGTACTAATATATTAGAAAAGAAGTGCATCAACTGCATAGAATCAACAAATAATAGATTAAGAAAATCACTGAAAACTGATCATTATGCTACTAACCTTGAATGCTCCTGTTATATATGCTTAAGGGAACTAGAAATGAAAAACCAAGAAAATATAGCAACCAGTGAAACCTAATGAAGCTTCTAACAGTGAAAAAGGGAATAGCATTTTTAGTGTACTACATCAAAATGCTGAATGCATCTCAACCAGTATTAATCAGTTAAATCTATGTGTTAATGAACTACAGCCACAATTTGTAGCAATTAGTGAACACTGGCAAACATGCTATAGTTTAGAAGCATTTCAGATGGAAAATTATAAAATTGTGTCATCTTTCTGCCGTTCGAATGTAGGAGCCCATGGAGGTGTTGTGTTATACCCGCCCTGTGATCTCATGCCATACATCAGAAATGACATAAATGTGCTAACAGAAGAGTATGTATTTGAATGTTGTGCAACTGAATTTGCAATGGATTGTAAGCATTACATACTCTGTGTTGTATATAAACCACCTACAACAGATGTAGACATGTTTTAAATTTTTATATCAAATGATGGAAATAGCCTCCCAAGGTAATAATATGTTTTAGTTGAAGGAGACTTTAATGTAGATATGCTCAGTAGTACAAACCTGAAACACCAAACTATGCTAAAAAATTTGTTAAATGCTTATAATATGGAATTTAGTGTATTGGAACCAATTAGAGTCACACCTACTACAAGCACTTGTCTCGATAACATTTACATTTCCCAGTTCTTAGATTAGCATGTTAAAGTGTTAAATACAAACCTCTCAGATCATAAGGGTCAACTAGTGTATGTATTGAGTGGGGAACGATTCCTAAGAAATTCATTAGAATTAAAACGAAGTTTCAGTAAGCAAAATTACATTAAATTTTCTAACATTCTACACACTGAAACGTGGTTAGGTGTGTATGAAGCACAGACCGTAGATAAAATATATGATTGCTTAATGAGCTGATGCTGAAAAATTAAATGGGCTTCTGATACTATCCGTGAAGCAAAGAATACTTTGAATCTTTTATCAGAAATGTATTTACAAAATCTTATAAGTAAAGATGAATTCATATAAATCTTACTATTCTCAACTGCAACTCTCTGAGAAAAAACAGTTCTATAACAAAAAGATAAATGAATCAGATAACAAAATTAAAACAATCTGGAATATTATCAATACTGACTAGGCAAATCTAATAAGAACATAATACTTTTAATGGAGTTAAAATTAATAAACAGATAACATCACCAGAACAAGCTTGCAATCTTTTCAATGATTATTTTGTCACAGTGGCTTCGCAAATTTTAGACAATGTCAATGTTGATACACTAGACCAGTGATGGCGAACCTTTTTGAGAAGTGGGTCAAATTTTGTTCATTTTTTTAATACTAGCCCGTGGGTCACTAAGAATGTTAAAAACTTGCTCACCTAACTTGTTTTGGAAATAAAATTTTTAATTAAATTATGTCACATGTTTAGACATACGATTTTCTTAAAATTTTGGGAAAATAGTTCAAATACTATGAAATTTAAGTGGTATTTTTTGGTTAACTTTGAATGTGCAGTTTCTCTGAAATTTATTTTTCATGTAAAAAATATGAAATAATTTAATTAATAAACATCATTTATCAAAACAAGTTAACATTCCTAGAGTATTAATTTAAAACTAAATTTATTAGATTATTATTATTTATGGAAAAAAATAACGATTATTATTGATCATGCGGTTAAGATTTATGCACCGTATTGGGGTGTCTAAATGACCCCCTTATAATGATTTTTTTAAATTTGGCATAGTTATTTACAATATAAGTAAATCCACTGTGATTTTGTTTAGAATTTTTGAATGTACTGTTAAATTTTTTTTGGCTACACTTGGACCTTAAACACTTCTAGACGCGTACGCCAAGGCTCCCTTTTAGTTCAACATTGCGACTGGTACATCCCTGTTCTACGATGCAACGAATATGAGCGCCAAGTTTATGATCGACTGTCAACAGTGTGCAGTGATACGATAGAAAATCAGTTAGCCAACGTCCACTTGGAAATATTTTTTTTTGTAAATTTGACATTAGATATTTATAGTTTAATCTTTTGAATATTTTCTATTGTTTGTTTTCTCGTTTATGATATAAAAAATAAGTTTATACAAATCAACGTGTGGGTCACTTAAAAAGCCTTCTTGGGTCAGTGTCTGACCCGCGGGTCATAGGTTCGCCACCACTGCACTAGACACTAGATGTATACAAGAATGTCATAACTCTTTATACTTGTCAGTTGTCACAACAGAGGAATTATATGAAGTAATAAATAATTTTAAAATACACTGTCTGCTGGTGATAATATTCATAATATCCTTATTAAGAATGCTACCTTACAAATTCTTCATCCTCTTTGTTATATAATAAATGAATCTTTTCGAAATGGTATCTTCCCTTCAAAACTAAAAACTGCAATTGTGAGACCTATTTTGAAAAAAGGAGATCCATTGTTGGCAGAAAATTATAGGTCATAAGCCTCTTATCAAGTTTTTCAAAAATATTTGAAATTGTCATATGCAAACGTCTTATTCATTTTCTAGACAGAAAGAATATCACCACCAATACTCAACATGGCTTCCAAAAGGGGAGATCCACAACTACATCAATTTTTCCATTTATACAGGGTGTCTCAAAAATAACGAACAATAACGCAGAGGGTTAAAGAGCGTCCGAGGTAGAATCTAAAACTGAAGAAAAAAAAAACCAAAACTAATATGGTCCTGTTATATTTTGCATCAGTTTGATAGTAAACAATAAGTCATCCAGCAATGCTGGATGATCCAGCATTGGGATAGTCAAAACATTGTAAAACGATATGTGCAGAGTTAAGCAAAAATTTGGAGAAGTCGATTTAAAAACACGTATATTGGTCAAGGTCACGTCTTTATAAACACCATGACATATCACCGTAATAAGCGTTTTTGTTATAAACTGCATAGTTGCAAAAAAGCCCCAAATGTTTGATGATAGTTCATCAAACTAATAATTTTTATTATCAAGAGTTTATTTGAAGGTGTGTTCTGTTTTAAATAAAATAGATTAATGGTAAAAATTTTGCTCTTGTTTAATAAATCGTCATTGTATTTAATATTAATTTATCTATTTTTATTAATTTAATTTTAACTCGTTATTCCAGGAAGACTGACAATTTATGTAAAAATCTACCTGTCCAAGATTTCAAAAGAAGCGACCCTTGTAGTTTTTTGAGTAAAACACAATTGGGCCGCAAATTCAACCTGGCGGCGCCCTAATTATGATAATGTTCTTTTTAAAAGTTTAATTTATCTTCTGTTTATTTTCGAATGTTATTACAGAACTTAAAAATATATTTATGTTGTGCATCCCTTTTTTAAATTGCGATGTTTATTTTACATAGATCAAATTTCACTATATGTATTTTTACGGAATGGCTAGTCCAAAATTTTATTTACAAGCACAGAATAAGAAAGAAAGAATTGCTATAAATAAGGAAAGTATGTGAAAGGGGATGTTTATAACAAAGAGAGTTTTTGATTATTGACTTACGTTCATTGAGAAATTTCGGGCCCGAGATCATTTTTGTAAAATTTTATTTCAGTTTTACTGAAAAGGTTTACTATTAGTTTTAAATATTAATGCTTTAGATTCTAGTAAAATGTATTAGCATCTCAGATTAAAACTAGTAATGTAATTTTCTTATTAAAGCCCAACACTTTTTATGTTTTTTAAATTACATTCAACGCCGCCACACATAAAGAATTCCCTTTAACTTATTGAAATATGATATCAGATGCTCTCTTTAAAAATAAGATGTGTTAAGCTGCTATTAGACCTTGAATTTATTTTAAAATAAACAACTGCAACATGAGCAAAGCGGAACGTGTCTTATTTACGAGTTTCTTCAAGTTCAACTCATTCAGGTATTTTGCGGCATTGACAAAATTGTGCTGTATTGACAAATGCTGTAAAGTTCAACAAACTACAGTCCTCTGCATTATGCGACATCAGGAGATTGTGGAGCAGAATGTGCAGGACCGGACTCAAAACTTGAACCTTAAATAACTCTAAAAGTAAATATTTTAGAAAAACAAGTTATAGGAAAAATTTTCTCTACACATCATCAACTATCTCGTATTCACGTATTGTCCGTTATTTTTGAGACACCCTGTAGAACACATTATTTATCACTTGGATAATGGGTATATTGTACATGGTGTATTTCTGGACTTGTCAAAGGCATTTGACTCTGTGAACCACTAAATTCTATTGAAAAAATTAAATATCATGGGAACATGTGGAACAGTACACAAATGGTTCAAATCATATTTAAATGCTAGATCTCAGAGGGTTTGTATAAAATCAGAAGTTGGCAACTTTCTCTCACAATCTAAAGACATAAACATGGGCGTACCACAGGGTAGTGTCTTAGGTCCGATATTATTTCTTCTATATATATAAATGACTTACCAAACAAGATAGACTCATCTTCTGTAACACTAACAAACTATGCTGATGATACAAACATTCTAATAGTAAGAAAAAACTATAATATTTTAAAAGAGGATACAATCAATACTGTTTCAGTAATGGCAGAATGGTTCAGAATTCTCTAGTGTTAAATATATCCAAAACTAATTGTATTTTATTTAGACAGTAGAAATAAGGTCGATTATGGAAGTGATATTAATGCAAATAACACAGTTATTAATTATGTAAACTCAATAAAGTTTCTTGGTATTACGGTGGTTGAGAATCTAGGGTGGACAAATCACATAAACAATCTCTGTGGTAGGATTACTAAAGCCTGCTTTGCTTTGAATGTGCTAAAAAATGTAGTAGATCAAAACACTCTGAGATCTGCATATTTTGGACATTTCTATTCCATTATGTACTACGGAATTATTTTCTGGGGTGGCACACACACAGTCAAGAGGTCTTTGTAATACAGAAATGAGCATTAAGAACTCTAGCTAATCTAGCTAAACCTTGGAGCTTCATGCAGAGGCTATTTCAAAAAACTAAATTTAATGACAGTTACAGATGCTTATGAATATGCATGCATTAATTTTGTGTTTGAAAATCCAGCCTATTTTAGAGACAACCTTTTAAATCATTCACATGATACCCGCAATATATACAGTTTTAGCTTACCAATTCATAAGACAACATTATTTGAAAAAAGGGTATTCTAAGTGGCTACAATTTTATAATATGCTCCCAAGACACATAAAAAACATTAAAAATGCACATAGATTCAAAACAATAATTAAGCGGATCTTAATTAAAATTGAACCCTAATGTATTGATGATGTTACAAACATAAGTATCTTGAACTCATGTGAACTTCTAGGATTAGTCGCGATCAGAGCAAGGATCTGAAAAAGCAACTCTTAAGTATTTATTTATTTTTTTTTATTTCACGCCTACACTATGGGGGAACCAACTGCTAAGGTCATCTGTCCTCCATCTAACATGCAACATGAATACACACACCCATAGTTGAGGTGGCGGAATTTTCCAATTAGAAAAATCCCGCCGCCCCAAGTGGGATTCGAACCCACGACCCTTGGAACACGAGTGATGCACTGACACCACTCGTCTATCGCCGGCCCCTAAGTATTTATTATGTTTAATACTAGTTGGAAGTAATTCTATGTTAAGATAGATTAAGATTGATGTAAACATCAGTTGCAAGCAGTTACTGCAGGTTTTGCTAGGCTTTCCTGTAGTCTCGGCAAATGCACCATGCTAATTCTACTTATTAATTAAGTCTATTAATAATTGAGCACACACAATTATATTTATCCAGCAGCTGGCATTAGCATCAATCTTTTTCCCTACTTGACCTTTTCTCTGACGTGTATTATACGACATACTTTGTATATCGTCCCTAGTACAAATAAATACATTATTATTATTATTTAAACACACGGTACTCTCTTATACATCCTGACGGTCAATACTGACTATATTCTCCATGAGAAACGACACTAATGCTATAGTTATTAAAAAAAAAACAATTATGTATCTCACATGTTGTAAGTTGTCACAGATGTAAAACTATGCATTTCACAATTCTTTTCAACTTTTAAAACCTTTTTTCTCACAAATGTCAATTCCAGTAAAATAATTTAAAATTCGCACTTTTTTTTCTTGGCAGGTCTTCAGTAATAAAGGTAGGTAAAATACAGAATCCAAGTTTGTAGAATAGTCTGACCTTGACATAAAGACTAAAAATATCTGACATCTACATGGTTGGACTGTTTTCGCACAGAAAAACTTTCCTGCATTTGTGTTTATTGGTACTTTATTTATGACAGCTTGTGATATTTAGGTTACGAGCTTTATGTGGTGTTAGTGTTAACAAATTTGCATGATAATAATCATGGGTGAAAATATGGAGGTTAATTTAGAGATTAATTTGAGTACTAAGTTTCCTGGCTGATTTAATTTTATGCAGTGTCTACTTCTACGTTAACATGAACCGAATTTGCACGTTAATCTTCCATGCAATTATGTAAAAACTAGTTGTGACATATCCTATTCACGTGGATGATACATGCTCTTGATCCAAGTTACGTAAATGTGATATAAATTTGCATTTTGGGCTAAAAGATAGGGCTTGTACAAATGTTTTTATTTAAATATACTTAAAGATTAATAGAAAAAAAGCAACAGTGTATTACATTCACCACAGTTAAGGTCTTTTCATTTGCTTCTGTGGTCTAACACTATTGGTGTAATTAGCACTGCACTTCAATGTGTTTAATCCCAACGTAAAGGGATTCAATTCAAAGGAATGATATTAGTGCTAATTACATCAAAAGTGCTACACACACAAGTAATGGAAAAGACCTCTAATGAGTTATTACCATCACATAAACCCAAAAAGACGCAGAAATTGTGGTTAACTGGTCTGTCGGGAATATTTTCTTGTTGTTTGTAATCTGCAATGTGAATACACAAAAAATGTGTAAACTAATTGCTAATAATTCTAGGACAAGTCTTAAGAGTAATTTTTACGTTTTTAACATCGTAATTCTTTATAGCTTCAAAATCTTTGTCCAATTATGAAAGACACATCTTCAAACAAATATAGGAACTATAATTTCACTTTTGTCTCCACGAAATTGCGGTCAGCATGCAGTCCGGTATACGCATTGAAGGATATTTCGAAAGATTGGTGTAAGTTAGCGTGGAACTACAGTTAACAGGTTATATCCACGTGAATAGAATACGCCATAACAACTAGTAAATATGTAGTCACGTGGAAGGTTAATATGTGAATTCTGTTCACGTTAGGGTGGAAGTAGACAGAGCCTTAATTATAAGTTAAACTTGGTGCATTTTTTATTCATTCAAGCATATTTTGGAATAACGTTGTAAATGCCAAAAGTAGTGTTTGTGCGAAATTGTAAGAAAACAACTTGTAGCTACACACCCAACAATAAGATTTAAAATAATCTTCAACTCATAGTGGGTACTAATTCACAACTTTCAAAAAACCGTGAATTTGAATTTGTATTGAAGTTGTACATAAGTACATAACGTTTTTCCTCGAAATTTCAATATTTAGCCATATTGGCGGTTACAACGTTGTTCCAGTATAGAATTTAACTTTTTGGATTTCCAAGGAATTTTGCTCATTGACTACAAAGTAAGGAACACCAATGTAAATGCAGCAGAGTACTGCTCAGCTCTACTGCATCATTCGGGACACGTCATCAAAGAAAAAAGATGGGAAAAACTGGCTTCTGTTTTTCGTCGAATACGGTTTCAAGGAAACTTCCCACTTACCTTAGAGTCCAGACTTGGCCCTCAGCGTCTATTAACCTGTTTGCAAAATTTAATTCTAATCTGTGAGAGTGGAGTTACAAGGCTCATGCAGTCATTGATGCTGATATTGCATCCAAAGAAGAAAGTTATTTTTTAAAGGTATAGGTAGAGCTGCAGACAAAGAGGTGTAATAAATGTGTTGAACTTAGAGAGATTATATGGGAAAACTGTAAGCAGTGGTTTCTCCTTGTTACCTTCTTTCTACCCCAGGCTGGAAACTTATGGACTTTGCTTAGTACTTTAAATTGTTACATCTACTAGTTTCTTAGTAACTACACAGAAACTTTGTAGAAAATCTCTACTTACAGTCAGTTTGAAACATAATGTGTGAATTAGTGGCTACTCCAATTTATTACACAAGATGCAGTTAACAAAGATAACTAAATTTGATGTTAAAAATGGAGTTGAAGCAATATATATATATATATATATATATATATATATATATATATATATATATATATATATACATACATACATACATACATACATACATACATACATACATACATACATACATACATACATACATACATACATACATACATACATACATACATACATACATACATACATACATACATACATACATACATACATACATACATACATACATACATACATACATACATACATACATACATACATACATACACACATGCACACATGCACACATGCACACATGCACACATGCACACATGCACACATGCACACATGCACACATGCACACATGCACACATGCACACATGCACACATGCACACATGCACACATGCACACATGCACACATGCACACATGCACACATGCACACATGCACACATGCACACATGCACACATGCACACATGCACACATGCACACATGCACACATGCACACATGCACACATGCACACATGCACACATACATACATACATACATATACTTATCATTCAACAGATTATCTATTCTTTAAACTGTATATATTGTGTGTTAGTAAAAAATATTTGTGTGGTATATAATATACAGTAGGCTACTAGTCCCATTTATGAATCAATTTACCAATGTCGTAATATTAATGTGCATTGATTGTTGCTAATGTTATGATTACTTTGGTTTTAATTAACTTATATTTGCTTACTGAAGCTCTGTAATTTCAAGTATTCAAATATAAAATAATTCTGCACACTGTTTTGATAAATGCTTTTCACAGTTTTAATCACAGGATACAATAAGTGTCTTTATCATGTAAAGTGTATTGTGTATATATTAAGTGTATATTTATACAGTTATAAATTACTCAATTTACTGTTTCATATGGAGCTATGTCCTCCACTCATGGTGTAGAAATAATTTATTCTTAAATTTCCTAAGAATAACATTACCTGTTTGTTTTATAGATAGTATACAGAGGAATTCACATAACTAAAAGGATGGGACGATAATTCAATTGGCAACTGTAAGTCTGCATGCCAAAGGTGCTGTCATAAACATGTGTACACACAACTATTGCGTTATACTCCTATTTGTGTGAAATGAGTGGTATACTGCCTAAAGCAATAATTATATAACTACATTTTCTTGGCTTTGAAAAAACTCATTTTACTGATGGTTTTACTGGCTAATTATCAAATTCTAAATTCACACTAATCCAAAAATCAAAAGTTTATAGTTACATTGTTGTTGTATTAAACCCTCGATATATATAAGATGATCTATTTTAGTCCTTTAAAGGTTAAAATTTTTGGAGATTTTTAATTATCTGGAATTTTTAATGATCAAAAATCAAAATGTTGTTAACTACGAGCCCCGCCCATATCAGTTGGCCGACTTGTTAAAAATTTGCTTAAACTTAAATAATAGAAATCGAAACAATTAGTGAGATGGTCAAAGAGCTGGAACTATTTAGCGGTGATGCTTCCACCTTCAAAAAACCACCACATCATTCGAGTACCAACAGTTTAACAGCTCTGACCGCACCAGATTGGGGTTTATTGGAGTAGATTGGGTTGGTTTTGCCTACATTTACAAACATTTAAAGTCGATATACATCACTCTGGAATGAAGAGTGGAGAATCAAGTTGTTCAGAAATAAAATACCTTTTTATACTGAAAGGTCCCAATTTTCTAAATTAAATTTTTCTCGATAATTAATTTCTTATCTAATTAATATGGTATTGATCTTCCTATTTTAATTTTTATTATTATTATTATAAAGTGAATGGAAATTTCCTATAGTACTCATTGATGTTTGGAAGTATGCTCTTGATCCAAGTTACTTAAATGTGATCTAAATTTGAATTTTGGGCTAAAAGATAAGGCATGTACACTGAAAGACAAATTAAATGAGACTCTTATAGGTATTGTAATTCAAATAAAACCGACAAATTTGATGAAATTTGAAAATAAATTGCATTAAAAATGTATGTGTGTAAAGTTTGGTCCTGATATATTTAGGCAACCCAACAATCACCTGTGCGCGCAGCTGATTTTTTAAGTACCTATACAAGTCTCATTTAATTTGTCTTTTAGTTACAAATGTCTTTATTTAAATACACTTAAATAATAATAGAAAAAAGGATATGAATACATTTCAAACGAATAATAATAGTGCTAATTACATTAAAAGTGCTACACACAAATAATGGAAAAGACCTGTAATTAGTATCTGTATTTTTTATTTCCACTATAGATATTTCAGCTTTTTAACTTGAGATAATATTTTTTTTAGAAGAGTAAAGTTAAAGTTTTAGTGTTCAAACTCCAAACGTGAAGAATCTTTGTTTTAGTTCTGGTATAAATCTTGCAGGACTTGCACACAATCGTTTTTTTATCTGAATCCACAAGGGCTACTAAACACCTATTCTATAAGAGCAGAAGGTAGTTATCTGAGATTCATTTTGATACTGTTTTAGATGTGCAACAGACCATAGTCTTGCTTTGTCAGTAGTAAAGATTCTTGTAAGATGTTTAAGTTTTTTTTGTACTTATTGACAATTCCATCGATAAAGTAAAGTTTTTCTATACCTACACCTTTTGTAGACATTGAGCCCCATACTGTAATAGATGATGGATAGGTTATGGGACTCAGACTATGGACAAATGCCATTTTAAAGCAAACAAAATGAATGCTATTTCTGGTGATGATGAGTCTATTGTGGCGATTTTCTTCCACCCATTTACCAACGTTTTCTTTTATGATGGGCCACTTAGCAATTTCTTTGCTAAAGGACATTGACTTAGCTTATTAGATATTACAGTCTCAATTCTTCCCCAATCGCGAATTAATTTTTTAGACACACTAAACTTTTCTTGCTACAGTACAATTATTTGTTTTGCAAATTCAATGACTTTACATTTAAAACTCGCATTGTACTTTATGCGTTTTATAAGAGCCCTTATACTCGATAAGAAATTGATTGTTTTTAAAACTAAAATAAAAACTTAGGTTTCCATAATCTCATTCGAAAAGGACAGGATATTTCTTAGAATTTTCATAAAACCCATTTACAGTTAATCCATTTTCTAGTCACCAAATTATTCATCTGTTTGTTTGCTCTCATGTTGATAACAATCACATATAACACAGTGCTGACGGGTAGCTTGCAGGTATTTTTTATTGAATTTACATTATCTCTTGAATTATCTGAATATTGAATTATTATCTCTTATTTGGTATTTCTTTTGGAAATGGTTTTAGTATAGGTACCTGCTTTCAATATTCAATAGTTTTAGTGCCTCTTTTCTGGTTTTCGGTATTTTTACAAAACAGAAAACAAACAGATGTTGATGACAAATTGGGGTAGAGGGTCGACGGGGTGCGGCTATAAATCTAAATAGGTAGTTCTATTTTTTAATATCGACTTATATCCTAGGATCTACTGTCCTAACTTGAGCTTCACTATGAAATGTATGTAGATCTTGAAACATGTTTTCTGATTGCCATTTAACACTATACTTAGTGACCCATAACTAGACTGTCTATTTTCACAAAATTGATTTTTTTTAATTGGCCTTTTAATCTATGTAGTTTTACCTTTCTTTACATATTAGGACATTCAAGCAATGGGACTACTTATTTTTCACAGCTGCAAAATATTTCTAACATATCTGAACGATTTCTGAATTTGATTTTCCATTTTTGATAAATGAATTATGATAGATTGAAGATTCTCATTCATCGTTTTTTCATTTATTCACTTTCAAAGATGAAATTAATTTCTACTCTTTTGACAAATATCATCAACAATAATTGTTTTGATGTAATTTTGAATAGCTACCTCAATAGCCACCTGATTTCTGAATAAATTGCCAGTAATTTGTGGACGCATAAAATACAAAATGTTCTTGGCTAACAACAACCAATTTTGTTTTTCTTAAAAATATTTCTAAGTAACTGTAAAAAAGCTAAATATTAATACATAGAATGAAAAAATACAAATAATTTTAGTTTTTATTCTTGGAATTCACAAAGATCCTGAAGAGAAATCTAAAAATTATATCACAGGGCCATAATTGACACAAATAGAGAAATTTAGTAGCCCCTACACTGTGTACTATGACCCTGACTTAGTGATTTGATATATCTGTGACCCTATATTCATTTTTACTTTGGTATCGATTTAGATTTATGCAGGTTGATACATTTTTTGCAGAAACTAGATTTACTACATTTACTATCAACTATGAGAAATGTGTTTTATTAGGAAAATTAAGCGAGCAAACCAATTTTTGAAACAAAAGTATTTGATAAATTCTTAAAATACCTAATTATTAAATAAAATAGACAGTGTCAACAGAGAATACAAGATACAAATTTTCATTAAAAACAGGTAGAACAAAGTTAATCTAATAGAGGAAAAAACAATCAAAAACACACAAATTCTTAAATCACGACAGATATTCAAATATGCTCCTTTCATTACTGATACCACTCTCAATAGAGCTTTCAGGGTAACTTGACTGTCCTTAGTGTTATGTATGTTACTGTTTAAAAGACAGTTACAAACCTACCAAGGAAATTAATATCCCCTGCTGTCTGGACAATACAGGCCAGTTTCAGATTCTGAGTTAATCTTAAACCCATCAGTATATTGTGCTAATTTTCCATGTGCTAGTTTGTGCTGATTTGCTGATGTCGTTCTTTTTGACCTCTTTCGTTAAGTATTGTTTTTATTAATTGTATTAAATTATCCGTGATAGAAAATTTAGGATCTTTTGTGGAATGCTGTATTTTTTGTCTCACAAATATTATTAATGGACATTAATACTATTCTCATACTGTGTTGAATAAAGTTTCTTTTGTAAAAATTTGTTTGACTTTTTCCAATTGAAGTAATTGAAAAAAGCTTCAAAATGTCAATTTTATATTGGTTATACGAGCCCTAATCGCTAATATTGTTATACTGTATTACACTGAAATTGATTTATTCTAATTTTACATTTGTTTGTTGTTTTTTCTACGAAAGTGTAAAGTTGATATGAATCAATTTGAGTGTAATAGAGTAATTGTAATAACAATATTTGTAGAAAAATATCTATCGGTCGAACATATAACGGTTAGGGCTCGTCCCTTTACTACTAAAGTATAGTTAATAAACAGGTATCACTGAATGAGAAATCATAATAATTATGTTTATACTTGAGATTTTGCATAATCTCAAAATTTCTGACTTGTAATGTTCTTTATGCTACTGTTTCCTTCATTTTAAAACCTTATCGTGTTATTTATTATTTTGTTATTGTCTCCAGTGAACAGGTGGTTTCAAAATCATTCTGGGGCCTATCAGACTTGTAGTTTAAATTAATATAAATTTTCTTTCTATAGAATTTTTTGGTTTTTATATTAATGTCAAACTGTGGCTGGCTTCTTTGTTATAATATGCAAGCTATTAATTAAAAGAAATAAAAATATTTGAAAAAGTCCCAAGACAAAAAAAGGGAGTGGGCATGGTGGCTGCAAAGTTGACCCTTAAATTTTCTCTGCACATTCATGGCAGCATGCTATAATTGCACTAACACTTACAAAATAGCTGCATTTCCCCCCTTTTACAATATTTACAGTAGCTTCATTTATTTGGAGGAGGGTCCTGTTGGTGTTTGGGGACAGAAAATTTAGATAAACGACTAGCTGTTACCCAAACTTTACATGAAAGATATGGCTGACACCTCTATCTCATATTTTGATTCAGTAAATCATTTCCCAAATCTTAAAAAGAAAAAGATTATTAACTTCACCATTGGGGTTGTTTGCTCTGTAGATTATGAACGAGTTTATTGCATTGATGTTCGTCATCTCATAAAATCTTGCCATAGGCCAACGGCAGACGTTTCTGGCCACATTATATGCAGTAATCATTTGATCAACAATATCTACTCTCCTTTTGGTAATATTATAAAAATTTGTTAGGATGTACCCTTCTGTTGGTCCAAATTGTTGTTGCTATTTTAAGATATAGCATAAGCTGTAGTAGCAGCTTTACGATTCCATACCCCTAAAACCAACAATTCATAGTGACATTTCTACAAGATTGAGATAGATGCATTCACATTCTCTGTGTGACAGTAGTTGTTAAATTGTTAGTTTTGAAGGGACCTTCCATCTGAGCCCCTTCATTGATAGCTATGCATGATGTATAGAATGTTGTCATTCACCAAGGAAAAAACTTTATGCCATGCTAATTTTATCGTATCGAGGTTGCGAATTTTGAATCTGCATCTTCTGAAAAATTCAAGTAGCATGTCATCTAGAGTGACATATTTCTCATCAGAATAATGTATTTTGCATTGTTCGTTAGACTTATTTATCATTTGCAGTGTGATCACACGATTATCTTACAATTCTCCTTCCCTTCTTGTGTTTATGTTGTCAAATAACAAGCATGTTAACAAAAATTCTAATCTTCTAATAGCTGTCAACGCATTTTTCAAACTCTAGGCAATCATCGCTATAAATTTGCCTTATATATATAACAGACCAAGTAATGTTATTATGTCTGTAGTGTTTCTTCCCTTGAGGTCATACTTATGAGGATAATAAATCGAGGGATTTACTTGAATTTTTTTAAATATATAGATTAGTAATTAAGTCAATAATATTCACGATCTTCTTGAAAAAATATAACCAATATTGCATAGGCATCATACTTGTTTTCTCTCCCCTAATATTCCTGGAAAGATGAGTTACATTGTTTCTTTATTGCATTCATATGTTGAGCAGTGGAGCTTCCTTGTTCCATTTTGCGCCATCACTCCCATAAAAATATTTAGATCTATCTCCTCATAATACCTCAGCCTTTGTCTTATGCATCTGAAGATGTCTTTTGCTCAGTGTCATAGTTGCAGTTACTTAACAATATTCTAATCATTGTTGGCCACAAAATAATTGATACTTTCAGATAATTCAAGATGTCTGCATCCACATCTTCATAGAGTGCTTGCAGCCTATTCACTTCCTTTTCAAACGCATCCACCCATTTGTGGGTATATTCAAATAATACCAAACTAGAAAATATAGGGTACATGTGTAGTAATGTAGACTATGTCCATGAGTATAGTATAGTCTATGACTCTTATGTCCATGAGTATAGTACAGTTTATGTCCATGGGTATAGTATAAGTATATGCATAATGTTGTAAGCAGATTACAAAAATGTCCATGGGTATAGTATATGCATAATGTTGTAAGCAGATTACAAAATCTGCCGATTTATAAAACATAATAGACATTTTATGAAGTGCAGTCATATCCTTAAATCATGAATAATAATGAAATGTTTTACAATCTCGCTATGAATTTTAGTTTTATAACTTTATATAATAAAATGCTAATAAACAGCCATAGTATCAAATGCAACAATTTCTACATTGTTTCATATTATTTTGATGGATGGTTTATTTGTCATTTTGTAAAAGGCATATTTTTAAACTTGATGTAAACATTGCATAATAAGTCAATAAAAGCACGCCTTTTATAAAACGACTAAGATTAACCAGTTGGAATCTGAAGCAACGTAGAAATCGTTGGATTTGATATTGTGGCGGCTTGGTTGTTAGTGTAAATAAAATGTCTCGACATTTTACAAAAGATTGGAGTATCATTTATTTACTTTTGATAATAATCAAAAGTAGTTTGACTAACACATGTAACAACACTTACGAACACTTACTATAAACCCACTGGGTAAAAGGCAAATAAATGACTGTATGCACAAATGCCTTTCTGATACTAATGGAATCGCTAAACATTGACTCTTTGAATTTTACACATAACCTTGGAAGAAGAGGATCAACAGGAAATTAGGTATATGGTAGCATCATTTTACAAAATATAAACAATGCTGGAATATGTACAGAACTACTAAAAATAATTTGACAGAAGTATTTATGTAATTGCATGGACTGGCAGGCTCACCCACGATTGGTAGGGTAATAAAATTAATAAATCATAGCACATTGATACAAGAGACATAAATTACAGGCAACCCAACAAACACTTCTGTATGCTGTTTCATATTTGCATTCTTTATCAAATACATTCAATTTCGCCATCAATATTTTGGAGTCATTTAGAAACCTTAAAAAATAATGGAATTATTAAAAACAAAGTTATTTATTTCTTCATAAGTAAAAGTTAAGAAATTTATATAAACAATTATTTTACGAGCCCCAACACATATTCGTACCCAAATTGTAATAACGATTGAGAAAATAAGACTTCAGATATAATAATAATCCTTAAAAACTTTTTTATATACATTGTGCCTTAAGTTATCAAAGGTACTCAAAGTAATTCTTTTACTAAACAAAACATACAGGAAAAAATTGAACTATTTAAAATTTAACAACAAAATAATTTGTACTACTGTTTTAAAACTGGGTTACATCTTGTTTCCTCCACTTTCCACTTCAAGCTGCTGACAGTTGTCAGGGGCAATATTCCATATATCTCTGATAATTCTTTTTTATTTTTCTTTAGTGCACGGGTGGTGGTGTTAGCTCAACTGTTTTCTCATGATGGCCCATATATTCTTGATAGGACTAAAGGCCTGGCTGCCTCAAGTCAAGCATAATACGTTTATGCTGTGGGTGGCAAGCCATGAGCCATGTGGTGGTTGGTTAGTAGTATGACAATTGGCACTATCTTGTTGCAAGATTGTTTCTTCATCAACCTGTAATTTAAAATTAGTGGTAGAAGCTGATGCTTAAAAATTTCTTGATTTTACAGTATTTACTGTCCCATTTGCTAAGCATAAGTTGCCAACTCTCTTACTTGGTATGCAACCCTATATAATTAATCCCCTTGCCAACTTGATGGTTCTCTGAAACAATCCAAATAAAAAGCATCATGTTTATTTATTGACTTGTTGGCAAATTTGCTTTCATTGCTAAAAACCTATTATTTTATTCATGATCATTGTAACTTCTGACATTTTTGAATCTTCGTTAAAAGCAGTTTTGCTTTTGCCTAAAATGCATACTACTTGTTTTATAATACCTAATTTTCACATTAAGAAAAATGACCTAATAAAAATTACATCCCATTTCTTTAATTCGATGTTGGCATGTCATTAATGAAACTGACTTTTTATTTCATTTTCCCATATCATTTTTATTCTATTGTAGTATGTACTACTAAATTGAGTCCTTTTTAAAATTTTGCAGAGCACTCTGTTGTTTCCTAATGTATATATAACTGGATTTTGCAAAAATCTTAAGCATACAATCGTTTTAAATTTATTAATTTTAAACCGAACTGTACTTATTGCTAATTAAGATTTACAGTGATAATATTGTATGGATCCTGATCTTTATATGATTTGATATTAGTTTTCTACAATTGATAAAAAACAAAAAATGAATCAAAAATTCATAGCTATACTTTTCTCTGAATGATTTACTTCTTCATGATGAAAGTTATTTCTGAATATATATTTCTGAAGTATTCTGAAGTTATTTGGTAAAACATAAAAATTAAGATTTCAAGAATTTTAATTTTGCTAAATTTATATCTCACAACTTAAATTCTTACTGCTTACATTTTTCAAGTATTGAAATTTGTCATAATGTAAGCAATATTACATTTTCTGTGATTTCCCTAAGTATTTTAAATTCATTAATAATATATATTTATTACCTATGAATCAAGTTTATTGGGAGATTTATTTTGAGAAAACAACTATGGTTAAAATAAACAGACTTTAATTCTCATGGCCTTTATTATTGTTCACCATTTCTTATCACGAAAGCATTTTTTATAAATAACACCAATTATTGGAAAATTTAATTGGTTCCCCTTTCTTCACGTTGTCAAATTTTTCGAAAAATATAGGAAATCAAACAATTTTCTATATAGTAAATAGATACATTTTTTATAGTCGTAATGACGGGTACGCCATCTACCGATATATAACTGTAAGCTTTTTTGGTTCGAATTGAAACTTCATCATTTTCACTTTTGTAAACTGAAGGGAAACTTTATTGTAATACATGAACATGTCGGTAGGTAGCGCAAAATAGATTTTTAGCCGAGATTTAATTTTTTTTTATTGAGGTAGCTTTTGTCGACCGCCAATTCTTTTTTAAATTAATTGGATTTTTGATACATTCATCAATATTTACTGATCATTGCCTTGCCTCATGAATGTACAATTAATATAATTTTATTGATACTTATTGAAATGTATTTTTATAAATAGCTGACAATTATGGTTTTATTAGAGTTATGACGACATTGACAATGAAAATCAAAATAGTCAGATATTACTAATAAGTAATAATAATACACTGCAAGGACTGTGGTCTTATCACAACGTAATTTTAAACGTCTCCAAACCACACATTTATTTTTGAGTCCTGGTAATAGACGTGACAGACATACGTATTTTGATAACAAAATTACCTTTTTCACGGCGAAAACCCATCTTCGCCGTTCACCATTCATGCGAATGGTGAACTGCTCTTCGCCCTGAAAAAAGTGATTTTGTTACCGAAATACGTATTGGCACGAGTCATCTACAAACAAAGGTCTGGTTTGGATACACCATTTAAATATTCTGTAGTCTTATCTCACGCAATCGGAGTAATTATAGGTACAGTAAAATGTGATACAGCTAAACAATAATCGAAATATGCATTCTTCAGCGTAATCGATTGAGAAGATATTCAATATTTTACAAATTGCACAGTAATAGTTCTCAGTTATGATGTTCATAATGTAATAATCGATTACTTAAAAAGCTACGACGCAATAGACTGCTTAATTGCCTTATATTTGATTGTTGAAGACAAATTTCATAAGCACACGTGTTATTGGAAAACTTAAAAAAACAGGGTCGGCTGTAGCGCTTCATTGGTTCATTGCCAAGGAAAGGTGAATGTACCGCGAGTTGGCCTTTAATTTACTATATACCTTACTTAATGTGATTGATCATTATTCAATATTTACATGATAAATTGATAAAAGTTAGGCATTATTAACATATTTCAATATTTTTTGTAATAAAATAAACAATCTTTTGCTCCACTTCATTTATATTTTTTAAAGGCATCCAGAGATGTTGCATACAAAGATACCTTATCCGATTAATTACACAATCCAACTAATTTTCTGGGGCGTTTTATCACTTGTCCATATATTGTGACAACACAGATTTTAAGATGCAAAATGCATTTTAATTTATTTACTTTTTTCGCGCTGTTTTTAAAAAGAAAAAAGAAGTAATTTCAGTGAGTCTTTGTTATTAACTCCATAAGTCACTTAAATCTAAGCCGACATTATTCAGTTAGAATATTAAAATTCTGTTGGAATCATCAAAATTCTTAAGTCGTACTATTTGTCTTGAAATCGAAACTTGTCAGCAGACGATTAAGTATTTGTGCAGTGCGGATGCATTAGAGCTCGCACATGGTTGAGGAATTTATTGTCTCATTGTTCTTTTAGGTTGTTTTAGTATACTTCGTAGATTTCGTGATTGAAAGTCGAATTTGTGGGAGCAAATGAGGCATGTGGCAACAAAAATGAGATAGACATTTATAACATTTCTTGGTTGTTGAAGATGAAGAAAGTACAGTATATACTGTACAAAGCTGGTTTTACACAGATAAAAATCAGGCCAATCAAGACAAATTTAAAAAAAATCAGGATTCATTTATTTTATCAGGGCATGTAATATGTAAAAATCAGAACGGTTGGTCACCTTAACCCTTTTCATTATCTCATATTTTCTTTAGGTATATTTTTCCATTTTTGCAAAGATGTTGCTCTAATATAAGAAACCTGAAAATATGTTTCTGATATCTATTTTCTTTTTAATCGTTGGGAGGACTCGAAAAAAGATGACGTTCTTGGGGTAAACGTTTAAAGCTCATGAAATGACATCATCTCTGATGTAAAGAGTATCGATGTATGACGAATAACAGTTGCGAAGCATCAGACCTACTTATATGACTATGACATAAGTGAATAAATGTTTCGTTAGCGAATAAATCAAAAAATAAAAGAAAACAAAGTCGGAAATACTCGATGTTTCCTGTTATTTCAAAAGAGATACTACTGTCAAATAAGGAGTGAAATGTTCACACAACTTTTCTTTCAAATTATACAAAAAGTGAGAATCAAGATTCTTAATGAAGGAACTTTGTACAAAAATAGCGCAGAAGTTTAGACTATTTTACATAATTATCAATCAAATATGCAAAGTGGAACTTATTTAGCATTTGATATATATATATATACATACATACAAAGCCACGCCAGCTATATTTTCGCACCCCTCTTACGTAACAACTTTAAATAGTAAGGGTGATTTCATTCGACCGCATTGCACGAATTCTCTAATAATCGGACTAAATAGAAGAATTATTTATATTTACAGAAGTTACAAAAAAATTCACAACAATAGAAAGCTATTGCTTTTACTTTTAAAAGATTCGCCTACTCATGAAAAAATTGACAATTAAATTTATGACCGGGATATTTTTTGCAGACAGAATTAACCTCAAAATTGTGCTCTAAAACGCATCATTTATAAAAATTAAAAATAAAAAATATAATAATTTAAATTCCACGGATGTTTTGTATGTAAATATACTTCCATAAATAGTCCGGCGGACCTGATTTATTAACACAATATTTAAATCAATGAAAATAGAAGGATATTTAAAGAAATCAAAAACAATTGATAAACTCGTATTAACCGGAATTACAAAGCTATTATTATCTAGATAAAAGGTGGAAGTTCAATAAATTCCATTAGAGCTAATATGGAATCGTTCTCAAAGTTATATAAATTTTTGTAGAAAAAGCTTATCGATAAGATAAAATTATCGAAGATAATAAGAACAGACAAAACTTTTTTATGTTTATTTAATTATTCACGTAATCGCTAATTAGATTAATTGCGCGTTTCTACATACATATATTTGATGACTTCATCTGTTTGAATTTGGATTTTTCTTGCTCTAAAACCCTGGTCAAATAAAAATGTGTATATACTATTTGATTAAAGAAAGTAAATATATTAATTAGGGTGATCGGTCTGTAGATTGAATTAAAAACTCATTTGTTCATAAAACTAAATATTTCGTTATTTATTTATAACTTCATCAGGAGTAGTGCTACAAAATGTATTGTGATAAAAATTTAAAATTAAAATTTAATAAAAACTTACAACTAGAGTTAATCACTGGTAACAATTTGGTAATAAATGGTTTAAATTTTAAAATTTTTATCACAATACATTTTGTAGCACTACTCCTGATGTTATAAATAAATAACGAAATATTGAGTTTTATGAACAAATGAGTTTTTAACTCAATCTACAGACCGATCACCCTAATTAATATATTTACTTTCTTTAATCTAATAAGTACGGTCGATAATTTCTCTCCAACATATATACTATTTGATATAGGATAAAAGAGAAAACTATATCTACTAAAGTATCTAATTGACATTTGAATTTGGGACAAGTCATTAGCAAGGTACTATTCTAGATTTTTCAGGAGTATATGTGCTTTTTTACATGGTATTTTTGGAAATTTAACTAGAAAAGACAACTACTGCCAATTTTTTCTTAGAAAATGCCAGGTGGCATGTTTACAATAAAATTAGATATTTTGGTTAGCTTAGCAGCGGGACAAAGTTAACGGTTAAAATTGTAAAGCGAACTTTCACTATAAAATTTAAACTAGAACTAGGTTGTCACCAAATAAGGTTACGAAAAAAATGCGTACAGTATGTACGTTATGTAGTACCGACAGAAGCCGAGTTGTTCCTTTTAGTCATTTTTCTAAAATTATCAAAAGAAATATTAATAATATCACTACGACAAATATTAGACTTGTGACTGAAAAGATTCTTACTTATCAGCATTCATTAAATGGGATGTTATCATCATAGGAGCTTTATTTGGGAAAAAGTAAATTCTCATTTTTTACTTCCAACCAGCTATAAAAAAACACTTCGCAATTACCCACAGTTGAGTTTTAAAAGTGAAAAAGGTAGTCAGATTGAAGTAAATGTCTTTGATATACCGATTGCTAATGTGAACGTAAATGCCCTATGAAATAAATGGTTTGGGAATTTAAAAACCATTTGAGTCTGATTAACTTCAAAAAAACAAAAATGGACTACATAATTATCCACGAAGATATATGTTATTAAAATCTAACTGCAAACAATAATTTTCTAAAAATAGGTGTACTAGATAAAAAAGTGATGGTATAGTTTTACTAAAATCGATAGGCAAATACGATAATCAAAAAGTAGAGCCATATCTACCATATCGTCAATTTTTGTACTACCCTGAACTATTTTTAATGATGAACTATATTCGTTTGAGAAATTTTTGTTCATATCGATGTCTTTTTTTTAATTCCGGTAGTTGTAACAGTTTGAAATTCTTTTCTATAAGATGTAAACTGCCAAAAGTTGTACCTGATATTACTACTTACTCCACAGTGGAATACTATAGTGCTTTTGTATCAGCATCAGATAATTATGTTCGTTATTCTAAAAATTGCAAACACAAATCAATATCATAATATCTGTAATTCAACATAAGGCAAATCTGAGGACGACAAACCTGCATTTCTAGCGTTCCTTTCTGCTGAGTTGTGTTTCTAATATCTCTCATTCCCTTCACCATTGATTATTGCATATACGTAGGATATATATAGTATAACATCCGGTGCACTTGATTAAGTACCAACAATGGTCCATGTGAATAAATGTAGCAACTACTTTTATTACTATTAATAAAAGATAACAGATACGATTTTTAATTAATGAGGATAAGATAGGTGTATAGTAAAAGCTTTTACTATATTTTATTCACATGACCTATTAAGACTCATGGATATTGATTAATATGTAAACCTCATTGTTTTTGGCATGTATACATAATACTATCATAGCAAAGTTGACTTAATATCTATAGTAAATTAAGGAATTAAATTTCAAATCTGATCTTGATTGTACCAACGCAGTTAGTTATTTAATAGCTTGGATAAACTACAGCATACCCACTCGATTGTCTACACTTTGAAGTTGATAAGGTATTAGCTTTGAATATAGCATACAACACTGACAAACCACGAACAGTTCCTTGCTTGCCGATCGCCATCGTATTGCATACTGGTATATATCTATCACAGCATAAGTGTTGTTCCGTAGTCCGCCAGCCCGAGAATACAGGGTCACAAACGGCGGCTTTTAATGTTTGCTAGAGTGTACCTTAGGGTGGTCCAACAAAAAAGCAAAATCGGAAATCGTATGCTCTCACCCCCTAGGATTATTGTATATCGAAAAAAGAAGTACCCCTATTTTTTTATTTTGAAATCGAACGATGTTTAGGGGTGCATCAAAGCCCGTAAAGTTTCCTATGTATTTTATATGGGAAAAAACACGTTTTTGTAGATTTGGCATAGAATCCTAGAAAATCAATATTTCTCAACCGGACTACTCTGTTTCTCTTCAGAAATGTTCAGAGAATGACATCCAATAATTTATTTGTTAAATTTTTTATATTAACTATTTTTTACAGACCCGCAAAAAACCCCATAAATGAAAGAAACAGAAAAATCGTTAAAAAATATTTATTACTATTTTTTAATATAAAATATTTTGATAAATAAATTATTGGATGTCATTTTCTGAACATTTCTGAAGAGAAACAGAGTAGTCCCGTTGAAAAATATTGATTTTCTAAAATTATATACCAAACCTATGAAAAAGTGTTTTTTTCCCATATAAAATACATGGGAAACTTTAAGGGCTTTGAGGCACCCCTAAACATCGTCCGATTTCAAAATAAAAAAAAATAGGGGTACTTTTTTTCGATATACAATAATCCTAGGGGGTGAGAACATAAGATTTCCGACTTTGCTTTTTTGTTGGACCACCCTAGTGTACCTACTGGTTATAACTATACTATAATTAAACGCAAGTTGAATTGACTTTGTTTTTGCAGCTGTACACTATAGTATATAAAAACTGTTTAGTGAAATGTATTGAAAGTTTAACCCTATATCTATAAAATGATCAGACCTTCCAATATCCGCGGGACAGCTTTGATACTCAATATTCCACACGTGTTTTTTGCCATGTACTACGTTCGCTGATAAAAAAAGAAATGATAACCTACAAAAATTTGCCAATCAAATTGCTTATACGAATCAATGAAAATTCAGAATTTTTGCTACCTCAATCGCATTTACCATTCTCTTTTAGAGGAAATGCTTCTTATTCAATTATATTTACTCATCTATGTTGATGTGTTCTTCAAAGATTTTGGGAAACATTGTTTCAACATTCCAATTCATGTTACGCTCGCTGATAATGAATAAATTGCTTCTTAGGAATCGGAGGGAATTCAGAATTTTGCTATATCAATCGCATATTTTAAGAAAGCCCTTCTTACTCATTTACATTTATTTATTTTTGATGTATTCACTAAAAATCTTTCTGCGAGTTCCTTGATTTTGATTTTCTTAGATTAATCAGAAAACCCAATATGAAATAAATCTTTTCTTAAAGAATGTTTGTGCCATTCTTTTGTATGCTGGCGATCGTGATAAACATTCTCTCCAATTGTAGATATTGGGCATTACATTAGTAAAGACAGTTAGTATGTTTCTACTAACTTAAATAATACAATTAGTGAAAAGTAAATTACTTCTTTCCATTCGTCTTATCTAGTAATAAGTTGTGCTATTTTAGTAAGGAAACAATTTTTGGGGTTACGTTGAATGGGTATCTTTTCGTAACTGACGCATTTTTTTTCGGAAATTTTTAAAGATGTTAAATAAAAATCCTAGAAAAACATTAAAGTTGGACATAGAGAAATTGAAATGGAATATAATAGAAAGCTGTCAACCTGTAATTTTAATTTCCTGATAGGTTAAACGCAATACAGACAATTTTTCTCTGAATTTTGTATTTTTCTTTATATCAAGTTATGCTAGAAGATCCCGTTGCTATTTTGAGCACGCTCACCTTTTGCATTCGGAAAAATCTTACTGTCTTGAACGCTAACGGAATTCTTGACAGATCTATTTATTATGAGCTAGTATAGTTATAATCTTACGGAAGTAATTTTCGACCCGACGGGTGTATACATTTCAACTTTTTATATTTATATCGGCGAAAAATGTCAATCTATTATAATTTAAAGTGACTACTTACCTATTTAAAGAAACATATATATTTTTTGCCGCTAGGTCTTGTGGGGGCAAGTTTGCCTTTTTAACTTCAGAATTCGTATGTGGTACCGATGATATCTAAAGTGATAGGGTGTTGTCTTTGTCAAAGCAAGACGTCTTATTTTGTATGTTTCTATTGGATTCTTCTAACAAGAAATACAGAACCTCCCATGTAAAAATACAATTCATAACTATGAATTCATACGGACTATTAAGTAATAAGATGGCTCAATTCTAGGATAATGGCTCCGTATCTCGGTTATGGTAACTACAGCATACTGCCATATCAAGTTTTTCAAAAGACAATATAGTAATACTGAAACGTTGTTATTTCAAAATCTTAAGGTAAAAGGCATTTAAGATTACTATAAAATAATTCACCGAAAGACCTTAGTACATTAGTATAAACTACAAAATGAGGAAAAACTAGTACATGAGACATTTACCCCTTCCAATCTGTATGGTAGAATTAAATTTCTCATAGTATTGTTTGTAAATCTACCGCTCTCTGTTCTTGTTGCACCATTACGATTTTGTGTCTTCGTCACCAGCAGTTATCAGCATCTTTCACAACTGTCATTGATGTTACCGTAGTTGTAGTGTAGGCTTCCAATTAGTTGGTGTAGTAAAAATCTTTTTTCGTCAAAACGAGTCGTGAATAAGATTACACGCTTTGTTAAATATATGATATCATGGATTTTCTATTTGCTCTTGTTAATTTAATTATTTCAATGTGGTTGACGTAAATGCGATTTTGCGTACTTTTTTCTTCACTAGCAAAGAAACATTTCATTTCAGATCATTGGGCCAAAACTATTCGCGCCGTATCGCGTACCTAAGGAAATCACTGTAATAGAGCTAATTCACATTTAGAATGTTACTCTATAAATACTAAATGGTTTAAAGAAGCTACAAATTTAATAACTTTGCGTTCTGCTTCTTAAACGCGATTATCAAGGTGTTAGTTTTGTACTAATAAATCTAAGAAAAGTTAGTTTAACAACACAGATACTATAAGACGTATTTTCTAGTTTGGTGATCTTAATTAGTGGTTGGAGGTTATAATTTGGATATGCAGCATTCAAGGCCAACTAGTTATTTCGTAACAATAAAAAAAGGATACAATAATAATAGTTGTGTATCTTGATCATTTTATGTCGTGAGTAATTTAAATTTCAAATGGCTAAGCACAAGAGTAAACAAAATCCAAACAAACAACAAATTATGTTTGTCCTAAATGGTTTAATTTGAAATTTTACATAATAGTTATTATGTAACCTGCATTAATTATCTATAGATTTTAGAAGCTGTTAAGTTTTGAATAGTAAGCAATTGTTTATAACTGTTCTATATCTGATAAATGCTTGGGGTTTGAGTAAGGTAAATAAAAGAACAAAACCTTATACCTGCAGAGTTTTAATCAAATCAAGAAAATTGGGTCTGATAGTATTAGGGAATCTAATATAAATTGGTATTTTTACCACTAGCTTCCATTTTCATAATGAACTTTTTCATATAAAACCCTTCAATAGTTAGAGGAGTTTGGCAAAATGCCCAACAAATTCATTAGACAAATTGTGCGACCTATATAATTTTAATTATTCAGTAAAGCATGAACTATTTAGCATATGAGACAAGCAGGTCCAAATTGAAAGAATTTGTTTCTGCAAACGGTGTCTACAAATCTATTAATCAAACAAACACATCGAAAAATTTTAATGAAGCTATAAAAAAACAAAATGCATACATAATTTTTAACATGTGTGTATTTGAAGTCATAACATATTGACTACCACTCACATAAGAATAATTCTCTTTTAGGAAGTTTTTAATCATTACTACAATTAATAGTCACAATGGTGTCAAATTAAACACAGTTAATGCACCATAACCATTTTTAATTACTCATTGTAAAAGTATTGATATTGAATGTAAGTGTATGATAGAAAATAGCTTTTAAGTTGCAATCAAAACATTTTACAATCGAGTAATAATTATTGTAATGAGTTTTAATGTCATGAGAAGTATATTATGACAAATTCAAGAACAAGATAACGTCCATAAATGTAAAACAAATGAACATTAATTTTTAAAAGCGCAATAGCTACATGAATGTGTCTGTATATGGACTTTGAACCCATTTCAAGTTCTCACAAAACCCTGTTACTTAACAGGAGACACCAGTTTAGGGATTCTGAGGAGCTTTGCTAATCATTAATATTTATTTAATTAAACACTCAAAGTCAAAATATCTTTCTTTCTTGGAGTCATGATAAGGTTCACACACTTCTATAAGATTCAGAACTGGTTTTCATCAAATGCTCCTTTAACTTTATGAACAGGAAAAAGCTGGAAGGTGCATGGGATTGAAAGACAACTTAATAAAAAATATACCTTTGCCACCAATAACTTTAATAACTATGGAGATATCGGGCGGGGGATTTCGAAAAATGACAGAATTTAATATCTTGTATCTTGAAAACTATACATTGCAACTATGATCTGTTAAACTTTTTTATTCGCGTGGTGGTACTTTACCTGAATAATTTTTTGGCGAAACTCGGTATATTTTTACATAATTTAGTTAAAGTTTTTCCACGTGAATAAAAAAGTTTAGCAGATCATGACTGTAACTCTTATACTTTAATGTTAAGGGTGGCAAATGTTATATTTTTGTAATTGTCTTTCAAGGTCAAAAAACGTTGGAAGTTGCATTTAAGAAAAATGGCTATTATGTCATTGTTTGAAGACGAGAGAGGATGAAAAACATTAATATGCCAAAGCAAGTGTCTTTTACATGCTTTACCTTCTCCATCACCTGTAAATAGACTAGTTTTATAGTTTGATGGATAAAATGTGAGGAATTCAGTATTAAGAGGAACAATAGTTTAATCAAATAAGATTCACTGGAGTGGGTACTCCGAGATGGGAAACACTAATTGCAAATGTCATACATACATACAAACATAACTGCAAAGGGATAGATGAAGAAATGAAGAAAAATAATACACTTTAGACAAAACCAATCGAAAATGGTTTTTAACAGTTAAAAATAGAGGCAACATAATAGGAGAATACATGTCTGATGCTGCTGAATTCATAATTAAAAAGTTTTTTTTTTTTATTTGCCTCATATGCTCTCTAGACCTAAATTTACTGGCTGATTCTGAGATATAATTCAAAGAAAATTTGACAGTTCTCCAAGGCCAAGAAACAAGTAGGCTGAGAAAGGGATTAAAAGTTTATGTAGGATAAAGTTACCCAGGAAGAGGTATAAAGGGTGTAGAGATTTTGTTCTGAGAAGCTTAAAAACAACTAGCTAACATTGTTAGCGTTTTTTTAAAAAGATTGGATTGATATTTACTTGGATAAATAGCGGTTTGGGTAATGTTAACCATACGTACTGTTCTAGTACGTACTTTCTAGTTCATCAATAAATCTATTAACCAATCTGAGAAAGATTAAACCATAAGAAATTATACTAAAAAGTGTCTTAAACGGAATTAGAATTGCTCAAATTGCCTACTTTCAGACACACTTCTCCTGTAGCTAATTGTACAACTGCATGTAAGAAATAAAACTAGCTTCAATACATTAGTTGTTACTAAGAGACGGATTGACCTCAAATTGCAACTATCAAACCACATGAGGCTTTTTCCAGAGCAAATTCCTATTCCTGAAGAACATATCAATAGTTTTTTCACGCAGTTATAAAAAAAAATGCTAATGCTAGTCTTAACGTGAATTCACAAATTAATCTATCACAAAAAAATCATATTTTGACATTTGAGTTTACTAGGGTTTAGATTTGTATTAAAATTTTAAGTTTCTCGTGAGTCTATTATCTGAAATTTGTTTAAAATAATCATTCATTGCATTTTCTTAATGAATATTTAATTATCAATATTGACAGTTTGCTTTTATAGCCTTTTGATCTAATTAATTTAAATTTTAGCATTGTTTTAATATGGGAGCAAGGTGACATTTAAAACTTAAGAATTGCAGATCAAACGGTTTTGCTCCCACATTTCCTTAATGTGGGCAGTCAAGATCAGTGAATATTGAAATCGTTGGTCTACAGATATCTCACAGATATCAAATTAATTAATTAGATGTTTTTATGATTAAAAAGTTATAGGTGTGCAGGTAATTAATGAAGGTTTTTATGTTGTATTGTTAAGGTTTGTATATTTAAAATTTTTTATTGTAAAAATGACCTTTTGAAAAGTAATTTATTACTATCCTACATACTCTAAATAATAGGTATCAAGCTGAAGGTTATTAATTGTTTAAATTGGATAGTAATTTTGGAGTAGTAATAAAACAAGATTTTTCTTCACTTTCTTACGCTGTAAGGAAAATATAGTTGTAATTAATTAACAAGCAACTGAGAAAACTACACTCTCGTTGCTAAATTTCAAAACGGAATAGGTATGTTTAAATAATTGCTGCTAAACGAAGTTGGGAAAAATTTAAATGCAGTTCTCAACATTACCTAAACAAACTTTTCACTTGAAGTTTTGACACTGTTTCTATACAGAATTTATTTGTCTTTATCTGAATTGAGATCTTGCAAACTATCAGAATTTTGACCACCACCATCTTTCAGGAAAGATACTGTAGGTCAAAAATCTTAAGTGGAATGAAGGGTCAAGTGTCACCTCTTTGGAGAGAGCCAACTCAAACTCTCTTTGTGTTTGAATTCAATTGTTTATTTGTTTGATATTTTGGGTTTGAGTTGCAATTAAAATGCAAAATAAATTCTCTTTATATATCTGAAAATATTCCTAGAAGAAAAAATGTTTCAGATAAGGGTTGTTCATTTTTTACGCTCTTTCTAAAGAGTGCCACATGAGTTCCTGTTTGCCTTTCCCTTTTAAGATTTCTTACGAGTTCCTCCAAATTTTTCCCAAAGGATACATATATAAGAAAAATTTGGATTTTAACTCTCCATTTATATTTTGTTTCTGAACTTAAGTTTTCACTACAATTAATGAAAATAAACCCCAACCCAGGAGTGCATATAAGATATATAAAACTAATTTACAGTTCTTAGGTCAATTATGCCTCAACTTCCTCATCTACATTTGGAGATAATTTCATTATTTTTAATTAAATAATAAAAAATAATTGATTTCATTATTTAAAGATAAGCAGGCTTTAAAAACAAAAAATTAAGGAAAGGTATCATTAATGAACAAACTGATCAGATTAATAACAATGAGAACAGACTGTATGACTTCGTGATTGTTTACCTACATATTACTTATATTGTATTATTTATCTATCTCGCCATTGCATTCCATTTCTATCTAATCATTTATATAAATAATGTTGGATAACAATTATTCCAAAAAGGTTTTTAAATTATTCAGGCAACCTACAAGAAATATATTTAGGGCCGATCTATTCACCTCCTTTTAAATTTATCTGGAAGTTAGTTGCTATAGTTACAATTGTTCCCACAATTGTATCCATGACAATTAACTAGCAGATAAAGTTACAAGGAGGTGAATAGATCGGCCCTTAATGTGGCTACTTATTGGAAGGAAATAAATTTAAATCAGATACTTGAAAACTTCATCCGTAAAGGCTGTTTCATTCAAATCATAATAATGTGGAATAAAAAAAAGGGACTAGTATGCAAATCACCAACACGTTTTAAATAACCCTATACAAGATAGTAGACTAAAAACAAAAAAATATATTTGGAGTCTTTTATTTCTTTTTAACCACCTCACTGTGTAATTTTTTATTACAGCTTGCATAAATGTTATGTAAATAGCAACCCAATTTCCAAATGAGCCATCTAGACTTGGGCATTAATTAAGTGCAGCCAATAAACATTTCAAGAGAGTTCCAAGTCAGAATTCCTCTAGCTGTAAACTAAGACCTACATAAGTCTTTTGCAGTATTGACGGTTAGTCAACATTGATGGTTTATCTCTGCTTCTTTTGAAAATATGCGTGTTTAATTCAGAAAGCGATAAATTTTGGAAATAGTGAACATAGATATTAGATAGCTCATACAGCAGGTTATTTCTTGATCACTTTCTATTTTTCTTACAAGCTTTTCAAAGCAGCTAGTTATAATTTAAGAGAAATACTGAGCAACTTCATTTTAGTTCAAAGAGAATTGCAGAATAGAAATAAATTCTGAAAAATTTGTGTACTCTTTGATATTCCTCTCTTTTATGGAAGTAAGAATGTATAGATATTTTTAAGAGATTGCCAGGTGTTCGATCTTTGCTTGCTTGAATATTAGGTAGTGGTGGCGAAAGATATCAAAACCAATTTTCTGAGGTGACAGATAGTTGTACCAATTAGACAGGAAGCTCTATTAGTTAGAATCAAAATATGTAAAGGTCTTGTTCTCTGTGCAGAGTGTTCTATCTAGAAACTTTTTGAAATAAGACCATCTTTAAAGTCGAAAAATTAATATCAGTCATGTCTTAATCGAACAATGAGTAATTTCATACATTGATAGGTGGCAGAGCAACAACTCGAAGCAACTTTTTTCCTATTATTCGTATTCCTATTTCGTACGCGAACGAATGCAAAATCAACTGTTTAAAAAAAATCCATTTGTGAATGAATACAAGGGCAAATGAATCATTCGTTTTCAGTTCTTATTCTTGTACTAAATATAGTTCTTACTACTCTGCAGTTTTATATATATAAAATCATTAACCAACTTCATACAATATGGGCCGACAAAAACAATTTAATTTAAGCAAATATATTAACTATGATAATAAAACAAATACTACTTCCACTTGTTTGGAGTGTGAGAAGAATTTAAAAGGAAATCTATTAACTTGAAATATCAAGCGGCATTATGCTAACGTACGTAATGAATTAAAATTTCTTGATGCGAACAAATAAATCGAAAAGAAGGTATCAATTAATTAAGAATTATCAAACAAAATTAGACAGCAAAATCATACAGACTTGGTCTCCGTGTATTAATAAAATTGTATCTTTATATGTTAAATAACCTACGTTGTTATTTAACTCCCGAATGAATTATAGGTGATAAATTTGTGGCCGATAAATAAATTCAACTCTCAACAAACATGATTCGCACCGGAACGAAAATTTATTTATAGCAGAGAATTAAAAAATAAAATTCGCGAACAAATGAAAAATTAAATTCTTATAAGAATTATTATTTGGCGAGCGAATAAAATTTTTTCGTTTTTCCTATCCTGCTTATTCCTTTCTTGTCACAATAGATACTCATTGTCTGAAAGGGTTACCTTAGACGAAATCTTTAACTTGAAAAGTGTGCTGTTTGGAGTTGAATTTCACATAATTTGATGCTAAGTATGATAAGGTATAGATAAATTCTCGATTCTTAGATTCATATCTACCTACTCGATACATTTGACAAATGTATGCTGCAATAAATAGACTAAAACAATTAACAATCATTTAGATCCTATTTATAGTCACCCACCCTCATTCCAGTCTAATTGTATATGTAGGTAAACTAGCTTATAGCATAAGATATTACCAAAGGAATCTGTATAATATTTTGTTTTCAAAATACAATCGATCTCTTGCTTCTTAACATTTTCTAAATGAGGCAAAAATAATTGACAAACAAAACTTGCATTAATTAATATTCCTCATTTGTTTAATAGTTGAGGTTCGGATCTTTTTATGCCTTGCGCGGCTTTTATCAACAGATATGTTTTTTACCGGACATAAAGCCGGGCTAACTAAGACAATGCGGAACCCGATCGTGTCCCTTGGGTAAGGTGACCAGACGTCTCGCTTTTGGGTCTATATAATGCCAATCGCACTTATTATCAAGCAAAATAAAATTCGTAAAATAGGGGAAGCCCATTCAACCAACAATAGGTGTTCTTGGCAATGACGATGATGTGAAAAAGATGTATTTTTTAATTATTAATCTTAACCCGCCAAAAATATACCGGAAGGCATGTAATTATTACATGCCATTCAGCATTTCTTTGGAATATTAATTGTGGCATGCAGAAAGAATTAAAGGCACGTAATTCTCATATGAATATCTATTCCAGCGCTACTTGGACACAAAGCATCTGGCTACCGATAAGCATAAAATATATTTAAATGTTGCTGCCTGTTCTTCTAAGTTACATGATTTTTTCCGAAAAGTAATTTTGGAAACAAACAAAAGCAATTAGCGTTAGCTGAAGGACTGTTTGAATTTCATACTATTAATAAAATAGTTTGGTTAGGTTAGGATTAAAATTAGAGAAGTTATAAAGAAAGAATGTTTCTTCATAAAATTATAATTAAGGCAATTCCTAGATGCAATTGCATTCTGATTAACCATGACATTTGATTTTTGTGAAGGTAGCAGTTCTATGTATCTTTAAACGACGACGGGCAGGTATTTCTTAGAATAAACGTTTATAATTATTTTTAAATACGTCATCTGTCAAAAGAATGTTTTGAATGTCAGAGATTCTATTCTATAGGTTTCTTGAAATTATCCAAACAGTTTTAGATATTTGGGAAAATATCCAAGTTTTTGTTTTAATTTGTAGTTTTCATTAGTGTTTATAATACTCGAAGGTTTCTAGTAATGAAAGATAATAATCGTACAAAAAAACTGCATTCAGATTTATAATCTTATCCGTCTCTCATACTTCCTGTTCTCCACAGATCGTTACTCCTACGTTTCGTTTTTATTAATTTTGTGCCAAATGGTAATTTCAACATAAACATACTTAACAGCATTTTAAAAAGTTTTTTATTCTAAAAAAACTTGTTAAAAATAGAAATGAAGTTAGCAGGAAAAGCGTTATGTCGAGAGCTTGTAAAATACACGCGACGCTCGCACGTTAAGCGGATAAAACCTACCTTTGCGTGATCGGCGTCGCGCTGTCTGCCAAACGAGTCACGCTTGGATGACAATAAAAATTATTTTTGCATTGTTTACATTTAGGGTAGTATTTTATGTCGATTACATCATCTAATAGCTTATTTAGAGGTGCGAGTAGGACCTTAACCTTAACCTTAAAATTGAATTTTATTAATTTTTTACAGTTTAGAAATATTTAAGTAGGCGGGTTTACGTGAGTAATTTAGAACGTACATTAAAAATTTTTGAAATTAACTTCCTCATTGTTGAGGTTTTTTTATTATTATGGACCACTTACTATTTTTGTATGTTTTCGTAGTAAGAAAATTCGGTCAACTGCACTTTAAATAGAAAAACTGTTTTATAATAGCCTTGTTTGTATGGTTATATTGAAGGAAGTACTCTTTAGTTTTTCCAGAGCTGCCCACGTATTATAATTCCGCAAAGAAAGCGGCTTTATTTAACAAATTCTTATATTAGTTCTCGTGCTGATAAGTTACTAATAAGAAAATATGCCTCTTGCGGTTTTCCAGAAACTTTGAAACTATAAATGGAGCAATCTTATTTATTTTTTTAAATATTAATCTTAAATGGAGGTAACTATTTGTTACATCTATTCTTTGGGGCAAATTTACTTCAAAGTATAATTTTCATAGGAGAAGTGGGAAATTTCAATATTAGGTTAAATTTACATTGTAATGTTTCCTTTTTAAATAAATTTACAGATTAAAATTACTATCTCAATGTAATTTTACATTTTAACATTAAAACACCTGTGGAAACATGACAAAGTTAACATTTCATCGCAACACAGTACTTTTCACGGTTTAAACACAAATGTGAAAATACTTCTTGAATGTAATGGTGACTTGCGAAAGTACTTGGAAATGCAATCGTACCTCTGATTATTACTTACATTGCTAAATGGATTGTATGAAACATAAAATAAAATCAAAGTAATTGTTATTGAACGTATGTACTTATATAAAATATAAGACATTAACAGAGCTTCTTTTAAGGGGCTTTCGGAAATATTTGGTCTCTCGAATACAACAGGTAATATTTCAATTCCATCTAGAAAATTTAAAAATTATAAATTACCTAAACAATTCTACACGAGTACTTTTCTCAATTACAGTTATGCTAGTTTATTTCGAATTCTTCAATTTTTAATTAATCCTAGAAAAACATGAAATCAGTTATTTTTATTTTATTGATTGATTTGTAATTTTAACATATACCTACCGATTATTATTTTTTAACTTCTACTATAAAATAAAATTCTTCCCATCTTGGGTCATACGTGTAAATATTTGTCTTTAATAAATCTGCACTGCACTACAACGAAATACAAAATATTAATGAGCAATGAACACTTCGTTCAATATGGATGTGGTACGCCTCGCCGATTGCGCAACCTTTAACATGAAATTATAAAAGAATTGGTACAAACCATTCTGACCATTCTCCAAAAGCCCAATTTGGACTGTTCCTAATGAGTTCCTGAATTCTTTCACGAAACGAAGGTTACCACTCACCAGCAAACAACTGAAATCAGCGTTTTAGTATACTTTATCTCATCAGTTAAAACATATTAAGGGCAAAATTAACCTATACTTGTTAAAAGTTCAAGTTCATCAGTTCAGTAATACATTAGCAAGGAAAAATTTCCTGAGTTATGCAAATTTACATTATGGATAGTGATTTTAACCAGTTAAATGTAGTAGAGTTACTTATATTAGTGTAATTTTACAAAATTAGAGAACATTTTACCACAAATAGTAAAACAACTATTAACGTATAGGTAAAGTTGAATTTTAAAGTAAAACTACCGCAAATAAGAGATGAAACTTAACTCTTTCCGAAGGTAAATTTCACCTCACTTCTTACAGTGGGGTTACAAAAACAATTTTTTTATTTTTGGACTTATTAAATTGATCGATTTAATTTCTTAAAATCGTGCATCTTACCAGCTACACTAAACGTTATCAAATTCCACACCTAATTGCAAACTTCATTATTTACTTTAAAAAAGGCAAAGAATCCGCATCCCGCGCGAAAGAACCTCAATGGAAAAATAGCAGTTAAGCGGTAGAACAAAATAAATGAAAAATTTTGAAATTATTTAGGCGTTAAAACAATTACAACGAATGTTTTTCTATAATCTAACATCCATCTAAATTCCAAAGAATAAAAATAGTAATTTCGTTCCTGTAGTTCAAGCGGAAGTCTTTTACATAAATAGGTTAGAATTAGCTCAAAGAAAAAGGAATGTTAGGCGGATATAATTTTAAAAAACTTTGTTTTGGATAAACTTACTGTAAGATTCAAAATGACAAGATTTAGCTGCTTTTTATTGACCTTGAAACCTACGATTTTTCTGACAAGCGCCAAATAGCCATAAATTCGAAAATTACGCGTATACTTAAACATATAACATATATTAATGAACAAATGTAATTGGTCAATTATACTGAAGCATTATCGCTAGGTACTCGTGGAATTTAATGAAAATGCAAACGTCATTCGTAATATCGAAAAAGGTGCAATATACTAAAAATAAAATCAATGAAAGAGCAACAGACAAAAATGAATCGGTATTACGGAACAGATTTATTTAGAGAAATAAATAAGACGATACACATGGATTCATCTATTGCCAAATCCATCCATTTTGTGACAACAATTGGTGCCATTACAAAAGTTTGGTTTTGATTGTTACTTTTCTTGTTTTTCTTTATTATTTGGAGAATTATTTTATAAACACACAATCTCTAACCTAGAGAAACAGTATATAGGTGTGTATTCAGGTTCACATCGTAAAGAAGTAAAGAAACCTTGCAAAGGGTGAAAGACTATTTGAAGGGCGCTATAAATATTTCAGTTGTTCTTGTTTTGGATGAAAATGCAAAAGGTTCGTATGGACTATACAACCTTTCTAATAGTTTTTACTTTGCAAACTAAAATAGTATATTTTGTTACAAGTGCAGAAAAGTGCCAATTTCTCACGAGTGTGAAAAAGTTGCGGCATGACACGAAATCTACTGCCGCATTCACACGAGTGTGAAATTGGCGTTTTTGCACGTGTTACACTATACTTTATCTACGACCACGAAAAAAATAATAAAACACCAAAAGCTAAGAAATATATTTAACCTAGAATTTATACTCGCATTAATATTTTTTACGTGAAATCTCTAGCAATTAATTAAGAGATGTAATATGAGCTTCCGTGTCCACTCCGACTTTTGGAGTTGTACAGTGCACACTCCATTTTCCCATCATCGGATTCACTTATGATACATTCAATCACA
Source organism: Agrypnus murinus (assembly GCA_929113105.1). NCBI lineage: Eukaryota > Metazoa > Arthropoda > Insecta > Coleoptera > Elateridae > Agrypnus > Agrypnus murinus. Next base: position 109,742,626 of record OV816023.1, on the reverse strand, counting down.
ATTCAATTGCCAATGCTATTTTTCAAAGCAAACCTTTAGAATTATGTTTTTATGTTTCAATTATAAAACAAAATAAAGCTATAACCAATATAGCTAAACAAAACTATTTCTATTTCTGCCACCTACATCTGCATAGCGCTATCTTTTATCTAACCCCTTTTCCGCATAATGTAAACATATTTTGGCTTGCATTGCAGGTTTTGTGGGTGTCAAGGAAAGAGAGCTTTAAGTGTACCCATCGCACTTGCACTTGTGAATTATATGAATGAAATGTTGTAAATTATAAAAGTTCTTATGTTTTTTATTGTAATTTAGCAATAATTAATATTATTAGTAGGTATCAACAATTATATAACATTAAAGATTAATCAATTTTACGTTAATTCAACAACAACTTTATATAGTAATAATAAATAAATTATGGTAAGTCGCCTCCATAGGTCAGCGGTAATACACCTCGCTTAGCAAGCGAACGGCTCAGAGTTCGATTCCCCGCCGCAGTGATAATCTTTCTATTTGGATTTGCATTCAAAATATAATTTAATGCAAATAAAACATTAATTAAACAAAAATAAATTAACCTTTAAGAATTTATACCTTTTTATATTTTTAATATTGCACGTGCTGACATCTATGACGTCTTAATAGAACTACTGATCGTGCGATATAATTTCACACGGTCATTTCCGTTCAGTTAAGAGATTGTGAGCAATGAGTCATTTTCATGGTTACTAGATTGCGAAATGTGTAATTATCTGTAGTGGTCGTAGATAAAAATGGTATCTTTGTCAGAACTCGTGTAAATCACAGAACAACCGCATGCAAAATGTTAATTTCTCAAGCGGACCTGGCGATGTGTACGCAAATGATCAATAATAGATAATGAGTATTGCCCAACTGCATATTGGCCGCCCTCTCGGGCCAGTATCATAATACTTAATTGTAGCCCATAGGCTACAATTAAAAGTGCTGAATGGGTAGTAGAGTGGTCCTTATTTGTATGGGTAAGAAAAAAATTACAATTTCAAAATACGTACTCTCCAATTTTTTTACATTACATGAAAGGAAGCTACCCTAAAAATTTCAAGTTGATCAAATCATGCTAACCCGGGCCGGGGATATTTTAGACTTTTCACAAAACGCCTATTTGCAGCAAAACGGTTGCAGCTACGAAAAAAAGATATTCTTCCTTTTTTGTGGGGAATTTAAGCTACTATAAATCTGGTCCTTACATAATTTTCGAGAAATAATCTGTTTTTGAGTTATGAAAGGAAATTCAGATGCAGTAGTTTACGGGTCGTGCAGTTACATATTGAAAAATTATATGTTACTCATTTGTGATGCTTTCCTTTAATACTTCTGACTACTAGCATACTTCTAATGCCTTTCTAATACTTCTTACTGGAAATTATTATTAATAATAATAAAAATTGTTGCTAAAGATTACCTGGCGAACCAGGTCATAGAAGCTATGAAGCTTGTGCTGGAGGAAGAGGCGATTATTACTATTTAGTCTGGACCAACGTGCTGCTGCAACCGACTTAATAGATTGTATAGCATAAATCCCACATTTGTGTTACAGCTAAGGAAAACTGCAGAAAACCTTAACCAGGCCTAACCACTCTAGTCCCTACACTACTAATACTATTACATATGGGTCATAAGGTAATGTCATCAATAATTAATAATTATAATTCATCATTACAGATATAAAATATTAAGCCAGCCATATTGGTGTGAAAGGGTGCTGTATTGGCTTTGAAGACGCTGAGTTGTCTTTAAAATACGCGAAACTCACTTATTGGAATACTCAATTTATCCACAAAGATTATTTCTATATGCGGATTATTCCATTAACCATTGTACATTATAACCAGCCGTCAAGTATTTATTTTACAGTGGTCTGTTTGTTGTGTTATAAAGGCTACATAATACAATTGGGTTTTCTCGAATTGCTTTTATTTTTTCTTCTTTCTAAGTACTTAGTACTTTCTCAATTCTTGCAGTTATACAAATTAAACAAAATTATATCAAACAAATCAAAGCATGTAATTCTCACTCAGGTTTATGAAAACTGGAATAAGACTAGTGTTTTCAGTTTTCACGTGGACCAGCAATAACTGATAAGAAATACATTCTAGTTTCTTTTTCAGTAATACTTATTTTGGATCATAAGAATATTTCTGTAACTGCTCGTTTAGTTTGTTTGAATGGAAGTGCTGCGTTTGTGGAAGATCAGTGATTTGAAAACAGGCACGAATTCTCCAACACGATTATTCAACTGCGACAAAAAGTTTAAAAAAATTGTTTGCAACCTAGCACCAATTCGATAAGAACAAAAAAAGTAATTTATGCAGGCAAAGAGAAAAAGTCTTTGAAGAACTAGATGATTTATTTGACATCACATGCACTAGAATGCACTAGAAATGATGAAGATCTTAGAAGACAAACATACGATCTTACTGCCCATGAAAAGAGGTTAGAATACAGAAAGAAGGAAATAAAATGAAAAAGAATGAAACTAAAAGAGCAGACAGGCAGATGCATTTAGACGTACCAGAACCTTCAAGAAGAGTGGAAACTGAATCCACTGATGTAGGTAATGTTTTCAATAGGCAAGTAAATCTTAGACGAGGTTTTCGATCCTTTAACTTTAGAAGCGTCAGATAATGAAGAGAGTAAAAGAAATGAATCGATTTCAAGCTATACAAATTGGGACTTCAGGTGCTACAATGGACTCTCTACTACTAAGAGCAAAGAAAATGATCAGGAAACAAATTTTGACTGCACGAATTTCATCATCGTTAGATAGATGTAAAATAAGTGACAAGGATACCTGTCACATATTGTCAGCAAATGTAGAAGCCGTATCAATAGACCCACATGACTATGTCATAAACAGATCTTCCATCAGAGAATACAGACAATATTTTAGCGTACAGACAGCTAACAAAATAAAATTGTCATTTTTAGAAATATATTTACAATTTGCAGTCATTCACCGAGACTCAAAACTACTTCCAACTTTAATTGGAAAATCTAAAGTATAGATTGGCTTAATTAGTGTCGATTAATTAATTGCGGCTCCAGAACTGTCAACGACAGGGCAATAGCTCCAGCAGTCTATGATACTCTCTGAGATTGGGAATTAACAGACAAAGTTGAAGTTTTTAAACACAGGTAGACTAAATGTTGCTTAAAAATCTTATTTTTAGCTTATCGCCACCATATTTTGAGGCATTCTGCAAGGAGTTTTTGCGGTGTCTAAGTTGCCATAACATCTGTTAAGTCGGCTGCAGCCGCACGTTGGTCCAGAATAATATTAATAATTACCTCTTCCCACACAACAAGCTTCATAACTCCTAGGACCTGGTTCGCCAAGTAATGGGTAGTAGCAATTATTATTATTATATATTAATAATAATTTCCAGTAAGAAGTATTAGAAAAGCATTAGAAGTATGCTAGTAGTCAGGAGTATTGAAGAAAAGCACCACAAATGAGTAACATAAAATTTTTCAATATGTCACTACAATGCCCGTAAACTACTGCATCTGATTTAACTTTCATAACTTAAAAACAGTTTATTTCTCGAAAATGATGTATCGACGAAACAGTAGATTAAATTTCCTACAAAAAAGGAAGAATAGCTTTTTTTCGTAGGTGCAACAGTTTCACTGAAAATACGCACTATGTGAAAAACAGCCTAAAATAGCTGAACTTTGACCTTAATGCGGGCAGGGTTAGCATGATCTGATCAACTTGAGATTTTTAGGGTAACTTCCTTTCATGTAATGTAAAATATTTGGAGGGTACGTATTTTAAAAATAAAAAATAAGGACCCCTAATGGGTAGTATACAATGGTATCGGTTTCAAGGTCAAATAAAGAAAAATAACACGAATTACAAGCGATTAATAACAGTTGGGAAAAATCGTATTCCCATTTATTTCTATGATATCTGTTCGGTGCTCTAGCTGGACTTGACCTGCTGCTACCTGTTTCATCTATAGCCCGATTGAAAGCCTTCAATTAGCAAATGCAGCAAATTGGGGTTAGAAGGAATATATTTCAAAGTATGTGTGATAATTTTAGCTGGGTCAATTTTATTTTTAAAACGAGAAACTCCCAAGACATTAAGATAGACTGACCTACAAGTTTTCAATAGCAGCTAAAGCTATAAGATAACATTAAAATGTAATTTTCGAAAAGTTGTAGGTTTTATGTATCAAGATTGCAACATAAAAAATGATATTTCACCTGCTCAAAGTGCAGCAATGCAGATACAAGAGCAAATGCAAATTTTAGAATTTACGACTTTCGAGCATTCCAACTCTTTTCCTCATAACTCATCATTTCGATATCTACGTAAACTAGTGATTCTTAACCTTTTGGTCCCGGAACACTATTTTACGTGTTAACGTCGTTACGGACAGTTCATCAATTACTACATACAACTAATTCCCTCTTCATAATATGAAAGTAATTACGAGATATGGCGTATTACCCCTTAGATGAAAAAACGAAAATTTGATAATTATGTTTACATTATAACGGCACGTTGTTCTTACAGTCAAAATTGCGTCGTCGGAGCCTGTGGCAACAAATTTCTGGATTTTTCATTCGATGGTCGAAAGAGGACAAATCTCTTAAATAAAGGGACTTTTACGATGTCTACTTCACCTATATCTTCAAATCCGGTGATTGTGAAGCCAGTTAATGTTCTAGCTAGACTAAATTCCGCTAGCAATGCGCGTTCTAAAGATTCGTTAAAACTAGTTGTTGTCATTAGTCTGAAATTAGCAATAACACAATCACCTTGTGAACAAGATGTCGAAATATTTATCCTACTATAGTACTATTGTTATCTACTACCTATTACATTATCATTATCAATCATTGTCAGTAACAAAGTAGCAGTAAGGTAGCGATTGTAGGTTTTGTCAGACTGGCCTGTCGTAAATCTATAGAACTGTCATCTATTGCCTATTCTACCATTAAACTTGCACATCTGTTGGTGAATCGAAAAACTTTTTATCCACAAACGATCTTCGAAAAGTACACAAAGGTGTCAAATCCCATTTAAAAATATCTTTCGCATTATTTAATGGTCGACATGTTTGTATTTTAAGAATGCAAATAAGCTGTGGTTGCGAAGACAATAATTACACAAACATAAATGTAGCACCATTAAAAATTGGCAATTGCTTACCAACGGATTTAATAGTTATTATTAGTTATTACTTATTAATGTTGATCAGAACCAGCTTTAATTAGTTGCCCTATACGTTAGGCTGAAGACCGCATCTAAACATTGCTGTTCATTTTCCAAACTATGGTAATAGTATTGTAGAACTTGCCTGATGTTGAGAATGTTACTAGAACAGTAACAGTTTGATACTTTCAGAAAGGTTTTTCGTATTCTAAACTTCGACTAGAAAAACGCGGTATACATGCAGTTCTGTTACTAATTTTATAAATCACTTCCACTATATCATACAAATATATCATTGCAAATTTATGTATTGAATACCGTTCTGGGTATTTGTGAGTGGCCATGAAGTGAAAGAATGATTTATCTCTACATTGTTGCGTGGCTGTTTACAGGTATTCAGAATGCGTTCCAACTGATTTCCATGTTGGGTGTCAGTTATACCTACACCAAAATTGGAACAATGCCAGAATTATCATGAAACTCCTACAGCCCCTATATGATATGTACGTGGAATTTCAAACTTTAATAACAAAACCTATTAAAAATAAAGTTTAAGAGTCAAAGACGTGGTTGGAATTTCTGGCCCACTTAGAAATAAAAACCTTATTGAAACTTCATCTGACCTAACTAAATGTCAACAAACCTAATTTGACAGCTAAAAACAATTTTTGCAGCACTCGTGATATTTATTTTAAAAGGTGCATTTTTACGTTTTCCAAGTCATTTTTAGCAAAAATATTTACTATGGGTATATTTCATCTGAATCTCTTGTCTGTTCATCAACTGTTGATAAAGCAACCCCCTCTCCATTTTACAACATTAGAGATAACGTACGATAGAATCTACAAGAGGGCATTTGTAAAGAAAAAATTAACTGAAACATATTTTCCGAAACTATTTCTACAGAAAGAAACGCTCTATGCAAGGAAATAGATTTGTGTCTAAATAAAGATATTCTATAGTGTTGTTTTATTAATCGCAGGCTTCATAATTCATAAATACTCTACTGCCAATTGTACACCGCAATTCTGTTATCAGTTAACCTTCAATAAAACGGCTCAACTCTGATTGGTACAAAAATTCTCAAAGCCTTGACATTATACACGTTTGTTTTAAACTTTCAAGCAATTTTATGCGTTGTGAAATTAAATTCCATTGTCATTTTTAGTAGGTTTAACAATTTTTTTAATTATGATTTTAAATAGGTTTTATTACTTTCTTTTATTGCACACAATATTTATTACTAAAAAATTAATTAATGATCAATAAAATAATGTTTATTGGGAACAAGCGGAGTAATTTTGAATGATCATTTTCTTTATTACAATAATAATCCGCCTAAGTCTCTAATCGTTTTTGAATAGCAGTCCCACCGAGTTAACTCAGTCTTGTGAATGATGCCACATACTAATGTCGAAATAATAAATTATGACTTGTTTTGTGGAGGACACCTATTCTGTACTTTTACCTAAAAAATGTGTTTTGCAGATTACGCAAGTCAATCGGGTCAAATTTTTGGTGGGCTTTTATCGATTTCCTACCATTTCTTCAAAGCCCTCGTTAGAACTCGATTTTGGCATGCTTTAACTACTTATATGGGGGGTACTACCCTGCAGAAATTCGACCCGGCTTGTCGAAGGTGACCTGAAAAACATTTACAAAACCTACCCGTTACAAAGATGTACAACTATTAAAGTCTTATACATTAGGAGAAAACGTGAATTTTAGTATATCTCTACAAATAACTCTACCAATAGCAAAAGGAAGTTTTTTTTCTTCTAAAAATACTGGAGTGTCACTTTCGACATTGAGGAGGGGGAAGGTCTGAGGTTTCTCACTGAACAGAGATAGCATCTTCAATATCTCTTCAAATTATAGCCGTTCGTAACATTAACTGAGTTTATTTATTTCCAAGCTTTCCAAATGGGGTGGAATTAATGTACCTAATCACCAGAGAGCATCAGTTTTTCATTTCAATTCTTGTATCTACGAAGGTTGTGTATAAAACGATACTGCAAACAACATCTAACTATCGCGTAGTCCAGTAGCGGCCTGATCATCAAACCTATCAGGCAATCACTGAGTGCGTCCAGTGATTTTAATTAGTGATAATTTTATCATAGACTATTTCATATATTTTAATCTTTAAGGGTGGAAACGTAGACATGTTAATTACTAAAATGAACGAGTGGATTATAGAAAATGTGCAGTAGGATCAGAACTAAAGGTTTCTATTTGGACAGAAAATTAAGTGGGATGTGGCACTTTGACCTTTTTAAAGCAATGCATTGTCCACACAGTAATTTAGTTATGTAATAAATGTCACAAATGTTTGCGAAGTACAATTAATAAGTTATTATTAATTACAAAATGATAAGGTTAAATCTAATAAAGGAAAGGTAGGGAGGCGCAACGAACATTTTGAATGTTTTATGAGGGCGGTTGTATTCTATTATAAGAAACAACGTGCAAGAGGATGCACTATGCCTTTCTAATTACAAACTCTGTTATCTAGTTTGTAGTTTGAATTGAATATCCTTTCTTGATTACTTATTATAAATTCGTAATGGTTTTAGTTATGAAATTGCTGTTTATCCTCTTTAAACATTTATTGTATGGGACATTTAACTTCTTTGGGACTGCCCGAGAGAAACGTGTGCAATCATTGATGGAATGTAAATGTCATAAGGTTATAGTCTTATAATTTAAAGTTAGCTTCCTTAATTCACATGTACTTCAATAAAATTACCAATTCGGTTTCAAACAAAGGAGATTTACGATATAGGTACTCAATAAAACAATAATAATGAAACTAACCGCATAAATAATACCAATTTCTATTGATCATATTGCGTTAATAACAATAAACGGCATGAAAAAACTGAACAATATAAGTTTTCTAAAACGAAACAATGATTTCAATCAGCACCACTATTTAGAACAAAATTTTCTGATTTGATGACTACATTATCCGAATTCATAAATACATCAATAATTTTTTAATACGAATTTATATTGTCAGGTCCGCGGGAAGTGATTGCCCACTTTGTACAAAAAGAAAGGCAGCCTTTCAAGGCGCATCAAAAAATGTTGTGCATCAAATGTACAATTGTACATTATATCCGGAAAATGTGCCCATTCTTCAAATGCACACCGAAGCATACATATTGCTGGATTGATAAAGTGAGACCAAGAATCGGATTGAAGAAGTGAGATTCGATGTTGTGTTTACGATACTGAAACTTCTTCGGTTGAATCCGGTACTTTTCACTCTATTCCATCCAGCAGTTAATTATTTTTTATGACAACGTTTTTCCCGACTAAACACGTTTTTACTATAAATACTATCTATATTAACATTTATTTATTTATTTCACATTTTGCTTCGTCTAGGGACTATAATTTAAATGTTGTTATTCTTTCAATAGATAGTCAGCGCCATAGTTATAATTCGTAAGTATTGCTCCACAACTTCAAAGAAGTTGTTTATTATATTCTATCTGGCAAAGTCAAATGCTTTCTAAACACCAATTCGATTAACATTATCTTGATCTAAATTAAGAGGCAATATCAGAAGAAGTTCTGATGCAGTATTGACGAAAATCCTAATTGCATGCTCCGCTGACCAAAAGATTTGAATATTAAATTCTTCGGTTTGGTTACGAATCTGCTGAGCTGTACAGTCGGTATTTAAGTACTGTCTGAAATGAACTTACATCGACTTGCAGTAACGGTTTTGAAATAAATGCGCTCGCGCTGCACAATTGAAGATTTACACAAAAATTCGTAACTCTTAAATGGCACAGCTTCACTTGCCCGTATGTATGCAGAAATTTCCAAATACAAAAAGTTTGTCGCACGTTACTTTTTTGAACTCGTGTTCGAACTCAGGATATCATACAATAAGAAAATTTAACAAATCATTTATGAATAATTTACAATTTATTCAACTATTCCTTTGAAGACTGTACATTCCGGCATAATTAAGAAATATCAATCCAATATAATCACAAATTGTTTGACACACAAGTTAAAAATTGTAGCTTAGGACGACCTTTGCCCTTTTAGAACAAAGGTTGCCTCTACCTCAATGCACTCCTGGATATTGCAATAAAAGGGTTTTTCTGTTATGTGGTTGCGTTTCTAGCTCGTCATAATTATAGGTTTTTGTCTTTAGATACGTTTATGACGTAAGCTTCCAAGTAACGAATAATTACATTGTAATGGCCGCACTTTAACCGGTATAATTAACGCTTAATAATTAGGTTTAATTAATAAGGCTTTACGCGACCTATATTTTCCAGGAAAACTACTGTAAAGAACTAATAAATGACAAAGTCTGTGGGAATTTCTTTGATAAAAGCGAATCTGTATTACGTATGGAGGAAATAAACGCTCAACAATAAACGCAACAACAATTACTTCACTTGTTTTCTAAAGCTTTGTTTTTGATTTTATAAAGATATTTTTATGATGTAAAGAAAATAATTAATTTTGTCGTTGCTCTTTTGTTGATAGAAACATTCACCTGGAGCAAAAAGATTTTTTCGACATCGTAAATTTGATTCTCTAAAGGTTATATAATATCAGGTTAATTGGATTTCCGATTATCAAATTATTTCTAGTACATTGAACAAAAAAGCGTAAAAGATATTTATCCTCCTTCTCACATCGCTGAAACTTTTAAAATCTTTCAGAAACATTTCAGCTTTGTAATGTTCGTTAAATTATAATTGAATCATTTAAGGTTAAAAGGTTCAAAGTGAATTGCTTTTAGATTCTAGAAAGAACAATATAAAACGGATTTTAGAAGTTTCTTTTACCAAAGAAATGTATACTTTGCAATATCTTATACTCATTACTTTAAGTAGGTAATTTACGATGAGAACTATCCAACAGTTGAAAAACTCAATTGACAGTATTCATCATAAACCTCATCCGTCCTACGCACCATAGATATGATTCTAAAATTCATTTTGTATTCATTTTGCGATGCATTTAATTGCATTACAAAAAAATAAAAGCTACAATTTAGTCATTAAGTTCAACATAAATTTGGAGAAACGAAATAATAATCTTCAATAGTGATGATTTTCTGAAAATAGAAACCATGATTAAAACTAAAGTTTTTGAAACCAAAGCCAAGACATGATTTCCAATGTTGGACACAACCTTACGGCTATGTAAAAGTCTGCATTGATAGATCTGATGATGTCACTAGACCTGCGAAATTTGCAAATACCAAGAATCTTTACTGTACGTCAAACTTAGGAATTGATTAAAATCTCTACACTAAGAACTATTTTATGTTGTTTTTACATAGTTGACTGCATGCACAAATATATTTTTGGTTTCATTTTACTTTTAGTTTGTTTTTTTACGAAATATAAAAACAAACTATTTTATGTCTATATGTAGGCGCGTCTCTAATTGATTAAACTGTTTCATGGCCACCACTACATACAAACGAATACAACTCCTATTCGTTGTGAGAATCCTATATGAGATAAGACTTCTTACAATAGGAGAGCTAAATTTAGTACAAATATCACGATTATGAAATGTCTACTTAAGAAACTTCCAAAACCGTTCAAGAAATACAATTCAGTCAAATCAATTTAAGTGTACATTACGTAGCTTGAAATGGATGACCCCCTCCCCTCCTGATGACATCACTAAGAACATCCAGTACGTTGGGTGTGTACTGTGCAAATTTTTTAGAATCTTCTGATGGCTATATTGCCGCAAATCCCAGTAAATAGACTGAACATTTTGTATCTAATCGGGCTTAAAATTCTGTATCAGACAATATTAATTTGATTTCTGTGCAAGATTTCGCCCCTCCCTACTACTCCAGAGGCAGTTAACACACAATCTAATAGCAGGTATTTTCATACGTTCGCCGAATTAGACAACCAAGACATATCCAAAAGTTGGCTGTGGTCCAACCAAAATTGTATTCTTTTTTTGACGAAAATTTTGAAATACATCGTAGATACATAGTTGCTACATCGTACCGCGATATCTGAAATTGTTACGGCGATTTTTTCGTTTATTGTGTCTCTTTTTTCTTTTTTATTTTCTTTTGTCAGTCGGTAATCTTCTCTTGTGTATCTATCTTTTTGATTTGAATATAAGGACTATTTTCTAAGGAAGAATGTTTGTAGTGTCTAGGGCTATAAAACCTTAGGGGTGAGAATGTCTTATTTAATCTGTCCTAACTGACTGACTTTAAGTCCTCTACACATTTTATTAAAGATTCATTCCATCATCAGTTATCTTCATAGAAATTAAGCTGTCAAAACAAGACTTTGACAATTTGCTTTGTTTCTGATGAGTAGTTGTTATTGTGTTCTAAGCAATTGTAGTTTTATTTTTTTATTATACAGTTTTAGGCAATATCACACGAGTACTAATTTATTAGTAAATAGCTGCTGTCAAGAGGGACTCTCGGTATAATGAATTGTGCACTAACCATAAAACAGCTCTTCTCATTCGAATGAAACAGAATTAATTACTGTTTAATATACAGCAGTGATGGCGAACCTTTTTGAGAAGTGGATCAAATTTTGTTTATTATTTTGTATTAAAACCAGCCCGTGGGTCACGAAGTCAGTGGCATCACTTGGAGGGGGGGGTAAAAAGAATACCAATAATTTGGAAACACCGAAAATTGTTAACAGAAAAACTTGACAGTTGACCCTTTTTTTTGGTTCTCACTTTTAAAATCTTCTAAAAAGGTTTACGTTTCCTTTTTGTTTTACAACTTTTACTTTTGCAAGTGAAGAGCAAAAAAGAAAGGTCGACGTCAAAAAATTAATATCAATGGGGTGATACCATGAATTACCGCACCAGGTGACACCATGCCCAGTGGCGCATCTGCACTGAGGATTTGAATGAACAAGGAATAAAGAAAAGCACATACATATTATGAAATATTCTTTATTAATAACCAGTTGCAGATATGTGTATGTATAAAAAATTTGATAATAGTATATTATGTATTAAGGGCTTAATTGAGTGTGTTAGAGCCCGCAGAGTCAATTAGTTCATAGCGCTAAGATGATAAAGGGCTTTAAAACACTAATTAAGCCCCAAATGCATACGTAAGTTTATGTGCGGTCTAAGTTTAAGTTCATATTTAATTTAAAATAAAAATAAATTGAAAAGTGCAAAACTTCAAGTAGGTAGGTGCAGTGGTGTATAATTACTTTTCTTATTATGGAGACGGCATAAACAAAGGTAGTACAAGGGGATGCTCTAATTGAGCAATTTACACTCTACAAACATGTCGCTAAAAGGTCATAATCGCCCGATCGGGCATAATAGTATATTATGTATTAAGGGCTTAATTGAGTGTGTTAGAGCCCACAGAGTCAGTTAGCGCCTTCGGCTTTCGCCTCAGGCGCTAAGACGATAACGGGCTCTAATACACTAATTAAGCCCGAAATGCATACGTTAGTTTATGTCCGGCCTAAGTTTAAATTAATATTTAATTTTAAAATAAAAATAATTTAAAAGTGCAAAACTTCAAGTAGGTAGGTGTAATGATAAAACTTCAAGTAGGTAGGTGGAATGATATATAATTACTGTTGTTACTATGGAGACGGCGTAAACAAGGGTAACTATTTTTCTAGCGGGCTGTAAAAAGTTTTAGAGCCCTAGAGCTCTAATTTAGCAACTTACGCTCTAAAAACAGGCCGCTAAATAGGTCATAATCGCCCGACCGGACATAAAAGTATATAATGTGAAATCTGTTGTTACTTAGTTTCAGATAGTTTCTTAATATTAGAAATGATAGAAAATCAGCCAACGTCCATTTGGAAATCTATTTTTTATAAATTCGACATTAGATATTTATTATTTATACTTAAATTTTTTAATATTTTCGATTGTCTGTTCTTTTTTATGATATAAAAAATAAGTTTATAAAAAAATCAAAGCGTGGGTCAGTGTCTGACCCGCGGGTCATAGGTTCGCCACCACTGATATACAGTATACCCAAGTAAGAAAGTTTTTTAATAATTATTTCTCAAAAGATTTTATTTTTGAAAAAAGATATTTGAAACCTCATTTGTTCACAATATCTTCCGTTGTATTGTCAGCTAATACAAACTGAAATAGTCTAAAAATAAAATTTCAATTTCAATATTTGCTTTTGTGACCCCCAATCTCATAAATTAAAACACATTTTATGATTTATAACTAGGTGTTACTGGCAGTTTAATTTACTAAGAAGATTTGTGTTTGATTTTGTGGGTTGTAGACTAAAAAATATTATTTATGATTTATGATATTTGTATCCAGCTATTAACATGCTGTTTTATTTGAAAAACAATAGATTTTTTTCTACTGGACTGGTTTAGATAATAGAATGGTAGTCACATACTAAAACTGATGTTAGCCAAATTACAAAAAGATTATACTTGCTTGGTGCACTATAATGAGCTGTATAGTGTTATTTACAAACTAATAATTTTAATTTTAAATTCTTGAAGTGCATACGTGGTTTTAGTTAAATAGAAATTTCTAAAAAAATAATATTGACTATTTTTTGACTATTTAGGCACTTACATATACATACAGGTAAGAAACGTTTTTGTTGTGTTTACTTGACAATTGAATGTATACAAGCTCAACCCAAGTGAGTCTGTTGAAAGATGACCAGCGGACAAAAAAAAAAGATTATTCATAAAATATGTACTATGGATGAACTGCTGATCTTAAATCTTTCTGCCTCAAATATTTCTTATACATAATAACGTACAGCAACCAACACCAACTTTAAAATGTCAAATGACAGCCCTCTCTTTTTGTGATAACCTTATTTTAAAGGGTGTAAAAAAGAAACATTTTGGTACAAGAAAAATTTAAAAGAATCATGGGGTTCTGATAGATATAAAGAGAAAAGTTTTCACAACCCTTCTTTATTATCTCTTAAACTATTTAAAATATTAACATCCAGACTATTACATATTATTTTTTTCAACTTGCTCCTTTATCCACAATCACTTCCACTTTATTATTTTAAACATCAATACCATTTATGAGGTTTTACCATTTTAAAGGTTATAAACAATACAATTTTTTGATTATGAGGTCATTATATCCCTGATAATTTTTTTAAATTATCAATTATCCTTAATAATTGATAATTTTGCAATAAAATAATTTGATGTAATATCACAAATACTGTAAGAGATATATTATGAGAGGGTTTTTAACATATTTCCTTTTATGTCAGCAACTCATGACTTGATCTCAATTTTCTTTTCCCCAAGATTTCTTCTTGCATACCGTTTAAAATACGCGGTTACAAAGTTGTTATCATTTGACATGTTGAAGCTAATGTTGGGAGTGAAGGGTTGAAAGTAAAATTTTGATGATACTAAATTTGAATAACCCTTCCTCAAAAAGTCAATCGACCTGTTTTTGCTAAAATTGATATTTTCTATGCTTTAGGAGATAATTGAAGTGGGCAATCTGCAAATGAACCACACTGTATATTTATCATAAGCAAAACCAATTGGTAGTTACTCTTTCATATTATTTTTTTGTGTAGGTAGTTGAAATAAATAAGAACATAGAGAGTGAGTGTATAAGGCAATATACCGAAAGATTAATTAACTACGTCTAATTAATTATTATTATTGGCGCAACTAATATTTTTGGTTTATTATATCTATTAAAATTGTCCATGTAATCATTAATAGTAATAAACTGAAAAGAAAATACATCTCTAATAACGAAGAATGCCTACATAACTACTAGAAATGCCATTTTCCCATGTGAAGATTTTTAATTAAATAACAATTGTACTTGAAAATTCCTCAAAATAAAGGTTATATTATTTTGAGGAATTTTCAAGTTTTTCTCATGGGAAATTTGCATTTCTTCTATTTTAAGCTTTTTGTGAATTAATGGCAAAATATTTACAGTTCACAAAAAAAAAACAATAATAACAAGTTCTAAAGAATTTTGTATGTAGAATTACATTCTGCTTAGAATTTAAATAACTAATTTCAGGAGACAAGTTGTCGCCGTTCAATGTCAAGTAAAAATTAGTTCACACCCACTGACTAATACTTTCTAAAATGTTGCAATAGAATACAATTCGGTTATTATTGCTGTTGATATTTATTTTCTAAATATTGAAAAGTAATGTCGTCCTTGAATTCTCAAAATGAAGCTGCATTTTCATGCGAAACTGGTAATCTCCAATGAATGCTAATTTGATTAATTCCTGCTAGCAACAGATATACTTTAATAATAATACTATTCTGAACAGATTATTTTGTTTACCGTGATAAATCATGAAATGGATCGTGGGTCGTGCATTGATGTTTAAACTGACCTTATTCTCAGTTTTTTAAGTTATGTAAACTAGCAGTACAGATAGCTTGATTTTTTAGCGATTTGTTTGAAAATAGACTATTGAATTTTCTAATTTGCTGTATGAAGTTCGCTTTGCAATAATAATAAGTATTGTTAAAAAAAATGAGTGCAATAAATTCATTTGTGTTTGAAAACCTAAAACCTATTTTATTTGATCCACCTGCAAAATTACATAAAATATTTAGGTATTAATTAACATTTAATTACCTTATCGTTTGCTTGATGACATTCTTTTTTACTTCTTTCACGCAATATATTATTCATAAGATTATATGAAAGTTTCTTATATCAAAAGAATTCTAATTGCATTTTATCGACTTTATACAACTTTAAAAAATAGCCCTTCAGAGTATTTCCTTCAAATCATATAACTGTAAGTCGGCTGCAGTCGCACGTACGGCCTACGTTATAATAATAATCGCCCCCTCCCTCCCGCACAAGATTACAGCTTCTGGGGCCTGGTTTCCAGGTTATGGGTTGTAGCAATTATTATAACTCTTAAGGCATGAAGATTTTGAAAAATAAAAATTAATGTTGCATCATATCTATGTTCAAAAACGAATCTAATATGTAATGTAGTATTATTGGTTCGACGGTGTTTTAAAAATAACCTGTAAATGGACTAATCATTTATTCTTCATAATATTCAATTTTATGTGGTTACTAAACGCCTCTAAACAAAATAATAACCTTTTTCTATGTATTTTAAATTTAGAATTTCAAGGGAATCTGGACTTTCTACTAAATTAGAGTAATCTACTTTCTTCTAATTATAAAAGAAACTTGTGAATCACTTTAAATGAAACTTAACAAATACTATTTCCCATCTGAACTCATAAAAGAGTTTTTTACCATTCAAACAAAGACTTGGGTGCATTTTGGTTATTCCGTTTAGTATCAATCATCAATGAATGATTTTTTCTTAGTAGCTGGCAGAGTTTCAATAAAAATAAGAAAGAGATGAGTTTCTAAATGTCAAAGCAGTTCTTAATGAAAAAAATAGTATTAGTAACCAAATCATACTGAAATGAATTGAGGTCGTAAGAAAATAAATCTGTTCTCAAAAGAATGTAGTAAAATAAAACAAAATTTAATTACTTCATGTATATTTCTGAACAAATATATTTGTGAAATTGGGATCAACACTCATTATCTACAGTTCTTGTAGACAAACATTATATTTACAATGCAAATTCTTTAATAAGTGATGATCTCTCAGAGAAATCTTTTCACCATGAACTCTCTTTTCCGGATTTAAAAGTTCAGAAAAGTACTAAATTGACTATTCATTGAAAGTCACAATTAGTATCAACAATAAAATCGATACCTATTTTTTGCTAAGTACACGACTCACACATTTTGAATTAAATAAACGATTCTTATGATGATAATCAGTTTTTCATGATTTAGTATAATAGTCGTCTACCACTGTACCAAAAGAAAAACCTGAGAAATATATTTGACTTGTTAATTATCCTGTTTTATCCAGTACAAAAAATGTAATTAATTGAAATCACCTATTGGGGTAGAGCAAATTAATAAAATATCAGATTAAATTAAGCAAAGGACCTCGCCACAAATCCCATGAAATTGAATTTCAATAGCATTAGGTAATTTTCATATGTTTAAATATTTTATAGCTTACATCCTCCCGATTACAATTCTCATGGGGGGCCAAAGTTCTATAATAAATAGTTCTTGAGTTGCAGATGTTAAAGTTACAGCGCTTATGCCTTATAAATATTATTTATGAGTTCATACTTTTCAAATATTATTTGGAAATACTGTGAAGAGCAGAGGAAACTTTATACAGTATGCTCTCCTATTCGCTTGTATACTTTCCATGAACTTGGATATAATGTTTTTAATTTGTAACTTCTTTGTGTTCAAAAATTCTTAAAAAATGTTATAACAGATAATTGGAGACTACTATTACCTACGTTTTTAAATGGTATTTTGGGACTAAAATATCAGATCTTTTGTAAAGTAAGCTCTCCAGCAAAATCTGACCTCTGCAGGTCTAGAGAATCTATGATTGATTCACTGTAAGTCTCCATTCCTTCTTGTTTTGATCTTCTCCCTCCAATTACTGTTCTTGATTTTGTCTTTCAACACATCGCCTTGATCTGGGTCTCCTCATCTTCTCTACCACTGATGGCTGCTCTCCAGAACTCTTCTTGTTGTCCTATTTCTTGAATCCTTATAGCTATTAATAATATTATTATAATAAAATCAGACTCATGTGCAGTAATGCATGCTCTTTGTAGTATTTGCAAATAATAACAGAAAGTTCTTTTTTTGTTGTTTTTTTCTTCGCAAATTCTATTTCGTAAAGTATGTAGTTCTGGAAAATTAAATTAGTTTTTTAATAGTGGTATACATTTTTCTAAACAATATATCATCAAAAGTAAAATTATAGCATCTATAATTGGGCCTAATTGACAATTGGATTTTAATTATCTTCTTAATAGTTTAATCTTAAATTCTGTTTTGCATTATCTTCACACTGCATTTAATTAGAAATGATCAACCCAAACTAATCATTGAATTGCAACTTCTAAACCAATTTAGAGAACCAATCTTTTTTGATTAACGTTCAAGTGATGTATTGCTTTGAAAATACACAGAATTAAAATAGCTCAGAGATTGTATTTTACAATCTTGGCGTTTTCACCAATCCAACATCACAAGAAACTTTTTAATTTACATGCAAATTTTTGTTATCTTTGCAGTCATGTTCGAAGCTGACGGTGTTTTTTATGACTGAGTGCGACGTTAAGGGCTAAATAAAATTGGTTTCCAATACTTCCAAAGTCGTTGTAGAAATGATTTTGATAGAATTGTTTTTATTAGTTCAGTCTTTGGTCAAAATTATAAGTTTCCCATTTTGCTGATAGTAATAATAAGTGTTGTATGAATGCAGACAGACCGTAATAGCGTAAAAATCATTGATTAGACTCGAATTCTCCGAAGCTTTAACGTTTAACTTTTCATAGAAGTAAATAATCGGAAATGTCAGCGCAAACGCCATGAACGTATTGCGTACGGCGTCGGGTAGAATAGCGCAGCAACGCCGGCGTCGAATCAATAGATCCAGGCGCTGTTGTCCAGTAACAAAGAAACTTCTGAAGTTACCTCCTGATTTACGCTCCACCGTTCTGTAAGGGTCCTTCACGTTGTTGCATCTTGTAATGCATTTGTGACCCACTGGTTCGGAATGGCGACTGCCCACAGGCGGCCCGTGCTAAGCCCGCCGCAAGGGCCATATCCGGCTACTCTGCCTCGTCTGCAGCCGGACCTGGACTTCAACGATACCACGCTTTTTGCTGTATACTGTTTTATTAAGAATTTTGTCGGGTAAGTGACCCACACGCCGCTATGCGTCTTACCTTCTTTTTCTCTATGCTGCTGCAATGTTCTGAATGTTTGTTAACTAACTATTATTTTTCTATTTGCATTTATAAATAATAGATAAATACTATGGATGTACTTAGGAATTACCTATGCCGTTTATTTATCATTTCTGTAAATATTATTGTTTACTGGCTATCAATTTTCTATTTATTAGAAACTGCTGAAATTAAGAAAATTTAAAAATGCATCAATTATTTTTAGTTATTGTGTAATTTAGTGTTAGGTGTGGAAAGATGGATTCAAGGTATAGTGACCTTGATTATTAACACCCCCCATCCCGTATCGACCAATGAAAATCCTTTTCACTTTGATATTACAATTTGATATGAAAGAACCGTGTGGGCGCTATTTCGTGAATTAATGAGTTTGAAAACTTTTATCATCGAATATTTAACTTTGCTATGATAGCTAGCTAATTCGTAATGCCAATGGAATAAACTTATGAGAGAAGAACTAATTTATATCCACCCTTCTAGAATCTTAGTAATAGTTTCTGTAGATTATTTTAAATATTGCTATCACTTTGGAAAAGATTATTATAATAAGATTTATTTGGGAAGACTTTCATACAGGGTGTTTTAGAAATTGGAGGCAATATAATAATTGAAATTATAAATAACAATTTAAATTAAAAAGCCTCTAGATCGATAAGACAAAAGAAATCTTGTGATAAAGAGTTTGTATGCACCCGTTGCCAGCGTAAAGCGCATGCGTAGTGCATTTAATGCTATTGCAAAATGGCGTATTTTAAATATTCATACTATTAATTATACATTTTGTTTACGTTGTTTATAATTATTTCGTTAATATTGTTTGTTTAATTGTTTGATATTAAAATAATAAAGCCAAACAACAGAACAGTAGATAAGAGTACTTACTGTCTTGAAAAATTAATTTGAATATAAATGCAGTTTTTGTTTTATTTCTGTCTGGACATCTTGTACTCGCTAGAATTATTGGAGTTTAAATATAGTTCGAATAAAATTATAATCATCAAAGCTGGCAATAAAATCTGACATAGCTAGTTTGAAATTGAAATAGTTGTAATAAATAATATTTTGAAAATTATTTACATAATTTGGATTATACAATCTTCCATAATTATTTGTCACTTTCATACTTCCTGCTATTAAATACAGCCGCCTCAATAAATTTGAACCAAAAATAAATAATAACTACTATCTATATAATAATTCTGTTTTATTATTGTAATATATGTATAACTATAAGGATTTCGAACTTTGTGCAACATTGCATAATAACAGTTTGTCCTGTAATACATATCTTTACTGATAACACCATAAGTATTAGACAGTGTGATAATATTAGTCTGTTGTGTAAATATGTAACCTAGCTTTTTGTGTTCATGTTGTATATAATTATAGTTTTTTCTTAGATAACATTAAGTAACAATCGAGTCGATGACATTCAGACTTTGTGTTTGTTTGCTTAACTGAAAGGATACTATATTACCTTCATTTAGGCAAATTTTTCTTTAACTTTAACTGTAGCAATCTCCTTGGAATTGTTGTTGTGGGCTTTATTTATCTTTCTCATTGTATTTGATAATTTCATTAATTTCCTTAGACAATATAATAAGCTTACCTAGAACTGTTTTTGGTCCAAATTGTAAATAAAAAGTGTTGATTCGAAAATAACTGATGACAACTACATTCAATATTTACTAACCGGAATATGTCAACATCCGTAAGTTTGCACTTCATGTAACTATGCTAACCAATGATAAATATCTCTAGAAATTTCCAATATCTTATTTGAGAGGTAAATATACATATTATCTTATCTTAATCTTATATACATGTTTATGTGATTAAAACATTAAAGAATTAATAGAATGAAATTGCAGATATAAATATCTTGTGGATTTATAAAGTAGAAAATTCTTAGATTCCTTCTTTTACTATAAATGTGTATTGTAGGTTTATTATAGTAATGGCTGGTATTTTGAAATTCTAATTATAGATTTGTCCTGTTAAGGTTTAAGCTTAAAGAGAAGCGGCTTTAGAGAAAATAGAACGGAAAGTTGTAAGATGCCAAAAAATTAGTTTGTTACTGTAGATGATTGAATTGATATGATGATTTAATCAGTAGATGAAATGCTCCTTGCACCTCAATATTCGAGAAAATATTTGCATTGCCGTTTTTAAATGAGTAATACAAGAAGGCCCTTCTTAATGCCAGTAAGCAACGAAGTTTCTATAGTTCAGATTCCATAAATAATTAAAGTAGGTATTGTTGTGGTTTCTCTTATTTCCAGAAAGATATACCTACCTAACAGGCAAACGATTTTATAATTGCTTTGGATTATATAATATATTTCAATACAGTTTGTGGTTAAGAAGTTTTTATATGGTTTCAATTTATGTAATTTTAAATAATTCAACCTCTTTTACCATTAACTGGTCGTTTCATCTCTCTTTGTTGTCTAAAATTAGATGCATGTTTGCATGAATACAAGCTTCATATTTTTTAAGAAATGCATAATAATTCAGGTCATTAGCTATGCACGTCAGTTAAAAACAACAACGGAGGAGGCCAAAGTACTTTGGCATAAACATCCCTTCCCTCTTCCCCAAAATATCGAAAGTACAGTATATTTGGAGCACTGACGATGAATTATCTTGATATCCTAGCTCTCTTTTGAAGCTGTAAATAAAAATATACATTAATATTTCTTTTGATCAATATCTTCTAAAGAATTGAAAGTGTTTTTTTACAAAAAGTTTTTTACTTTCTTTAAAATTTATTTAGACTTGCTTAAGTAGAGTCATATGCACATATCTGAAGGACATTAGAGGAGTACAACAAAAATAGTAGAAGTTTTAGAACTTCTTTAGAAGGTTCAAAAGTTGAACCTCAATATGACACAACAATGGAAATTTAACTAACTGCAGACGGAAATTTTGATGTTTGCCATCGACAGTTTCTGCAATACCCATTAGGGTACTTCATTTGACAATTGAAGACCTCAGAGGAAGAAGGGGATAAGCCACATTTTGGCGAAAACTAAACTATACTCATTAAAGTTCTTTAAAATGCCATAGCCGTGACTTGGCCAAATATTATAACGTTCGAACCATAGATAGAACCGGCTAGATTAATTTATACCTATAAAAACATGATTTTAGGATTTGATTAAATAGTTTAAATCCATTTTTTTCAAAACTACTTAAAACTGATTTTTTGGGCATGTCCCCTTCTTCCCCTGAGGCCTTCAATTGCAAGGGCTTTATTTTAATTTTCTTTAATGTAAACTATTGCAGATAATAGTTACACTATTCAAAGAAAAACTAAAAATAAAGCTTCCATTTAAATTGTTTATTTAGTATGCAGACTGGAACTGCTTGGGCTTGATATAGGGATATAAAAGTGTTGATAAAAGTGATAGTGGGTTAAGCAATTGATAAAAACTTGCAACTGGATGTTGTATATTGACTGGATTAATGGTATTAATACTATAAATGTGTTCAGAAAAATTGATACAGTTTAAGCACCTTGGTGTTTAAGTGCGGCCGCATTTTAACCCAATAAACGTCTACAATCTTGATGGTAGAAGAAGTAATATAATAAAATAAAACTTTTCCTTCTATAGCAATTTTCAATAGCCCACTACCAATTTTATGAACGAATCCCTATATCAAGCCGATGCATTTCCAGTTTGTATATTGAGAGGAAGTGCATCTATAATCGCTTGTATTTCACAGTTTATACTTTTTAATAATGTGGCAAGGAACAAATAATTGATGGCGTCACCTATGATTTGAGAATTGTTTTATCGCGACTTTAGTAAATATTGTGCTCACTCATCAACATTAAACTCAATAATAAAAGAAATTTTTTTATGCATATTTTCCAAAGAGACATAAAATAATATGACCTTCAATATCTGCAGATGATCCCAAAATAAAATAAGCAAATTGCAATATTTATAATTATTAATCATTTTTTGTTTTGTGTTTTAAGATTCAGTCAATTAAGCAGATTAGATACACTTTCTGAATGCATGAATATTTACTGCTTAATGATAGACCATTTTGTTAACAAAACATCATAAAATAAATCGAATAAAAACAAATTGTTATTTGATTACCCAATCAATAACATTTTATTCATCTTCTAGATTAATGCGAAAAAAGAAGATTTTTAATTTTAATTGCAGTTTTATAGACTATTCAAGGTTTTTAAATGTCTTAATTTCATTAAGGATAAACATAGCCTTTGCTTTAAATAAGTTAAAATCCACTCAATGTCCAGTGCAAATATCTTTTTTGCGAAACCGCGAACTCTTATTATACTGTACAACAATAGTCGAATCATCGTACCATCAATCGTGACGCTTATCCTTATCATTCTCGTCCTACATAGTTATTTCGCCTATAAATTTCTATAAATGTTACTTTTGTTCTTCGAAATGCTCATAAACTTCCTATTTCAAAATTTGTTTTGGTGTAGCTTTTGAAAACTTATAAAATATAATTCCGAGTATTTACACTTACTTGATATGAATTGAAGATCTGACTTCCAAAATAAATCTTCGACAACTACCATAGTCCACTTGTGACACTGTGAAACTAGTATAGCAGATTTCTTTCGTCTTATTATTTAATAAACATGACTATAAATTTATTTAATTAAAGAAGGTTGTAGTTACTTACCAAAAATTGCTTTATAACTGAATTTTCATATTTAGATCAATGATGTTTTATTAAAGCTTTTGTAGTAGTCTCTCATACTTAG
The DNA here is from genome assembly GCA_929113105.1 of Agrypnus murinus. Lineage (NCBI taxonomy): Eukaryota > Metazoa > Arthropoda > Insecta > Coleoptera > Elateridae > Agrypnus > Agrypnus murinus. The sequence continues at coordinate 109,718,847 of OV816023.1, read as the reverse complement.
AATACTTAACATATCTGCAGAAAACTACTGTTTGAATTTATTTATGAATGTCCAGCTTAGCTAAATTTTGTATTTAACTTTTCTATAACGAACTATCCTTCTATATTTCAAAGTGGTAGTTATCACACATACGTCAAGTATGCTAAGCACGACAGTACACGTGTTGCAAATACTAATCCAACTAACCAATCGCATTGACCATAATCAAGAGAAATATCGAATCAGTTTTATTAACTATATTAACCCTTAACACATTATAACCATTTTGACGACAGTAGAGATGATTACTCAACAGGACCGTAAGAGCTAGCCGTATTGACCAAATTATATTGGGGATGAAACAGAAGGTACGAGATTTAGTAGCGAGCAACGAACCATTAGGGTAAGTCCTGGCAAGGCATAATAATTGGAACTCAAACTACTAACTGATGCTTTATTTTTAATGCCATTAGTAAAATGGGAAATGTATGATCAACTTTGCCTCTTCAATTATAAACACGCAATTATAACTATCTTGTGTAGGGATACGAGAATGCCCTTTATATTTCTACCATTGGTTATTTTTAATTCACGCTTACTAATGTTTGGTCTTGCCGGTTCGTTATATGAACCCATATTGTAATATGATATTTTTCTGTAAAACATGTAAAACGTTCTGATTTTATACATAACTTTTAAGGGTCGTAAATGCTTAATGATGCTGAACGTCTGCCATGTAACAGCAAGACGATTATTAAAAGAAAAGGAAGTTTTAGTTATTAGTTAACACTGGTCGAATTCGGTCCATGTGTTGGTCCATTTTTATATTAAACATTTAAGATTGTATTATCGGCTTTTAATTTACCTGACTAATTATTATCTTACAATTATCAGGAGTAGGATTAAAACCTTATTGCGTGGTTAATATATTTTTTGTTCGTTTTCGTTTCTCATTAATAAGTAGTGAATGCTATTTTGTTGGTAATGAACGAATAGTACGTGTTTAAGTGTTATTTTGTTCGAAATTAACGAGTAGTGAGTGTTATTTCGTTCATAACTATTAGCGAGTGTTCAAGTGAATATGGGTAAAAGCAAACGATCGCGAAGGCACAAACTAGTAGAAAGCACCGTTCGTCAAGCAGCAGTAGTTTTACGAGTAGTTTTTACGAGTGTTACGGAGTGTTACAAGTTAAATACATCATCAGATGCCGTCAGATGGTAGCAATTTGAAGAAGGCATTTTAAACGTGGAAGAAAGAAGTTACTGCGCTACGCAACGAAGATGATTCTATGGTATTATGTATTGGATAGCAGATCGGCTACGTGGCAATGCTATCAGACAGTGGTACGATGAACAGGCAAAGTATGACATTTCTTGAAACGAAATGAAGCGCATCCTGGTTAAACAATTTCGTAAGTCCATTCCATTTTCTAATTTACCCTGATATGCTGCTAATTATGAAACTAGCCCCGGTCAAACGTTATTTTCGTTATTATTTTCAATAACTATCTAAGTTAAGGGACGAGTCATTTCAGACGAGTGTCTTATAGACGCTGTATTTAGTGGCATAACGGACGAAAATATTGCACGAATAGTAAGATATACACGTCTTACGTACGTTTATATGAGATTATAATTATGCGTGTGCGAATACGATGGGTAGTATGCCAAATAAAAGTAAATCTGATCATAAATCCTCAACACCTAGATTTCATATTTCTAACAATCATAACCAACCAACGCAAAATTGCACATCTTTTAAGTTTCAACGAGACATAAATCAAACTACAAAGCGAGCTTCTAATTGTTATGGGTTAAATGGGCATTTCATAAACGTAAACAATTGGGTCCTTTATAAGACAAGTGTCCTTTTGAAAACAAATACTTTAAAAAGGAAGTTAATGTTGCAATCGATAAACAAACCATTTTCAATAGGTACAATAAAAACGCGTTTGTGAATGGTCATAAGAGGCAGTGTTTAATAGGTACAGGGTGTCCTACAATATTGATTAAGATGCCCTTAAAATAGTTAGAAATATAAAGGGCTTATTCATTCTCGTATCCCTACACTTGTCGTAGAATATTTTATCCAACTTTTCTTCAGGACTTGTTTGTCGTCATAGATATTAATTTACTTAATAAAGCGCTTTTATATATCTTGTACTGTAAAATACTGAACATTACTTGTAATTATTAAAACTGTATCCGTAGAAATGCGCGATTTATCACATAAAATTTTTGTTACGTACTTAGAACTCTTAAGTAGCTCTGGCTTTATTCTCTTTTATCTGAATAGGCTATAAGTGTAAATTAATGGCTAGGTTACTCGATTGACTGAGTAATATGTAAAATCAAATAAATGGAAGGGGAGAGGAATTCAAAAGGTACCTACGGATGCTGAAGAAGAAATTTCAGAAATATTTATGTATCTTATCTACTTTATACGTTTTCCACCTTGTAATTACTTTGTCTATAGCATCAATTAGATGTCTTTAAACGCATACTTAAAAAAGACAATATTTTATAGAAATTACTTACTTTTAATTAACAAAAGAAGTTAAACCTTTGATCTTTTATCATCTCTAGAACTAACTTAACTAACATATTTTCTGTCTATTTGATTAATGTCTAAAGTTTAGATAAAATTTTATGCTTCAATAGTTTCTGTCTTGAGCAAAGTAAAGTACAGAAAGATTTTTCTGAATTAACTTTTTTAACCTTTATGTCCCTGACTGTCATAATTAATAAAAAATATATAGACTTTTCATTATTTTATTAAGAGTTTCTTCTGCACTGTAGTACATATATAAATGTGTGTTGTTGCCAAAAATGAATCAGCTGAAAATAATGAATATCTAACTTGGAATAGGAAATATGATTTATGATTAACACGACCTTAAAATGTGCTCATTTCACGGTGTTGTATTAAAAATAGAGTGCAGATTGAATCGGTTATGTTTTTCATTTTTCATTGTTTCTGTCTTCAATTTCTTAATTTTGATCTTATTGCAACTTTTTTGGCAGCAGCGTTTTTTCAAATGTTTCCCATGGTACCTTATAAAAAAATATTAAAATGCCAATATTCTAGTGTTCAGTCCAAATTGTTTTGAAAATTTCAATTAGTTAATTAGTCTTAATTTTGCAATTACGGCAATTTTTGCAATTTTATGGTACGTTGTAAAAGCATGTTAAATGTCAGAGTTTGGGTGTTCTATTCAGGTAAAAACTTTCACAAATTTAATTGCTAACTAGATAATTCTATTGAAATCGTGCTTTTAAAAATCGGCTGATTTTATATGAATCAATAGGAACAGAGATTACATAATCATGTCGGAAAACGTCGAACTGGTATTTTTTAAAGAGCACATTTATAACCCCATTTTGTGTATGCAAAAAAAACAAAACTCCTTGGATACGTAAACAGCAAGGCCGCTTGATTGGCACACTGCAGGAGTTCAACGCGTAACCTTATTATACGAATACTTTTACTATTGACAACTTAAAAGACATATTTTATAATAGATTTCTCTGATTATGCTTACGTCAGCGAATGGTTTCGCATACTTTTTAATTATGGCCCTATTGGGATAAAAATAGAAGTGATGCAAATGGTTTTCTAATAAACATAAACACATTGTTCTAAAACCATCAAGACACACTTGTCCAAGTGTTCTAATTCGACTCCCATATTATTTGGTTGTTTAATTAATTTGTTTTTCTACCAATGCAGATAATCATTTTGTTTTCACTTTTTGTTCGATATTTTACTCTGACAATCTCGGTCCGCTAAGGATTGACAGACTGCTTGGTTGGTAGAATCTAATTAGTCGAAAAGTCATTGACGTAATTTGTGTTCCGCCAGAATAATAATCTGAAAGGTGTTTTATAAGCAAACAAATAAAAATGACAGGCCCATATTAGTTTATAAAAAAAATAGAACTACTGTTTTAGTTTAGAGGTCAATAACTGATTGATTGACCTTGGAAGTTGACCGTGAAACGTAACCAACGCCATTAACTGATAATTTATAAAGGGAACCTTAATTAATGTATAAACGGTGATCGATAAACAAAATAAAGTCGTGGGGGAGCTAAATTACAAATTTTTATAGTTCGAGTAGTCGGTTCGATTATGAATTAAATGGCATTCGGCGAATCGAATTTGTGGTACTGATGTCAATCGTAATATCAATCTATTTAAAAACCGTTACGTAACACATTCCGTGATAGTTACTTTTAAATTTTGCTCATAGATACACATTGTCGAGATATTTCATTTCAATCCTGACAGCTCTAAGCAGAGTTGAATACAGAACTGAACAGATTTACAGTTTCCCCTTATTTATATTATTTTACTAGAAAGGATATGTGAATGCAAAATTTGGGAAAATGCATTTAGCTGAAACTTTGTACTTCCTGCCTTAAAAGTTTCGTACGGATCGTCTTCTAGAGATCGCGAAACCGTACTTGCCAGTTGGAAGCATGCTTTCCAAGTATGGAAAAAATACCTTTCAATGAGATTTTCCTGAAACTTTCAATTTTAGTTCATTAAGTCAACCTTTACCAATGCCATGTGCCAGTTTTCGGAGAGGTCGTTCGGTTTGACCTCTCTGTAATAACCAATTGCTTCAAGTATGCAAAATGCCTTTCAGTGCTATTTGACTGAAACGTATTTAAGTTCCTTAGGTCATCTCTTACAATATTTGCATGCGCCACTTTCTGGCAGATCGTACAGTTTTACCTCTAAAGGCTTTATATCACAGTAACCTTTAGCGCCAGATTATTCTAAAAAAAAGTTAAACTCGAGACTTATCACAGTGTACTGTCTGACCTTCTGACGCCATCAAAGCTAATATGCCTTAAAAATGAAAAGCCGTATAAACGGGTCTCTCTTCGAGTGCTCACAGTAGTTAACCTCTTACAGGTCATCAAAGGTCTCCAATTCTTAACATGGCCCATGTCACCGATTTCCCTAATTTTTGGTATATAGTGTCAATCCTGCATAAATCGCTTGAAACGTTTGAACTACAGAGATCATGGAAAGTCAAATATTTAAAGTAAAATAATTTTATTTAATTTATCATTTGTAGTTGACTTCTGCCATCAATCCAGCAAAAAATCAGTATTTTATATTTCGAAAATTTAGTACTTTCCGAAAAGGCTGTATTTCGGTTTAGAAAACGAAACAAAACTCACCGCGAAATAGAAAAATCATTTTTGTGAATGTTATATATGTAAGATAAATAGGTCTTTACTGCATGAATCGATTTGTTTTTTGGCTTCTATATCTTCTGGCATCTTCAGGAAAGATTCACCACTAATGCTCATGCCCAAGACAGTAAATGCATAGGTTTGAAGTGGGCATAAATATTTGATAGTTAGACAACAACAACCGTGTAGTAGGGACTAGTTATACTATATAGACAAAACTTTGACTATGTGACCGACAGAAATCAAAGAAGAATGTTACTTGTCTTGAAGAACTGACGGCTTTAAGCTGTTCAGATCTGGTGTAATTGGAGGGGAGCCGAGCAAATCATAGCGAAAGGCATTATTGTAATTATTGCATCGAGTCGGTTGTTCTACTTATTTCTTTTTTCAAATTTTGTAACTTTATCTTCAATGGATCCAGGAAACTAGAAATTTATATTTTTTCGTTTTTTTGTGACTGCAACAACTATGTAAAATACTGAAAATTAGTGGGAAATGCGAATTTGATATACCTGCGATCTCTTAAAAAAGGCTACATTATAAAATCGTTAATATTATTTGAAAATAATATTTTTTCAGAATCTATTTAAACAAACTCAAGCAGGACAATTAATTGCAAACAAAAAGAAGACAAATTTGTTCACGCACGCTTATGTTAACTAAAAAATTCGATTGATGCTATAGATTATTATCAAACAATTGCCAATGTTGTCATGAATATTGTTCTTAAGTTCATCAGTCACCGTTACCACCTCGGTAGTAATTTCATTTTTAATTATTTCATCTGGTTCTTAAACAATTATTATGTACGTAGGTTACGTTTAAATCAATGTCGTATGTGACAAATTAATAGTAGAATCTGAATGATTTATTTTTTAACTATCCATTGAAAGTGGGTTCCTTACGTAGAACACAATGCGATAGTTTGCCCTTTCCCCACACTTTGTTTGCGTATTGGGAGGCATCAATCCTTAAAATACTAACACTTTATTTACTTTGGGTAGTAGCTATTATTGTTATTGTTTTAGTCTCATAATGAAAAATTTTAAAACTTGAAATTTCACAAACTGACAGTTTTCAAAATTTCACAAACTCCTTTTGGGAATTTTGGTTGCTGGACGATTTTCAGCCGATTTGGAATCTTTCTACCGATTTCCCGCAGTTGCAAAGTATCTTTCGCTGACTTGGGGTCTTTTTCACTTTTCCTAGGTGAATCTAACTTCACCTAGCCTATATTCACAGAAGATCTAACTTAACAAAGTTGCGGCGTATCCAACCATTGACAATAATTTCCAGGTGATTCGCACGTTTGATTATTGGTGATTATTTGCACGATTTTCACGATTAAACCCCAACTGATCCAATTAAACTAATTTACTCTAAGCTACAAGGCAGCAGCGTCAGGCATTTGAAAGCATTTCCAAATGATTCGTGATTTCCCGGCTGACATTGACTTGTCTCAAGCAAACTCATTCTAACTTCGTAAGTTTATTATGTGATGCTCTAAACTAGTCGACTACTTCATAATATAACCCAACCTTGCGGTGATAGTGACGAACCTTTATTCTCTCCTAAACGAACCTAACCTGACATGAGCGAAACGACCTAACCCCACCTTCTGGAAGGTAATTCAACTTAACTGATCACTGTCTAAAGCAATGTAACTTGGTTGAGACAGTAACAACTTTCGTGAAAGTTGCTATTTCTCAAGAGGCCTTGATGTTTTATACATCAAACTAAAGCTAAAATTCTGTTTAACAACGTATTTAAAAACTAAAACCAAATGGCATGTTTTTGCAAAAATATTAATATGCGAAGTTTATAAAAAATCAGTAAAATCAGTGTTTACAATGACCAATCCCTAGCAGTTATAAGTACTTTCTTGCAAGAGACAGTAGTATGTTGTGTCCTTTTTATACTTTTCTGACAGAAATCTTTGTTAATTTTGCAAACCTTGCAAAAATATGCGATTCTGTTTTAGTTTCTAAATATGTTGTTAAATTGAATGTATAATACATCAAGGGTTTTTAGATTCACACTCCATGCACTATTTATCCTCTTTGGTCGATTTTCAGTCGTTCTAATGCATCTCTAAACAAAACGATTTAATGGGCGGAGGCCAACTTAATCTAATCGTGTCAAATGAAAGTAGTCGTACGGAAGCATTTCCTGACACTTCCGTATGTTTTCGCACTCGGTTGACTATGACTGACTTTATATGCCTAGTTAACTTTTACCAAATGGCTTCATGTTTGACCCATTTTAGATCTAATGTGACTAGACTAATTTCTGTTAGTTCAAATTCGTATTAAGCCAGTATGAACCTGGTAAGTTGGTATGATGTTGGATGAAGTGATTACCATCCGTTAATTTCCGTTGTTGATAATGAATGGACCAGTTTTGACACTAAGTTGCTTGAAAATGGGGTTTTCTTGTGTTACTACAGGAATTTAATTGAAATCTGTGAATTTGTTTTGTTTCTGCTGATTTCCACAATGACTCGTTCTTGTCTAGGTAGTGCAAATTTTACCATACTTCGTGTTTTAAAGGTATTGATTCAGTAAGCTCGAATCATCTGCCTAATAGATGCAGAATGAGTCATATACCGTTGGAAAGCTATATATTAGTAGAACAAGTTAAAATATTCATCTATGTGAGGGATGTACTTTCTGAGATATTTGAGTTTGAAGTTAACATGGCTAAAACTCTTTTCTCATCTGGTTGAGCTGTAATTCTGTACACCAGTAGAACGGGTGATCTTGAGCAATGCTTAAACGGGACCCTTTTTTGTAGGATCAATAGTGTAGAGCTAACGAAAGGTTTATACTACTAAAAGTTTCTTTATAAACTATTACAGCTTCAATAAAGTGGCTGATTTAAACATTGCTCAGGATGATGAGTTCTAGTTGTATCTGATCAAATAAATAAACATTTCCCATATAACTTCAAAATTAAAATATTTTAGTAACCCTTTTTTTATTCGATTAAGCTGTAACTTTGCATACAGCAAGAACTCATCACCCTGAACAATGTTTAGATGAAATTCTTTAGTGTGGCTATAAGAGTTTCGCTTGCAGAATTAAAAAAGTTTTTAATACTAAGAAACTTATTATACTCAGGTTGATAAATTCTAGCTATATGCAAAAATGAAATGAAAAAAGAAAATTATCCATATTCAAAACTCAAATATCTCAGAAAGTGCACCTCTGTAGGTAAATCTTTATTGAGAATTTTTCTAATATTAGTCAATAGTTCTCCAATGGCTCATGAGTCGTTCTGCTTCTAATAGGTCCCGAAATAGGAATTCAAGCTACGTTTCTAAATGTTAATAAATTATATGAATGGCCCTCGATAATTTTCGTTCTTTAGGTTAGTAGGTTGCCCTAACAATGTTTTACTTGTTCTTGGATTTTCTTTTTAATTTAAGCACATAAATCAGCGAATTCGGGGCAGGCAACCTAATTTTAGAAAACTCCATCAGCATACAAAGATTTTGCGATAGTCACGATCAACCTTGCAAATTTGATGTAAATTTGTTCGCAACCCACACAACAGGTGTTACATAGATGGGGTTTTTAAACCAAGAATTCGATGTCACGACAAAAATAAATAACAAGATGGTTTTTTATCACGTTTAGATTTGCATTAAATGCCAATTTCAAAAGACGTTCCACTTCTTTTAAAGAGTAATAAAATTAATATTAATAATAGTATAAAAATTAGGTTTCGCAAAAGGTTTGCTGAAATCTTTATCTCATTCCCAATAACAAATGTCAAAAAACAATGGTTTTTTATGTTTTAATACTTTGTAGCCCACGTTTTTGAGTTTACTAGCCATACAGCGCAATTTTTATAGACTTTCATTGTTCGGCTTTTAAAGCTTTGTAAACAACGTGATTATAACTGCCCACGGTTTCTTTTAATAGTATATTTTCAATTGACATTTACATACACAATAATCAGGAATTTTATCCTTTGATTTCGAAAGGTAACTTATTAACTTGAAGATTGCATGACCGAAAACATCCGAATCCGACTCTGCTCTCGGACACCGTTATTAGCAAACATAGCACGCTTGAAACGGTATTTACTCAGAAAAGTATCTCAAACTTAGTAAACATTGCCGGTGTACTTGCTTTGATTTATTTTCCAGGAAAATTTGAAATGGGTTTAATTTCACTCTTCCTTGTGTGTAATTACTATGATAGAGATACCAGCTGTAGGCCGGAGGCGTAATTCAATAATGATTTAATTTTTGTTAAACATTCTTTTGGTACATTTATTTTAAAGGATTTCTAATTCTCACAAATCAAAGTTCATCCCAAGTCTGAATGTTACATTTGACAGGTCCTTTCGGGTCGTGTGACTGCTTGCTCCGGAGTGGGCGGGAACGGTCGGTTACGCTTCACTAGCAGCAATTCATATGCGTTCCATTTTGAGACCAAAACGTAAAATACCACAGAGCCGGATTAAGGCGCACATGAAAAGATAATTACAACAAATTAGCCGCTTACCCTTTAAATGGAAATTAGCAGTACTTACGGGGGATTGGGATTCCCCCGTGCCGTTCCACGTTGCTTCTGGATGATTGGCGTCTTCGGGAGTGGAGACCTTCAGTGCACTACCACGAGCATGATGACCTGAAAAAGATGCTTGCCGCATCGGGCGCCCTTTAACCGAACGCTAACAGGACCAGGTACCCGGAGGTACTGTCAATGTATTCATCTCCCTCCGAGTCCGCCCCTCGTTGGGATTGCAATACAGGTACGTAGGGGAATAAGCACCCCATTGCTGCCCAGCGATCAGCTGGGGCCACTGGTGTAATTCTCATTGATTACCCAGGTCGAGGGTGAACGTCAAGATCCGCCCATCTTTCCGTCTCCCAAGCAAACAGTATACTGCGCGGTTAATTTTACAGAGCTCAATTCACATATCATCAACAACAACAGCAATTCTACAAATTGCTAAAAAATCAACACAACAACAACAGGCAATTCCTCAATTGACAACATCAATATAATACAGCAATTCCAGCCAATTGCTAACATCAACATAAAGCCATTATCACACATTGGCCAACAATCACAATTCAAGCAACAACTCACGTTATCAAATGATAACAACAAAACAGGTACCAGCACTTCTAAGTACCGTACCACAAACACAGTAAATATTAGCATTACGCATCTTTACGTTTGTAGTCTCAATATAGAATACACGCACTACACTCGAAACCGCTAAATGCCTTTTATACATTCCAAACCGACCGCCCGTTTTCAACACCATAATGCAACTGTCCTTTCTCGCATAATATCACTGATTCCTTCCCTAACAACCCTAATTTTTGTAAACTTTTGAATATGTGTTTTCTCTAGCTTCGGAGGGAGTGACAAAAACTATTAAGACCAGATGTAGGGTCAGAAGGGTCACTACTTTATTAATACACATTCTTTCATATTTCGTAAATACATTTTGGTTCCTACAAAGAATTTAAAACTGAACTTATTTAAGACATTACCTATTATCATTTACTAGTAATTAATCTCTAAAGATGCTAAATTCGCATACAGAAAATAAATATCCCACACAGCTATATACTATTCGGAAATTCCTGCTTTGATGTAAAATCTAAATCATTTTCAGATTGCTGAAATGATAAACTAAATAACGTTATGATTTTTAAGGGAAATACGTCCTTTTGCGAGGTGGGACCACTTTTATGGACTTTGTTTTATTGCAAGCTTTAAATACAATGCCCAAGCCATTGTCGGCCGTCCGCACGCGTACGATTTACAACAATAGCAAATCGTCTCAAATTTTATTTATTACTAAGAACTTATTCCCTTACAGACAAAATCTCGTGAAATGAAAGTTAGCTTTTAATTTTCTCTAGGCAATTTACTATAACACAGAGCACCATTTTCATGTTGAACTGGCACAACTACCTTCTCGACTATCGACAAGTCGAGGAAAAGTTAAGAGAATGTTAGGACATAAAATGAGTTATTTCGACCCCTAAAATCCTCTTTTCTTTTCCTTTTCCCCCAAACTATCAATTATCGAGCAGGAAGTTGGGCCAATCCAACGTAGAAATATTCTTAACAATCTAATTTTGTTCAATATTTATGTTGACAAAACGGATATCAACGCAAAAACTCCTACGGATCAAACATAACCTCTACAAGCCATGAAAAACAAATACTACGCGTTTGTTTATTTTAAGATGCTTCTAATAAAGTATTAAAAAAAGATCCTTCATTAAACAAATCTGCATCATAAGATTTTAATTGCTCATTTAACACTATTACCACACTCATTGTGTTTGTAAAACAAGAATATTGCATATTATTTCATTTTTTATACAATAAAATCTTGTGCAATAAAAAGTGTAGTACCAAAGTCATAAAAAGCGATTAGTCGCTCATAAAAACATAGATTTTGCGACATCCATACTACAAGATCGTAACAGTCCAAGGAATTGCAACACTGCAATTAAAAAAACGATGAACTTTTTTTCATTTGACTTCTACACTACGGAAGGTCAATTATCAGGATCATTTAATTCCATCTAACAAGTTTAAACACGAGGACGACTATCACCCATAAAACAGAAGGCTATTTCGTAGCCGAGACTTGCACTTGCAGACCTCTGCTGTGGTATATCACTGTGTTGTACAACTAGGCTACAGAGACCTCCAAACCTAACCTGTTAATCTTGAAGATGTGTTTGCAGTACATAATAAAGTGCATATATGCAGCCATACCTAAGAAGATTGTAGAATAAATTGGTAAGATGTACCAGTAGCGACCAAAACTACAATTGGGAGTTGTTTATTGCTTTCCATATAAGAATAGAGCCTATGTCAAAATACATCCTACCAGAGCACAAACCAGACACTACAAGGTTGTTCCTTAAGAAAAAATGAAATAGTACAAGATTAATTAAGCGTTTTATTTAATGACATTCGATGAGAAAACGGACAAAACTGGAAAAGTATGGAGATTAATATAAACTAACATTTGCCAAAATGCTTTTCATCTTTGAATCATTTTTGTTTAAGACTTGACAGACCTTTTCACTAACCATATTTAAAATGATCATTTTTTAAACACTGTTTCGTAGTGATAGACTCCCTCCTGCCCCGTTTGATCGATGTGCCTACTGGCTCTTCCAAGCCTTGCTCAACTCGTTTGTGATACACTTCGTTTAATACTTCAGCATTTACTCTACCTCATCGTTATATTAGATCCGAACTGGCTGTGCTGATCTTGCCTTCTCCATTGTTAAATCACCACCAATACCAACTTATACTGTAGGCTGATTAGATTTACTAATTATCATTCTAAATTTAATAAAGAACAAGACACACTTAACATATCAAAAAGGACTCCGTATGATTTGATTCCAACTTTGTATACTTACATATCTTTTAACATCTTGAACAATTTTGAAATTACCTTCAAATCATCAATCTGGTAAAATCGTTTGATTTCCGAAGGTTATCAAAGAAGAAGTACACTAAAATATAATTTAAAATTTCATAGTTGCTTCAAAGTTTGCAGATTTATAGAGCTTGTCTCCTGAACGATGTTTAAGTTGCCCATAAAGCGATCTGATGGATCATTTGACCTAGATTCCAGTCAAGAATATTCTACTAAATCTCATATTTGAATGCACTTGATTTTTGTTGTTCTCTGGAGCTCAAATGAGGCGATCGAGTTCTAATAAGTCTGCAAAGTTTAAGGAAATTCTGTTTTAACGTACTTAACCTTTGATGACCTCAAAATGATGATGACCTCTGGAGATCAAACATCTATCTATCGCTTTTTCATCGTTTTGTACTTTTCTCTATATAAACCGAAACCTAACCAGTCATATATGTTTAAAAACAGTACAATGTGTTATTAAATAATTTTTTATACAAACCCTATTAAAAGTAGAACTTTGGCGTTTGTTGTTAGAGTTAAAAATGCCATTTTATGCCACCAGTATCTAAAGTGGAGTCTAAAGTAATACTTTAGACGCCAGTGTAAAAAGTAAATTCAATAAATAAATTACCATAACAACAATATTGTTGTACAATACAATTTACAATTTTGTATTTTTATTATTTTTTAACCCCTTTAATAGGGTTTGTAGAAAAAATAATAAATAAGTGTTGAGAGTGAGTTTATTCTGTTCGAGATGGCCTACGACGCGTCAGCGGAGCAACTTCTCTTCTCAGAAAGTAAACATTCACTTTTGACACTTACATCATAAACTACTATTATTCTAGAAAATCGATGCAATACATTTAAAAAAGAAACTTTTCTGTAGCTAAGCCGAATAAGAATTGGTTTCTACAGAAACAACCTTAAACGCTTAGAATCTGAGAAACATAAGCCAGCTTGAGCTTTGAGTGTTTGTAGATAGATAATGAAGAGTTTAATCTTCAATAATTTTGCAAAAAACAGTAGTTTGCACCAGTTACGATAGGAGGGGTCTTTAGTCAATAATAGCATAGCCATTGCTTTTGAGGTGCTGGGGGAAAGGTTTTGTGAGATATCTAAAACAAATTTTGGAATAGATTCAATTTGCTCTCGAAGGTAGTTGCTCTATTGGAATTGTGTTTGGAATTTTCAGTATAATACACCAGCTTCTATTAACTTCTGAGTCAGGAATGTCTCGAAAGTGAATTTACAGAGAACTGATAGTCCGTACTGGCGTCTACCTCAGTTAGTAGGGGGCTAACTTATTTTAACTATCAGCTCTCGATGAATACACTTTATTTTAAACGATTGGTTACATTTATGTAACTGAAATTTTAAGAACTGATGCAGAAGTCAAGAACCTTTCATGTTGAGCGCATGATGGCTTGACACACAGTGTGGTGCAGATATTCAGGCTATCTTCAATTTCTGGTTGTCGCATCAAAGAGACCTGTCAGCGTTGGAAGGCGCTCTCCACACCATTCTGCCATTCGCGATTATACCTATTATGTCTACACCATGTGTGCTCGACAAAACATGAAGAAACATTATCAGGGCTCCCACTTGTCCTAAAAATCCTAAAATACCTAAAATAATGACTAACTAAAAAAAATCCTAAAATAAACCTAAAAATTTAAAAATTTTTCGAAAATACCTAAAAATTAATTTTTTTATTGTGATCTTATAAATATCCCTGCCACACACTAATAACTTTTATTTCATACTGTATCGTATTATCCATGTTTATGTTAGCGATTACAGTCCAGAAAATGCAGTTTTACAGTCTAGTATGACTGTAAAGAATTTTTCCGGATTTAAATAAAATAAATCAACTGAACAAATATTTAGTATTTAGTTACCATGGACACTCGTTCTTCATAGATGTCTATGTTTTGAATTTGACTAATAGTTGACATAGATGCTCGGTTTTCATAAATGTCCATATTTTAAATTCGTAAATTTATTTTATATAATTTTTTAATTAAATCAATAATCCAATAATTACAGAATAAAATAAAACACATTACGCTAAACATCCTGGAAATGTTTTTACAGTCTCGTTTCGATGTTTCGGCTTGGCTCCTTCGTTGCCTTTTCCGTAACACATTACTCGACTGTAAAATGCCATTTCCAGGACTTATAATGTTAATAACTATTTCTGATGAGAGTATGTGTTGGTAAAAAGTTTCTTTGGGTGAATTTTGATGTGTGAACAAAGGAAAGATGGTGGATAGCAATTAGTTTGATAAAGAGAGATATTTATCGCCTACTTACTTAAAAAAGTCTTACAATAAATAATTTTTTTGTAATGTTGGTGCTAGGTAATTTTGTTTAAATAATTAACATTTGTAAAAAACACTTCAGGTTAGAGGGAAAAGTTGTACATATAGTTTTATACATAATATTAAAATTTCAGTGATGTCAAAATGACAAATGTCTAGTATTTTTAAGATTTTTTTTACCTAGGACCAACCTTACAAAAAAATGTTACTATATTGTAAAGATTTGCTAGTATGCAAATAGCTCACTTTCTCATATCGGTTGCTATTCATACTTGCTATATTTCCTTTGCTCACACTTCAAAATTTAAACTCAAAACCACATTTTGCTAACACTGTATAAACAATTATGAGAGAGTTGCAACTTTGTTTATTTATTCGTTATTTTTATATAAAATGGAATTTAATTTTTGTTTATTGTATATACAATCGCAGCCAAAAAAAATGGAAACTCCAATCTGGTCCGTCACTTTTCTATAATTTTACCTACTGTAAGTGTCGGTTGCGTCTTACGAATTATTTAAATGTCATAGAAATTTCTATAATAAAGTTTACTAAGCACTTCTTAATCGCCTTTTAAATGACTTCTACACCGCTGTCTTGTAATGCAGACTTTTGTTTATCACCATGTATAATATGACTTAAATGAAACGTATATGTCTTACCTTCATCGTATCATATGGTCCTAGAAAATACCTAAATTATTGTCTTAAAAAATCCTAGATTCTTAAAAAATTACAATATATGAGAGTGGGAGCCCTGCATTATGAATACATGAAAACATATAGTAAATCATATTTTTGATTTAAGGTGTTTTAACGCAGCAGTGGAAATTATTTTTATAATTCTTTACTTTGATTAAAATAAAATTTAAATGGGATTAGAATACCAATGTCATGATAATCATGAAGACAACTACACAGCCCAGAGATTCGAATTTTGGCTCCAATTGCGAATATTCAAGTGGCAAATGTTGGAGCCAACCTTAGAAGCAACGTTGGTCACATAGTGTTGCCTTAGCTTTAGTCTAATCAATGTATAGGTTTAGGTTTGATTTCGCTGACCCAAAAAACACATTCCAATTAGTCATATTTGGAGAGGGAACTTTAGATCAGACGTCAGCAACCTTTTTTGGTTGCGGGCCAAAATTAACGAAAATGTGACTGTTAAGAAGACGTTTCGGGTCGATAACCCAGGTAAATTAAATCATTTTTAACAATATAAAGGAAAAAAATTGGGGAAAAGCTGATAATTGTAAAAAGTAAAAAGTGTTGCTGAGAAACATATCAAAACTCCCCATGCTTGGGTGATGATCTGGCCGTGCCATCTTGGAAAAATTTGACGGACACAATTGCTATTTCACTAATATTTCAGAAATTATTAATTTTACGGGCATCAACAAATGACAGTTGCTGAAAAGAATTCTCTATATAAACTATTGGACGTAAGAGGTTCAATAAAAAATAAAATTGTGGGCAATTTTGTCAGCTATAGTTTCATTCTGGTCGTTGATGCCCGTAAAATTAAATACTTTCTGAAATATTAGAGAAAAAACAATTGTGTCCGCCATTTTTCCAAGATGGCGCAGCGGGCGCGTCACCCATGCATGGGGAGTTTTGGGAGTAAAAAGCAACACTTTTTACGCCTATATACCAATTTTCATCTTTTTCCCAATTTTTTCCTTTTGAATTTACCTGGGCTACAGTGTGTATTTTCATTTACATCTCAAAGTGTTCGATTCATATTTATGTTTGATAATTTATTTTTATATATTTTACTTCATTTGCACTCAAGTGGGTCACTTGAAATTATCAAATGGGTCACTTGGTGACCCGCGGGTCATAGGTTGCCGACGCCTGCTTTAGATCATAATAATTGTTTTTATTAATGATCAATCACAAACTATTCCGTTTTAAGTGTCTTAGAAATCCTATTAAATGCTCTACGACTAAGTGAATAATTTAGTCGCGAATTTATATTTGGGCTAAATGGGCTACAGCCCAGAGCGGTAGTTTTTGAGGGGCGGCAGATTTTCCGAGTTGAAATATTTTTAACATTTAGTTACAATAGTTTGTGAAAATCTTTCATATTTAAAAAATATTTATTGAATAATCTGAACACTGCGAGAAAAGCATTTATAATAATAATAATAATAATTGCTACAACCCATAGCCTGGAAACCAGACCCCAGAAGCTATAAGCTTGTGCGGGAGGGAGGGGGCGATTATTATTATTACGTAGGCCCTAAGTGCGGCTGCAGCCGACTTACAGATGGAACAGCGCAAATCCCACATTTGTGTCACAGCTAAGGAAAACTGCAGAAAACCTTAACCAGATCTGCCGGCACCGGGAATCGACCTCGGGCCGCTTGGGCGAAAATCCAGCACTCTAGACATTACACTAGCAAGGCTGTTTTAGTTGAACATATTAAATTTTATTCAACAATTTAAACTCAACCAAACATTTAATTAGTAAAACTAAATTTTATTTGATTTAACTAAATATTTAGTCGAATTAAATAAATTTAATTGGTCCAACAAAATGATTTCGTTCTAAAGAAAGTTTCTAATATTCAGAGAAAAATATTCAAATTAAAAATCTTTTTTTTAATATTTTTTATTTGTTTTGAATGCATCTTGGGCATTTCCGCGGCAGCTTTGTAACTCATATTTTACAAAAAAATGATATAATTTATTAAATAATATAGAAATTTAAGAATTTGTGTAATCATTTTTTAAATAGCAATTCAAAGTATTTCTATTTTTGATAAGCTCTTGAGGGGTGGCAAGATTAATTAAAAATTAATATAGAAAAGAGTTCAATTTGGTTTATGATCCTAGGCCTTATATAATTGAAGAATAATAAAAGATCTTCAAAGTACAGCTTATCAAATGGAGTTTATTACGAAAGGTTTTTTCGAAAGACCAGCGCGTAGAGAATAGTTAGGGTGGCATATGTCCGATTGAGTTAATGTTTAGATTAACCTTAGATCTATTATATTAGAGTGATCTAAGTAATATTATGTTGTTTGTTATAGAACTTTTTAATCCGTATTTAGTGTTTAGTTTGAACTTGTGTCGGACATGGAGTATAAATCAGTGTGTTCCCAGATAGCGTTCAAAAGAGGGAAGGAAATCTTTTTTTTAATTTCCAGCAATAATTCGCTTTTTATAAAATTTTAATAATTATAAGTTTAATAATTCTAACAAAATATGCTATTGAAGATTTACAAATCATTTTATTTTCTGATTAAAAAAGAAGTTTTTTCTAGACCTTTCTTGTTGCAAGCAATGCTGATAATTTGCTAAGTTATTAAAGGTTTTGAAACTAGCAAGATATTTTATTACTACAGCTTTCTTATTGTTAAGTCAATAATAAAAAAGTTTTTCCTGTTGTTAGTGGTATCTGACAACAACCTGTATATAATCCTATAAAATACACGATGGGAAATATGTAAAACGTGAAACCTAATTTTAAAGCTAAAATTGGTATGTGTTTTACTGCGTTTATAAGTTTTTAGTAGGCAACCTGCGCTGGTATCATGCCGTAACCTTGACATTCATCATGTAAATGGACAATTTTTTTAATCAATCTTCACGTCATAGAATTCAGTGCCTACTTAATTCTCTTTGATTTTTTTATGAAGATATAGGTGCAAAAGCAATTTACTTACAGCTGCCAGTTAATACTACACTAAAGCGTCCCAAGTCTATTGTTAATAGGTCAAAACGTGCGAAAAAAAAACTTTTCACACTAAAATATAACGCAAATGAACTTATATTCTTCATTACATATGTTGAGGTTGAGGGCAATTAGTTACTATTACATGTACATTGTATATAGGTTAAAATGTGATGGTATCGTGAGGTGCTGATGTGGTATAGGATCGGTAAAAATAGATATCTGTTAAAACATAATATCTACTACAGTTAAGTGATCAGTAGAAAATTCTCGGATTTTGGGCTTCTCATACTTTCTGAAGCTACCTAAAATGAAGATAGTGTCCAGGAACATCAATGTTTTGGCAATCTGAATAACTTGATTTAGAATCTTTGTTTTTCTTTTTGGTTGTAAATTCCAAACTCTTAAAGGTTGTTACAAATCGAAAATTATTATCTATGGTGCAACAAAGGTGAATATATGTATTTTGCGCCATTATTGAAAAAATCCTTATCTGTTATAACTGAGACATTTATCACCATTTTAATACGCTGTTTTGAAACTAAGGTTAGATCATTGAAACTAGAAGTACTTATTTTTTCATTCTTTATCCTTTATAAAGTAGTATTAATTCTTAATATTACGAAAATTTGTTTTCTTATAATAAGTACAACACTATCTTTCCTATTTTAGTAATGAAGCTCGAAGAAGAATAAAAATGTTTTATTTTCCCGCTTCCGCCTTTCAGTATTGCATTTACTTAATAATAATTGTAGGTTTTCTCAGATAATGAAAACAATTGTATCTTGATACACTAGGAAATCAAATTATCTTGTTTCGTTTTGTTTTTTTAATTTTCCATTGTTTTTAAAAATCCTCCCATACTAATTTTTTGTTTAATTCTTGCCATTTCATGATTCGTCGGATGAATCTTTCGAGGTTCATAATTTTCCAATCAAATTTCAGCAATTTTCAGGAAGAAAGATTGCTTATTATATTATACAAATAACAAACCTAATAGCGCATGCTCCAAAAATTATCGCACGCTATCCTGAACGTAACAGCGCAACTTGTTATAAGCTCGCGGCAGTTGCGGAAAGTGAATTAGCGGTTGCAGTAGTATATCTGTACCTCTACAGGGTGATTCAATATCTTAACATGAAAGTCGATTATTTTAAAGAATTAGAGTGCAAAATTAGTGCTATCTTCAACATGAAGACTGACGACGTTGTCAGAGGAGTCATGGTCAAATATCTAGATTATTTTTACCCCGTGTAAGTTTTTTTTAAATTATTTTATAGTAATCTGTTTTGTAATTAATTTTTTATTTATAAATTAACTGGATATTTTTGGCAATGCTTGTTGTTTTTCATAGTGATTTGATCAAGGCTGAATTTGATGTCAATTAATAGTTTAAAGTTTCTAAACATATAATTTTTTTAAATTCGGATCAATTAGTTTGTTGTAATTGTTTTCCATTTGTTCTATTTTTATCTTAATTTCCATCAAAATTTTCCTGCTATGTATTATTATTCAATTAACAATTGGTTGCATTATTGTATTAATTATTGTGTTATGGAGACTGACTGGAAGATAATAATTGATTGATAGAATATTGGGAAAAGTTTTGATTTTTTAAATTAACAAGAAAAATGAGGTTAAATACCTTTTTTGCATACATATATTTATAAAAATTAATATATAAAATATTGCAATAAATTTTTAATCACTTTGTGCTTACTCAGAGTAATCTTAATTAACTTTATGAATTCCAAATAGCTGCGTTTGGTGTACCTATCATATGCATGTGCGCGTTCCAATAAAAAATGTTTTCGCATTTTACTCAAATGTTTTCTTAGTTATTTTCCTCTTTCAGCTTGTTTTTTATTTGCGAAAACAATAGGTTTGAGTTTATCTTTAAATCTTTGATATTTTAAATCTTTTATGTGAAGTAAATATTGTTTTTGTTACTTTTAATATAAGTGTAATATATTTCTATTATACTTAGCCTAAACCGACTTTTTTTTATTTTTGAATTGACATTTTGCATTGTTTTGTTGCATTTAGTTTTTCCATTCAATTTGAATTGAATCCCTATTGAATTAGAATTAACCTATTGAATCGAACTTGGCAAATCTTTGAAAATTACTTTTTCCCACTTTAATTCTGACACAATTATTGTTATTAGTATCATTTCCTTTTCGATAAGATTTTGTAATTCTTCAATCAGTGGCGATCAATCAGAATTATGTGCTTTTTTCAGTGAAATCTGAAAATTAAACCTAAATTACAATCTCATCAACACAAAATTGTTTTTTTTCGTAATCAACTTTTCTACAATTGAGATTTTCTACCGAATAAGGCCTTAATACAAACATACAATTTTGTGTGCGCCCAAAATTAATATATGTATACATTCATTTTAGGAGTAGGTTTCAACTTTAATTAAAAAATCTGAAGATTAAAAAAGTCCAATAATAGATTGCTAGGTAATTTTTTTCTTCTCACAATATCCCGATTTGATAAGATAAAGCAAACAATAAGTATTAAGGAAAAGTTTTGTTCGTTGAAGAACGCAAAAAATGTTCAAATCTATGAAGCCGCCATTCCATAAAAATCTTCTTTCAGGTTTACTTGTCTAATTGAAGTGTGTTCTGAAAGAATTTACAAAAGAAGCTTTCATCGTCCATCAAAATTTCATTTCCAAACATCAGTTTATTTTTGAAGTGTCTAAGTAAACAACTAAACTCGTTTCATTTTTTTTACCGCTTTTCTGTAAGTAGGTCTGTTGGCCGGTTTTTCGTTTTATTTGTTTTAGCGACTCGTTTAATCAAACAGAAGTTTTAGTGGGTTGGATATCGGTGTCCACTTCTGCTTTTAAGGTCAACTTCATCATCCATACAAAAGTTAGACATCGTTCAGATGATTTCCATTAAAAAGTTTCTTTAATAGTTGTTTTGTGATGATTTTATTGATTTGTAATCATTATTTTATTGTTTTGAAGATATCCATCAAATTTTTTTTTATTTGACCACAGTTCTACAAAACATTTACGAATTTGATAGAGGTAACTTTTATCATTATCATATTCTATGTATACATACATAACCGGTTCGAAGATAACCTTAAAACTCAACAAACAGAAGTATTTGCGTATTATTTATTTTTTAAATGAAAACAAACATATTGTTTAACTAATTTCGAGTTGTGTAATGCATGCTAAGGTATATTTTTTCCAAAATGGATAATTTCATTCTGGCTATTTTGGAAAAATTGAAATAATTGTTGGTAAAATTCTCTTAAAAAACAATTCCATTTAAAATTTTAAAATGACGTTTCAAATTCAAGATGATTATGTAAACAACTCTTTTACCAAAATCACAATACCAACCCTATACGATCTAATTGCGTTGTTAACTCTTTTACTTTCCAGTTTTATATGCTACTACAGAATATACGCTACTTAAAATATATTATTATCACAGGTTTAGTAAGCACTATGTGGTAAATTATGGAGAATATAACTAACTATCTGGATAGGTCTGAAGAGCAGGTAGACCAAAGTTCATAATGTCCTTTTTCTGAAATTTTTGCAAAGTATTTATTATTGGTAAAGTGTTGCGAAGTACTACTAGGGGGAAGGGAACAAATAATTATTTTTCTTCTAATCGAGATCTCTTTCACAGACTGTTGGAAGAATATCTTCAATAGTGCTCATCATACTATTCAAATTTTGACTGCATTTAGGTTCTTTCGACGGAATCTTACCTTCTTCTACTGTTAGCAACCAAAAAAAAGTTAATTTTTCCTCCTACGCGATATGCGACCAGCAATTGGTTTTAGGTACAAATAATGAAAATCATATCAAAACATTACCTGTTATAACGTGTATGAGCGTTTTAGAGCGTAAACATGAAAACTATCCTCTTATCGTATTTTCGCAATTTTGTTTTAATGTAGTAATTCTTTTATAAACCCTCCCAAGCAATTACTTCTTTTGAGGGAAAAAACTGCATCTTAAACCTTATCCCAACTTTCATCAGTCTATCCCTCGTACGATTGAAATACAAGTTTACCTCTAACGATTTCCACTTGACTTAGAATAACCTTGCTAATTTAAAACTGGATAAATTAGAATCAAGATCAACTACTTTAAAATTGCAAGTAAATTTAAATAGAA
Organism: Agrypnus murinus; assembly: GCA_929113105.1. Lineage (NCBI taxonomy): Eukaryota > Metazoa > Arthropoda > Insecta > Coleoptera > Elateridae > Agrypnus > Agrypnus murinus. The sequence continues at coordinate 109,696,069 of OV816023.1, read as the reverse complement.
TTTAAGTTGGTTAGTTACAGGTGTTTTATGCTTAACCATGCATGTTATTAAAGCAAGCAAATTATATGTTATTTCAGCTAGTCAAAACATTATTAAATATTAATTAGTTGTGTTCCTACAAATATTTGCGTTCGGTAAAAACATTCAAAATTTTTAGACCAGTTTTTGACAGGATAAACTTATTGAATCTTAGTTAATACTGCATTTTGAAAAATTAGTTGTATAAAAGGTTAAAAGAATCATTTTCTTTAGTGAGAAAAACATTTTCAGTGCCAAAATCTGTTTTTCAGATTATTTGTATTGTTGTTAACCAAAACGATGATGATGTTAAGAAGTGTTGAGTTTTAACAAAAACATTGTTCTACATGTAATTTTCAATCTAAATTTAAACTTTCTGTTTAATGATCCCAACTTATTTCTTATTATATTTATTAGTTTTTGTAAATATATCTTCTTGTGATGATTATTAAGGATTATAAACATAGTATGTCTGCTTGATCTAATGCGATTGTCGTCACAAATTTTCTATAATAAAGAACGTGAGTCAAACTTCAGGTCTTCCTGTATTGTCTTGCCAAAAATGCACTTCTATTTGTTTTCAATCTATTTTGAACTTAATCAAACCTTGGTTATGTTCATAAGACAGGGCTTTGGCCCATTTTGCTTTTGGCAAACTACGTCTTTGATTTGTTGTTAATTTTACATTTGACGCAATAGCTTTTATGTGGGAGTTAGTAGTCAGAATTTTCCTATTTCAAATTCGCTGGCTTATAATAATCATTTTTCTTTTTTATTTCAGTGCTGCTAACAACACCTCAGCCGTCATTGATACCAAAATCGAACAGGCTATGGTAAGTTAACATTTATTCTTGTTTTTAAATTGCAATTATTTTCAATGTCTTATTGTACATCTTTGTTTATGAACGAGATTTTCCGCGCTTTTTGCCAGTTTTATAATTTGAACGTTATTGAACTACTCAGGTCATGGAAAACGCGGGTATTTTTAAAGCGTTAATGAACGAGAGTATAAATTTGAACTTGTTTGTGAAATATTTAACTAAAAATATATCAGGTGATCCAATATTTAAAACCATTTTAGCATTTTTAAGTCGTTTGACATCATATTCAAAGTTACTGCTGACGAGAATGATGCTTTTGCTTGCTCTAGATAGCTTATTGCATTGCTATATTAATAGTACCTGCTGTTATTGCTGTGGATGCATAATTTCTTATTTTACATGGAAATATAATCAAAATAAATACAGTATTATAAAAAAGTTATAAAAATTTTACTGGGAATATTTAAAAACCAATTTTAATTTTAATTAGAAGGAGATGAAATATAGCGCCTGTGCTTGAAATATAGCGTCGGTGCTTCATCACGCTTTCAAGCACCTTTATATAATGCGCCCTTTGCAGTCAGTGTCATGCCTCATGCGTAATATAAAAATAACATATATTTTCAGTATATGCCAATAGGGTCAATCCATATGAAGTGGTCCAGGACTAGTTGCGTGATCATTTTTAAAATATATCATATTTTGTATATGTGATTGTCTAAATTCTGACAATTCAGAAATAGTCTCATTTAATTAAAAAAAAAATTTCTAGCTGTACTAGGTCTTTTTTCACACGTACTGCTGTTTGTTGCAATTTCAGAAGTTTACGTAAGCTTGATTATCTAAGTTTCTATTTATCCTAGGACATTCAAAGAAAAACCAATCTTTTCAGCAAGGAACAAGCTAAAATTTTAGTCCAGTACATCTTTTACCTAAAACTAAACCTTAGGGGTGGGATTTCATGTCATACTAGTAGAATGAAATGTGTTAAAAGTCAATGTTCAAAAAAAGGTTTTTATAGGAAAGCAAAAAGATAAGCTGCTGGCGATTTTTTTCTTTTAAAGATCTCTATAAAAAGTAAACATTTAGCCAAGTTTCAGACTTGAGACTTAAATCCTGCCTTTTGTAAAATTGCATGTATTTGTCAATTTTTACATTTTTCACATTTTCGAACTCATTATCTGCAATGGGCAAGCATGTAAAATTATGAAATTGTGCCCAATTCAAGTCTTTTATGAGGCGAGTTCGCAGTAAAAATTTAGAGTTGTAGACTTGACTAATAGTGCAAATATAACCCATGGAAGTTTAACTCGTAAATAGAATAAAAACATTATTTTACATTTTATAACGGTATTTATAATTTCTAAAAGATGTAGCCTTTTTTAGTAATATTGTTCAGATTTAATTACCAGAATCATCATTGATTGTTCAGCAGCTGTGAAATCTCATCACACAATTCTTGGGTAATGTTATAGTTGCGACCCGTGGCTGTATAGTAGGGTCCAACAAAAAAGCAAAGTCGGAAATCTTATGCTCTCACCCCCTAGGATTATTGTATATCGAAAAAATAGTACCCCTATTTTTTTATTTTAAAATCGGACTATGTTTAGGGGTGCCTCAAAGCCCTTAAAGTTTCCCATGTATTTTATACGGGAAAAAAAAAACTTTTTCATAGATTTGGTATAGAATTCTAGAAAATCAATATTTTTCAACCGGACTACTCTGTTTCTCTTCAGAAATGTTCAGAGAATGACATCCAATAACTTATTAATAATTTATTTATCAAAATATTTTATATTAAAAAATAGTAATAAATATTTTTTAATGATTTCTCCGTGTTTCTTCCATTTATGGGATTTTTTAAAAGTCTGTAAAAAATAGTTAATATAAGAAATTTAACAAGTATTATTGGATGTCATTCTCTGAACATTTCTGAAAAGAAACAGAGTAGTCCGGTTGAAAAATATTGATTTTCTAGGATTCTATACCAAATCTACGAAAACGTGTTTTTCCCATATAAAATACATGGGAAACTTTACGGGCTTTGAGGCACCCCTAAACATCGTACGATTTCAAAATAAAAAAAATAGAGATACCGTTTTTTCGATATACAATAATCCTAGGGGGTGAGAACATAAGATTTCTGACTTTGCTTTTTTGTTGGACCACCCTACTGTATAGTCAACTCGACTGGAATAAGCTTCCTCAAATTTTTGTTGTGCAAAGGTACCCAAGCTTCATCTTTCGAATTCAGCTTGAAAGAAGCTCTAGGTCCAGAAGGTTCATAAAAATGGATAAAGAAGTCATTGTGTTCAAGACTCATATCTTTGCACAATCAATAATGTATTCGTTCTGCAATGACTGAAACACAGCTCTTGATGTCAAAAATTCTTGATATTTCTCTGATTTGGAGTTTTTGAAACGCCTAACTTTATTTTCAGAAATAGGTATATTATACGGTGGAATCATCGTGTACCTTTAACCCATTCGTTACTGTATTTTTATTAACGTGTGTGTATGTATTTATGTAGGTAATAATCCTTATTCAGGGTGCTTAGATGCTCTTTGGTGACATGCTCATCCTTAATAAGAGAATAACTCTGCCAGTATAAATGTTAGTTTCTCGTGTATCAATGATGTGCGCACATCTCATTAAAAGCCTTAACCAGGGACTTGACAGAATTGGAACTTGAGGCCCTATAAAACTGCAAGAACCGATATTTGTGTCGTACCTTGAACCCTTATTTGTTCAGAGCATATGGTATATTTTGCAAAAATATAAAAAATAGTCAAGCAACCAGTTAATTGTTTTTTGGAACACTTCATGTGGATTGACCCAATATCAAGTTGAAATAATCCGAAGCAATCGCTATTAATAAATGAGCGATCGATGTTTCTATTTATTTTGAGTTTAGTAGATAATAATCACTTTCTAGACGGTTATCGTTCATTCATTCATGAAATATACTGTACTTGATTTCCAATTAAAATAAATTCCTTTTGCTATATACCAATATGTACTATAATTTTGAACTTTTTGTAACTTTGTTGTTTTCAATTATTTGACATGCTGCTAAAAAGTAACTTAGACTCTACTATATTGATTAAAATAGAAATCTCCACTTAACATTATAGTCAATGTATTGATTTCTGAAGGTTAAACACATTTAAATAAAAAAAAGTCACAGTAGCCATTATGTTTGCATTGGTATGTTTTTGTGTCTACTCTTATCACATATACAAAAAACCTATCAAAAGGTTGATGATTACATTGTTATCAATAAAAACGAGAAAAAAACTACTCCATACTCTTTTAAAAATAGTATTGTTTACTTTAAACTTTATTTTAACAATTTATTTTGTATTAAATTATCTCTATCTAATATAATTTGACCTCTCTATAGCATTCCATATTGATTTCTTTTAACCCAATTGATAACTGTTTTATGCAATGAATAAAAAGGTCTTTATACTGTATTGGTTGTTACTCTCCAGCAGTATTTAAAGAATGCCGTTTTCTAGGTTACTTATTATTATAGGAATTTTACTTACAGTATACATTTTTTCAAAAATATGTACCGTGTAATCTAAATGTAAGTTTTTAGTTTATAGAAAAATTCTGTAAAATTATAGTAGGATTAGTAGGTTATATGAAAAAAACTTTATGATAAAAGTTTTTCCTGTTTGGTTTAGTAATGTGAGTAATTTGTTCACAAGCGTATAATTGTATAAACATAATGCAATATAAATTACGACAGGCGCATACTTTTTTAATGCGCATAGATGCGCTTGTTATTGAAACTGTTCTAATAGACCAACCATCAATTTATCTTTAAACTCTTAAAACTTAATAAATCTTAAGCTACAGTTTATCCACTGATTTTCTATATTTTAGTCTTGCTTTGTTTCTTGAAGCACTTGCACACGTTACACTATCGCGCATTGTGCTCTGCTATTAACACATTACACAGTAATTAGATTAGGTCAAATGGCTTAGTCCTCTTCAGTCATCTTATGATTTTTGATTGTCGAGTAGTTGTAATGCCTCGACGTTTACATGTTGATGTAGTCTAGCTTCATGTTTAGTGGCAAATCCTTGAAATCGCTTGCCACGTCCGAAATATCACGATGTAGATCTTTCTGATGTACCATGCAGCATTTACTATATTCCGTACGTTGGTTTTAAGACTTGATTGTATAGTATCTTGTTATTTATTGATAATTGCGAGTTGCGTCCCAGTAGCCAGCCAGTACAATTGTCAATTCTTGAGTCCAAGTTCTATTCTCTTCTTTTTTATATGCTCTTGCCACCGCAGTTTTGTATTTAAGGTCATCCTACAGTGGTATTAAAAAGTGCTGCATCGCCTCATAAAATTAATGAAAATAGAAGTTTAAGGCACTTACTTCAAATATTTTTCAATCATTTGCTCTCTATATCAAATATTTAAGCACTTAATCACAATAATAAAATAAAAAACAGCAAAAATTTTGGTTCATAAAGAAATACAGTTAGAAAAAAAAATTTCAAAATTCCAAAAATTAGGTAATGTAAATTAAGGCAGCATTTTACAACATATTATTTTAATTTAAACTAATTTTAATATTTGGATTGGCCACCCCTTGTTTTTGATGACTAGTTCACATCTTTTGGGCATGAAATTTACCAGTTTTTCCAGTTCCTGAAAATAAACTTTTCTTCGCCAAACAGGTCTTTTCTGCTACGCAGCATCTTATCCTGCTGTATTTGGTGGTGTTCATCATTCCAAAGACGACGTGTTGTCGACGAACTCCTTGAGCAGACATGTAATCCCATACCATAACGGAGGTTGGATGCTTAATTGTTGGAAGAACACATTTTGTCGAAAATCGTTCGCCAGGAAACCTTCTGACATAGGTATTTCCAGGCATGATTATTGATATTAAAAGTGGATTCGTCAGTACCTCCTGCCACTGCTCTGTTGTCCAGTTTCGATGTTCCTTGGCTCATTCCAAATGCTGGAGTCTTTGCTTTTTGAAAAGCACTGGTTTCTTGCGTGCTTTACATCCCCTAAGTCCAAAACTAAGCAGCCTTCCTCTCACAGTGAAAGTGCACACGCTTACACATGCAGCTTCAAACTACAGTTTGTTTAATTGGGTGGAATGAAGACTTCTGTCTGCCAGGCTTGTTCTTAACACAGCATCATCCCGAACTGAGGTTTTGTTTGGTCGGTCACTACGCGGTCTGTCGATTTTTCCAAATTCAGCATATTTTCTAACAACTTGAATTGCTGAAGATTGATTACATTTTATTACGGAGGCGATTTCGCGACTAGAGCGCCTCGTTTATGGTGAAAAATAATTTCAAACCGCTTTTGGTTCGATAATTTTGTTTGTTTCGTCTGGGATGTCATTTTGAACTTTTTGGCAAAATTCAAAGAGCGAATAAATGTATTGTAATTGCAGTGTTTAAATACTCAAAATATCATAGATTTTTCATAGAAATAAAACTTAAATGAACCTTAACGACTTCTAATCATTTCATAATTTTCCCCTATTATATAAATTTTCTGAAACAGGCTTATTTAATTTTCTTTCTGTAGGATTTTAAGCAGGTGATTAACAATAACATTAGTGAATGTACTAATAATACTAATTACAAGGAAATAGTTGAAAGTAGTTATCGAAAGTATGCAAAAAATGTGTGTTAAACTTCAAAAACCATAATAGGCTTGGGTGATGCAGGACTTTTTAACACCACTGTAAGTATTTGGTTGTATTTTCATATCGAACTACGATGCCTTTTAAATTAACTGAAGATGTATTTACAAGCCTTTTATTAGTAAAATTTACATGAATCGATTTTATTTCATTAAGCTTTGTTTTCCACTTTATAGTACACTGGTGTATTTCGTCACTGACTTCTTGAAGCTTATCAGTTGCTTCTTGTATGGTTGTTCCAGTCGCCATCAGCGCTGTGTCGTTGGCAAATGTGGCAACAGTTACATTTTGTGGTTGTGGAAGATCGCTTGTATACAATGTGGCGACACTCTCGAAAATTGAGCCCTGGCCACCTTGATGTTTGCTCCGGCAGCTTGGGTTAGGTGGTACAGAGCTGGGTTCGTGGTTCGCTTGATGGGATAAAATTGTTCTTTGACCTACCTGGTAATTGCTCAAGAATGCTGGGCGCCAACTGAAGTTCTGCTTATCGTCCCAATTGAATGAATTATACTCCAGCTTCAGTTCTAGAGAATAGGAACTAAACTAGGGAAATTACTTATTTATTTACGCCGTACGAGTTCCAATTAATAAAAACTAATTTTCTAATTGAACTACATATATTTAATGGTTAAAAATGCGATATATTTCCTAAAAGACTACTATGCTACATAAATAAAGAAATATTTATATTTAATTAAATATGCAAAAAAAAACTATTTACAAAATTATCTGATGAGCGGATAACGTTCCTAACTAATTAGAAATAAAAAAATACTATATTACATCCGGAAGATTCGAATCTTTCGTTTACATAAAAAAAGGCATTCAATACACCTTGTCTTCTTATTACATAAAAGAAATAAACGTAATGTTTTACTAAATAATAAGTTCAAAAAAATAAAAAATAAACTTACAGCTTTACTAAATAATGTACTAAATAAAAAAGGTAAAATCAAACAAACATTCAATTATGTTCCTGAGGGGAACAAACACAATTATATAGTAATATTTTATCGCACTGATATGCCTACTGAAAAATCTGACCTTATTATTGATTTGTGGCGGCGATCAAATCAATGGAACCCTTAGCAGAACAACGAGATGATAGATACTTGCATCTAAAGGCTCCTATTTTGATTTGCAGTTTACCAAGCTGTTATAGTAGCGTAGGTACGGTACGGCAAAATTCGGATGTGAGGAAAAAGCTATCTGGCTATTCCGATAAATAATTAGGCACTAATTGCACTTCTCTAGTTGTAAATAAACGGTAATTTTTAAATTGTTAAACGGTAGCACTGATATCTTTAGCACTACACAAGATAACGATAAGAAGATAAAATAAAGATATCGTGGACCGGTGTCCGAGTCTTCTCTCCTAACATATCCCTACACGCCCTACCATCCAAAATGTGTTGGTGTGAAGAGGTTATTAGGGGAGACTTTTTCAAACAATGATTTTGGACTTTTATTTTGCGCGCGTAATATTTACACGCTGCAACAACAAGTAGAGAATGTGGCCCAAGACACTTCCTTGGGGCACGCCAACTCTAGCCTTCTTTAATTCTGAGTATTCATTTTCTTGCTCTATATGATTTTGCCTCGTTAGGTGGTTTACCTGGCTTTGGTAGCATGATAACTTCTGCTATGTTCCAGACACAGGCACATGTTTTAATCGAAATGCTGTATTGAACAGGTAGTTCAGCATAATGACAGCTTTTCTGGGCAGTTGTTTCAATAGTTCACCTGTAATAAGGTCGAATCCAGGCACTTTTTTGGGGGTTAAGATTATTTTTAACTTCTGTTGATATTTCCTTGTGTTCCTTGTGAAAAATACAAAAACCAAATTATGTGAATTAAGTATCAATACTTGAAAGGTACGTGCACCTTCCGATAGAATGGTTTATAATTGGTAGGATGAATTTAAGTGTGGTCGTAGTAGCTCGGAAGATTAACACCATTCTGGTCGTCCAAATGAGGCAGTTACTGAAAAAACATTGAAAAAGTGCATGGTATTGAACAATTGAAGATTAACTATCACTGATATCTTTCTTAACAAATTTAAAAAACTACCTCACTTAAAAAAAATCACAATAGACTCTGAAGTTATAGCAGAAACTGAAGCTTATTTTGAAGACAAGACACAACATTCTATACTGAAGGCATGAAATTAAGTAAGCATCGTTGGCATAAATGTATCGAGTTAAAAGAGACTATGTTTAAAAATAAAATGGAATTGATGAATAGTTTCGTTTTAATATCTTTTGTATGTACTTGAATTCGCCTCGTAGTTAGCCTATTATAATTAAGATAACCAATTTATTAGGGAGGGGCTGAATTTTTGTTACACATCGTCACTTATGCAAAAGAAATCCTTCTTGATCTATGTTTAGAAATGTGATTATCCAAAAAAACAAAGTGTAATAACATGTACAACTTTTCAAAATATTTGTTCAGTACCAATTGAATCGGTCTAGAGAGAAACTACACATGTCCATGAAAGCATAACTCGAGAAAAACAATAAGGATTGTCTTGTAGTCCTAAGTATGTGTTGTTTTAAAACGCATTTGATACTTATACTGCTTCTTTTGCAACACAGGAACGTATGTGCTATCTCAATGCAAAAGTGCATCTAGGAATTGCACTTTGTTACAATGCTTAACTAAATTTCCCTAAATTGTTGACATGCGTGGTTTCTCTAATGATTAATCTAATTGAATCGGTTATCATATAAAGGAAACATGTCCATAGGAAATCAATTAGACTTGTTCCCTTTATACAATAAGCGATTTAATTGGTATGTTCAGAAGCTTCTATAGGCAAACGCAGGTATAGCTTTACTTGAACTCTTGAACACGTATATTTTCTGAAGCTTTGATTTTTCAATTTAATCAGTATTAATCACTTGAATTTTGTTATACGTGCCCCAATGATCATTCATCTGATGGCTTGTTTCAATGAGCTACTGCATCTGATGGTTGTAATTAAAACTGACTATTATGAAATATATAGCTATAACTATGATAGCTATAAATAAAATAGACCAAGATGTTTCTGTATTTCCATATCAAATTTTGCAAAACTTTTATATTCTATGTTAACAGTAAGCACATTTTGCTTATTACAAATATATTTTTATATGCATCCACAGTAATGTAGTAAATTATAATTGCATTATTTTTTGCTAATAGCATTGTTTTGCCTTAAATATAATTACTTGTTTTTACGCAAATGAAAGCTGGAAACAAGAAATAACTTATTCACTAGTTCAATTGACTATTATTAAAAGAAGATTCTTTTGTGTCTTTCTATATTGATTTTAAACACAAAAGCTTTTGTTTGCGTTTTAACAATCGTAATGTTATGCTTTTAATTTATTTAAATGGCTGTTTTTATTATTGCAAGTTAACTTGTGCTTTTTTGCTTTTGCATTTGTTTACAGGCTTTGCTTTTAGTTGCACCACCTTAACAACCATGAAAAGGATTACGTATCACACTGGAAATTCATTAAAACGCATCACATGACACAACTCATTCCACCAAACAAGCATCACCAAACACTTCAATTTTTATCTTGCGTGTATGTTTCATGTTATTATTTTTTTGAAAAAATTATCATTTATAACATTTCTTTATGCTTATTAACAAAAATTACACTATAACCTCTATTAAAACTTTTCATCGTATATAAACTTAAAAGTATAGAGTTGGATAGTATTAGGGATAGTAGTAATAATTTTTGAACCTCTGGGTCCCTAAAGGCCATATGTAACAATACAATAAAAGTTTTGTGGGCAATATCACCCATATTGACGTCCAATGGGTATATTATCGACGCCCACTTTGGACATACCAGTTGCTCTTTTGTAATCCAATTTACTTTCAATAGATGTCCAATGGATATCCGTTTGTTATAACTCTGGATATATATACAGCATTCAGACAGTGGATGTTTATGTATTTTATTCAATATAAAAAAACACAATAATTAATCAATTCACAATTTTGCAAAGTCTGGAAGATCATAATATGCATTAAACCCACTTAAATATTTGTGAGAAATATGGTAATTAAAGAAAACACCTTTAGATAATCATTTCGTGCTTACGTTGGGGTTTACTAGCAAGAAACAATTTGATTCATATCTTGCAGTTTCTATTTACCTAACGGCTTAATTAACTTAATAGTAGAAAATTACAGGAATGACATTTAATAATAATAATAGTAATATTTTTTTTATATGCAAGGTGATCCAAAGATGTATCTTTGACACATATTCAAAATATCCATCGATGTCTAAGTCCATACATGTATGGACTTGGAATAAACTACTAACTATACAATCATTTAATTTATAAATCATCTTTAATTACAAGCTACCTGACTAATTTCGATACATGCCAAACCAACTAAAGCCATGTGCTTCAATGTCTCAGTTTTGTTCAAATTTCTTCCTTGTATAGATACATATGAAACATTAAATTATTGTTTCAGATTTTTTGGATTAAAAATAACCGAAGTAAAAGTTTTTAAAAATCTCGATTTTTCGCAACTCCCTTATTTTTTGTGTTTTCTGTCTCGTCCAGGTGTCAGATTAAAGCTAGTTCTTGGATCTTTCAGAGTATATCAAGAAACTTTTTTTTATAGAATCATCTTAGTATAATACTTGGTATAGTTAAAAATAAAAAGGGTGTTTTTTGTAGTTTCGGAAAAAAATTATTTTTGAAAAACTTGCTTTCAGAGCCTACTTTCTACTGTGCAATGTATTTGCATGTTTTTTTGATATACTCTAAATTTTAGAGTTCTTTAGAGTCTAAAAGATCCTAAAACTAGCTTCAATCTGACACCTTAATGAGCTACATAAGTAAAAAAATAAGGGAGTTATGACAATTTTAGTTAGGTAATGCAGAGTGTCGGATAGCAGTATTTGCATTTGAAATTCTGCCATGTAACACTCTGCATCATTTAACTGAAATTGTCATAACTTCCTTATTGTTTGAGTTACCTGATTCATTCAGGTGACAGATTAAAGCTATTTTTTGATCTTTCAGAGAATATCAAGAAACGTGCACAGACGTTGCACATTAAAAAAGTAACATGCTTTAAAGGTAAACTTTTTCAAAAATCTTTTTTTTCAGAACTATATAAAATACCCTTTTTACTTTTTAACCATGCCAAATATATGCTAAGATGATTTTAGGAAAAAAAAACAAAATCCAAGGAGCTCAGCAGTGTGTTGCTGCCCGTGGAGCTCATTTTGAACATTTATTATGGTTTCAATAAAACAACTGCGTTTTCTGTTATCTTTTTGAATAAAAAACTGAAAAATCTCAAGTAGCTGTAACTCACTAACGAACCATTTTAGGACATATGTTTATCTAAACTTCTTTCCTTGGTTTTAGTCCTAGAAGCCGCCTGTGTATAGTCAACCCACCATTTTTGTTACATCCTGTATATTATGTGTATATTTTTTATATTTTAAATCAAAGGACACCCAGCAATCTTTAATCCAGCAATCCAAATTTTTCTTTTTGTCTACGAGGTGGGTGTTTGTTATTGCTTAAGTGATGTATTACTCCTGCAAGTTTCATGAAATTCTGTTAAGTTTCCTCACATTCCTTCTTCGTGTCTGCAGATTGACAAGAATAGCCAAAAACTTTGCAAGAGTGTTATAAGGGAACCTCTTGATCAAATTTTATGAAACTTCGTATGACGTATGTGCAGTGTCAGTACTTCACTTCTAAACTAAAGCAAGAAACAGTCACTTTATAGACCAAAAACTTCGACCTCGTTGTTTTGTTTAGTGTAGTTTGCCATAGATCACTAGAAAACTTCCACATGTCAACATTAACTTATTATACTGTTTAAACACAGAGTTAATTTGAAAGTTTGCATTGATATCAAATTTTTGAAATAAGTAAATAGATAAACAGATCACTAGAAAACTCTTCCACATGTCAACATTAACTTATAAAACAGCTTAAACAGAAAGTTAATTTGAAAGCTTGTACTGAAATCAAATTTTTGAAATAAGTAAATAGTAGTGATCACCTGAAAGCTTATTATTTTTTTTTATTTTAACATACAACAGTATCAAACCACTAAAAGTTGATAAAACATGTTTTGTTTCTCATGTTAATAACATTAAAATGTAATATATGATGAAAAGTCTACAATAATAAATGATTTAACAATTTTCTTGGAACATTAAGTATCTTTTATTTTCAAAAAATCTATAAATCATACCACTAAACTATTTTATTTTCTTTTTAGGATCTCGTGAAGAGCCACCTCTTATACACTGTACGTGAAGAAGTGGAGGTGTTGAAAGAGCGCATCACTGAACTTCTGGATCGCATAAATCAACTGGAAATGGAAAATACCTTCCTGAAAGCTAATGCTTCTCCAGAAGTTCTTCATGCTTTGAATACTAGACTTCCTCCTGCTGCTGCACAACAAGGGAACAATCCTTCCACCACTGGTGCTGAGGGAGTATCTCCTCCTGTCTCCAAATAATTTTTTTAAGTTGCTTCTTTATAATCATTTTACAATGCTTCAGTCTAGATTTTAAATTGATTTTGGACATTGGTTGCGTAGCTAGCTACTACTGGAAATGTAAACTGAAGTGTTGTTTTACTTATATTCTGTAATTAATCAGATACTATAACATCTATGTATCACAAGAGCCATATTAGTGTTGTGAATGTTTGCCAAATTGGCAATTGTTTTAATCGAAAATAAGTATATTTAAAGATGAGGGTGCAAAATTACAAAGGAAAGAGTTTTTCATATCAATTTCCAGTTTATTTTTTGAAAAACTATTTGCGAAATTTATTATATTAGAAATATAATAAATAAGACGTTGGTGATAGATAATGTTATTTAACTTGTTTGTCGAATCACAACACTTTATCAACTAAGGGAAGAGTTAGATTATAACCAAAGACAATTGTCACTATAAATTGTTAAGTTTAAAAATATTTTCTAATTTTCTTACATTTAGAGTTCTATTTTTGTTCGAATCTATAGTTTTTTTCTTATTTAAAGTTAATGGAAATTGTAGTTGAGATAAAGTTGAGATATATTTTAGTATTTATTACTGTAGTTTTGTGCCTGTCATATCGAAATAATGGAAGCAATAATAAATTATATTTCATAAATATAATTTTTGCTAGGTGCTACGAAATGTGATGTCTAGGTTTGTAGAATATTGTTTGACGATATGATCTAGTCTAGTTCGATATGACATGACACTGAGATTGTTCCTGAAATTTAAGTTTAATTTCTTTTAGATCTGTCATTTTAAGGACAACTTTATTAGTAGGCCTAAAGTAAATAATCTATCTCCAGATGCTTTAGTGTAGTGACTAACCCATTATGGCTGTGCTAATATTATAGTATACTCAGTCATATGTGTGATTATCATTATTGTCATTATTTTTTTAAGTCTTGGGTTACTCATACACACATTTGCGTATTTTCTTATTGTGATTTAGAATTTTAAAATATTTCTTTCATTTTTCATTTAGTTGGTATTATTCAGAATTGATAGACTTTATAAAAAAATTAAGCATTCCATAAAGACTCACATTGTTAGTCACCACCACATGCTGTTGAAAAGAGTAGCTAAGTTTCAGTTACTACAATATTTCTCAGAAAATTATAGTTCTTTCTGCAATATCAGGAAATGCTACTCTTCATATCAAGCTTTCATAATCCATCACTGAATACTTGGAAGAATTTTCTAAACTGAAAACGTTTCATTTATTAGATCAGTTTATACAACTTTTTCTTGGTTTCTTTAGTTTTAAAATTTGTAATTCTGAATTGGCTTAATAAGTTATAACTTAAAATATCAGTAATAGTATTAGGAGAGGATCAATACTTACGATATTATTGCTATAAATCTTGACATTCAGTTATAGGGGCTGATATTAAAACTTATGAGTGAGAATAACTTTAAGAACTTGAAGGGTGAAAGAATCGTAAGCTTAAAATTAGAAAGAAACTGTCGTATGAAGTTTATCTATCTACCATTGAAATTTGTACTTCCTACATTATTAGGACATGGGCATTCTACAAGTATTCATCATCTTTTCTAAATTTTAAAACAATATAACCATCATTTAAAAAATATCAAAGAATTTCATCACAAAAACTAGAATTTGTCTAAATTTAAAGTGTTTTTCATTTTTAGTGTTAAAAATATCCAATACCCAGGCATGCAAAATCTTCCCTAAGTATCAATATTTCCTACTAGGGGCTAAAGCAATTCAAGAGTTTCCCTCCTTCAAATTCCTAGTTTCCCTTCTGCTCATTTTTTTTGTATTTTATTGTTGCAATTTTTCTGAATTAAAATATTTTGTGTGCCCCAAAATTTCCTTATAGCGCTGCTTAAATTGCTATGGAAGATTTTGCATGCCTGCCAGTACCATTGGTTAATTCAATATTAATATAGGTAAAGGAGTAAAAAGAACTTCCAGAAAACAAAACTTGAATTTAACAAAAATCTCAGGTGTTTTTACATCAGGTAGACATGCTCTATGATAAATGAGTAGATAGCGAGGTATCATTACTGTGAAAATGTTGAGGACTTATTTGAGGTTATGGTAAACTGGGAACAAATTAAGCTATAATTCAGAAGATTATACCTTTATGTTAAACTTGCAGAGCTAGTGTTACCCAAATAATGCTGTAACATTAGTGCAGTGAAAAGGTATGTAAGTAAAGTTGTATAAACTGTTCATTTATTTATATTTAATTTTTATATTATTATAATAGTATTTGACTGAATTTATTTAGTATTATAGTTACTCGTTTATGAATAGTTTTTTGTAGTTTAATTAAGTATTGTTTTCTGTTTTGTCAAAAGTTTAAGAATACTTTAAAGATATTAAGAGATTACATTTAACGATGTATTAAGTTTAATTAAACTCACAGAAAGCTAATCATTATTGCCATAAAATAATACCCTAGGTCATATCAAGATTCTGTGCCATATCTACGGTACATTAAGGATATTACAAAGAAAAGAAGGCAGCTAAAATACTTGAACATGTATAAAAGGAGACTAGCAACCACTAATTTCAAACATAATTTTGTGTTCACTTGCATTTTACATATTTATTAAAACAGTTTGTATTTATGTCATTAACACCTTAAAGCCTCCTACTAATACCATCAAGCGGAAAATTATAAAGGGATGTTTAATAAATTGTTGGCTTTTGATGTCCTGCAAGTATTAATGACTTCCAAAAGTGTTTAGATATTAGAGTATCTGTAATAGTTCGAAAGTTAAGGAAAATTAAGGTCTCTTTAAATTATTCGTTTTGGTGAAGATACCCTTAATTGTACCTTGTTCAGTGATTTGTAAACCTGTGCAATGTTGACAGGTATGGATATGTGCTGTGCTGGAATTATACCGGGGTAAATATTATTGACTTATTATTAGATATGTTTTTTGTTCGTTCATGTTACTTTTCAAAATAAAGTTTTCCTATATAAAGTTTTTGGTGTAATTAAAATTACCTTTAACCTATAATCCTCTTTCATTGGAAATGTTAATACTTTATAGAAAGTAAAGAACAATTTCATTCCCCAGGTTAAAAAGCTCAAATTTTGAAAAAATAAAGTTAGTTTAGTTTCCGTATGATTTTCATACTTCACATATTAGTAAATTGCCCATTAGAAAGAATAGTCGCACAACTAAGAAAACCTTATTTGGAATTAGCATTAAGATATCTCAAACAAGTTCTAAAAGGGGGTTAAAGCGACACACACGCTCTTTAATGTAATTACTAGATGCTGCAAGTGTCGGTAAGAGTAGGAACCTCATCTTCATTTACATAATAATTCATAAAAATGTTATCAAAATTTTCAAATCTATCTACTGAAAAAACACATTTTTCTAAATGTGTCATTATTCTTTCGAAAGAGCAAAATGTTTCATGCTTTACAGAAATTTTCTGAATATTCCAATTGAAACTGGAAGTGCAACAACTATAATGAAAACTACTAAGAGCTTGTGAAATGAGTAAATTTATACAAAGAGAAATATTTGAAAAATCTTGAACTTTCTTATAAAGAAGTGTTTATATGTAGTGAAGAAAAAAACACTAACAAGGAATGTTAGGTTGGTGTCTGTCTCTGATCTTTCTACAATTTTGCAGGTGAGTAGTGGTTCCAGATGATAAAAAAGCATACATTTTTTTGAGGAAATCACATTTAGGGGTTGAAACCACCCCCTTTTTATTTATAAGGGTATATACGAAAAGTAGTTTTTGACAATTATTCTTCTACAGGTAAGGAAAGGTAACCATTTTAGCACTACTTCTAATATTGTAACACATCAATTGGAACAAGTTTGTACAGAAAAGAATAAGAAAAACTTCTTTCAGCTCTTAAAACGACAGAGTCTCAAAAATAAAAGTTGGTTGATTTCAACTTCTAAATCAGGGCCGTAGTTACTACCGGGGCAGTGCCCGGAGGCCCCCAAAAACGGAGGAAGTTTTTTACGAAATTGTCTTAAAAAAGTTTTGAACCAAACCTAGTTTGTTTAACCATTAAATAACTCAATTTAAAAATATATCAAGTTTTAAAACATTAACAAATTAACTAATTTATAATGTATAACAGCGCATTTGCTATTTTGCTTGCAATAGCCTATACTCCCACACTAGCTGTTTTTCTTTGCTAATCCAAGATTCAAAGAGTCATTGACAGACAACGAATGAACCGAGAGTGATGGATATGTGGCAGGGCGGGTGGAGTGAGCGAGATTTACATACCACGTGAACGTCATTTGCAGCAAGGCGTTTGTTTGTTTTTGTATACTACCAGGCTACCATGGTCCAACATGTACCATGTATTTGAGAGTTCCTTTGACCGTAGCTAAGGCCGAACGGTCATTTTCAAAACGGAAATTGATCAAGAACTACTTAATAGAATATAAAAGGTATATTTTTATATTTCGAGGAGACAGAAAACCTTACAAGCGTGTAGCGCTCCCTAGAAGAAATTTTAGAAACATGGGATACAACATCTTAAAGCAGTCCTAAAATGTTGATCATACAGCAAGTTTAGTTAAAATCATTGCAGTTGTTTTTGAGAAAATTCCAAAAAGTCACACCAGTAAACTACCGCTACCCCTGAAAAACGGTACCATCTAAATTGTCAGGGGACACACTCATGAGTGATCACTATATCAACTGCAGGTAAGTTATATATTTAACATGTGAAATAAATTTTATTATTGGATATGTTGGAACGTTACTTTTGCTTGTACAGTCCATTAAATTTTAGAGATTTATGTATCATTTAGAAAGAACATAATTACAATCAGTGGCGGAATCTTCTTTTTCTTTCTCTTTTCCTGGTGCCCTTTCAGGCGTCGGATTGCGGGTCCAGTCCTTTTCCAACCCATTCCTTCCATGCTTTCCTGTCTGTAGTTAATCTTTTCATCTCAGTGAGGGATTTCCCTCTTGATTTTCCAATGTCTTCGATTTGTTCTATCCAGCTTTTTCTTGGTCTTCCCCTCCTTCCTCTCTTCACCTTCCCCATTTCCATTATTCTTTTTGCCAGGCTCTCTTCTCTCATTCTAGATAGGTGTCCAAACCAGTTTATTTGTTTTCTTTCTATTCCTTGCGTTATCGGTGGTTGTTTCGCAATCTCTCTTATTTGTTCGTTTCTTACATGTTCCCACTTGGTTATTCCCGTAATTTTTCTCATATGTTTCATTTCTATCGCGTTTAATTTCTCTACGTGCTTCTTCAATAGGGTCCAATTTTCAGCTGCGTATGTAATTGTCGGTACCGTTATTGCGTTGTGGATTTTTGTTTTCACCTCTGTTTCAATTTGCTTGTTTCCTAGAATTGTTTTATTTATTGAGTAATAAATCCTCGTTGCCTTATTTGCTCTGTTGGCTATTTCTGTGTCTATCTTCCCATCGTTTGTTAATATAGATCCTAGGTATTCGTACTTTGTAACTTTTTCTATCGGTACTCCCCTGCAAGTGATCTCTGTTTCCTGTTTTTCATTAATTGCCATTAGCTTCGTCTTACTTATATTGATCTCCATCTTCATATTATGTATCTCATTGGCCCAGGTGTCTATTAGATTCTGCATTTTTTCTTTCGTGTTTGCTACTAAGACCACGTCATCTGCATACATCAAGCTACTAATTGTTACTGGCTCTAGGTTTTTGAATCCCACTACCGTCTTCAGTTCTGTTTTTCTCTTGATTATTTTTATTATTTTATCCATTATCAACACAAACAGTAATGGACTTAAGCTGTCCCCCTGTTTTATGCCTCTCTTCATCTCAAATATTTTTGATTGCTGTCCCGCTATTCGTACTTTGCCTTTTGCTGTGCTAATTGCACTTCTTATTATTCTTATTAGCTGGTGTGGTACTTCTAACTGTTCTAATATGCCCCATAATGCCTGTCTTTTTACCGTGTCGAACGCTGCCTTTAGGTCTATAAATACTATATATAATTGTTTTCCTTCTTCTATCATATTGTGTATTATGGTTCTTAATATGTATATATTTTCATTCGCTTGCCTTCCTGGACGAAACGCCGATTGCTCCTCCTCCATTTTATGCTCCACATGTGAAATAAATTTTATTATTGGATATGTTGGAACGTTACTTTTGCTTGTACAGTCCATTAAATTTTAGAGATTTATGTATCATTTAGAAAAAACATAATTACAATCAATGGCGGAATCAGCTCTTTACTTTTCTCAATCAACAAGTGGTTGTGTGAGTTCAGTCATCATGAATGAGCTCTGTGTCTGTACCTATGTCTGTAGTGCATTTTAACACCATTGAAATAGTTTGGGCCAACCCCAAGGGGTGCTATGCAGGGTAAGGAAATTATCACTCGCAAATGAAAAAATTCGATACTTTTCTTATTTTATCATTTGTGAACAAATTTTATATTTAAAAATTTATGATTCATTCTTTCAAGAATTAAATCTTAGCGAAGGCAGTTTTATTCATTCGCAAACGAAAGCAAAATCAACTGTTTAAAAAAAATTCCATTCGTGAATGAATACATTCGTTTTCAGTTCTTATACTACTTGTAAGTTACAGTTCTTACTACTCTGCAGTTTTATTTATATAAAATCATTAACCAACATCATACAATATGGGCCGACACAAAACAATTTAATTTAACCAAATATATGAACTAAGGTAATGAAACAAATACTTCCACTTGTTTAAAGTGTGAAAAGAATTTAAAAGGAAATTTTATTACCTTGAAGTATGAAGCGGCATTATGCTCACGTACATAATCAATTAAAATTTCTTGATGAAAACAAATCAAATACAGGGTATCAATTAATGAAAAATTATTAAACAAAATTCGACAGCGCACATACAGTGCCATACAGATTTGCTCTCCGTGTATTAATAAAATTGCATCTTTACATATTAAATAAACCTGCATTGTTATTTAACTCGCAAATGATACATACGTGAAATTTGTGAACTGTAAATATTTTTTAACTATCAACAAATATGATTCTCTCGGGAACGAGAATTTATTTATACCAGAGAATTAAAAAATAAAATTCATGAACGAATAAAAAATTCTTATAAGAATTATTCTTTTGCGAGCGAATCAAATTTTTCGTTCTTCCTACCCTGATGCTACGATAAACACAGAGAACACAATGAATATGAATATGGAGATAAAACTTCAATTAATGTGTGGAATGAGGTATTGAATCTGACACTATGAGGGAATGGAAAAAATGTGCTAAGTTTACTTCAAACACATTTACTGTTTGGTGCCAGTGCCAATTACTAATCAATGACATTCCTCCAACAATCATAAACCTTAAAGATGGTTGTTCAAGGGATTCTGAATGTGAAAGTGAAGAAGAATTATAAATTGTACCTACCCACTTACTAGGTACTAAATAAAATGCAATCTGTTGTTTCATTATTTTACAAATTAAGGTAATAATTCTAGCAGTAATTTCTGTTTTGTAAGAAATTGCCCAATTATGATTTTGGCGGAGCATAACTGTATTCTTGTTAAACATAAATTATTCGATTGGAATTTTTATCATTATTTGTAAGGATGCATTTTGATCTTTAGTCCTATCTTTTTACTTTCATTGGCTAATTGGATTAGCATCGTTTCCATTTTTCTCGCTGAGTTTGAAAATATTACTTCGTCGCCTGCAAAACGAAGGTTTGAAAAGTTTCCAATAAGTTTTCTGAAGACGTTTTTGAAAAATTGCATTGAAGAAGTTAGCAGATAGAGGTGCCCTCTTGTTTTACTTGTCTTTTCTACAGTATCCGGCAAAGAGTATGCACCATATCGACAGTATTCCTGCAAAATCTCGTAAGTCTGAATTGTCCAAAAATGACTGTCATGTTTCTGATGATATCCGAGGTCCCTGCGGATTCATGCAAAGTGATGTGACTGTTAGATCACTTGCCTAATATAACCTAGAAGGAATTACAACCCTTCTGGAACCTTTCAGACTGGCAAGTTATTTTAAATGCCGCTAGATCGCAGGCAAGTAATTAGACAATTCAGACTTACGAGGTTTTGCAGGTATGTTGTCGATATGGAAAACTTTTTATTTTCAATTTCTGGAAAAATTCTATTCTTGATAAAAGATCCTGCTTCTTCTAAAACAGTAGAAAATGTAAAAAAATCTGATCCCACGATTTTGATATACAAGGTAAGTTCAAACAACTGAAATCGCCCCAAGAGTAAACTATCCTTGAATTTTAAAATACCAAAAGATGTTAATAAGAAAACTTACTTATGATGATAATGATACTTTACCCTAAAATCCCAGTTATCAAGGCCCGACCTTGAAAAGTAATTTTTTTATTTTAAATATTTTAAAATTGACGTGCACGTTAAAGTGACTGCATAGAATCAATCACATAATCCGTAACAATTAAATTAAAAAGAATGGTAGCACTATTAGAAACTGATTAGGAAAAATAACGCAGTGTTAAAATATACGCCAGATATTGCTTTCATGCATTTGTTTTGTCTGGTTCTACATTTGGTGGAATCTGAGTAATGTATGCTACAAACATCTCGTATATCCTCCTGGGAACCAGCATCCATTATAATGGACACTCGGTTTTTCACATATATTTTCTTAAACCTTGTCTGAAATAACCTGTCGCAAGACATAAACAAACCATAAGCGATGCTATTGGTCGGCGCGCACGTGGTCTCATTAACGCTTAAGCTACTTTACCTACATGCAGAAACATATATATGCA
This sequence comes from Agrypnus murinus, assembly GCA_929113105.1. Lineage (NCBI taxonomy): Eukaryota > Metazoa > Arthropoda > Insecta > Coleoptera > Elateridae > Agrypnus > Agrypnus murinus. The sequence continues at coordinate 109,674,267 of OV816023.1, read as the reverse complement.
ATCAGTTCTCGTTAACGTTTGTACTGTGCAGTTGCATTTGCTTCATATTTTTTGTCTTCTATTTTGATTCCAATAAGAGTATTTTTCAGGTTCATGATTTTTTTATGCGGAAAGAGCCTCCAACACTAAGGAAGGTACTGAAAGCCGTAAATGACGACGAAACTTTAACAAATTTTAAACTAGACACTTTTTCTAAAATACTAAAGAAAAAGTTAAAATTTAAATGTGCACGTCTATCAGAGAATGCCATGTTTGTTGATCATAAAGACATTGTCCTGTTGCAGTGAACGTTTTCAAAACCATTAAAAACTATCGGGAAGAAGGCCGACAAATTTTTTTTACCGATGAAACTTGGGTTAACACTAGTGAGTTTATTTATGTTTACTTTCTATTTTATGAAATCTGGAATTCTTGGAGTTCTCCAATGGAGTTGTGATAATGACGCACGCTATTAGAAAAGAGAAAGTTATTTCTCTGAAAAATCAATTACCTACTCTATTTTCATTTCAAATACATCTAATTTATTTTGTAAATGCAGGTCATACGCATAATAAGGTTTGGCAGTATACAACTGTAAGCACTTCAAGAGGAAAGTAGTTACAGGAATGATTATGAGAAAGGGTCCAACTTTTGCACACAGGTAGTACATGCGAGAGAAAGATGGGAAATTGACAGAATAATGTGTTAGAGAGAAAAATTAAACCACTTAAAAAGAGGTGGGATTTAAAAAATCTGTAATCTTTCACAAATATTCTCTAAAAATTCATTAACATATATTAATGTTCTGTGCTTTGCTAAGGGTCTTTCTTCATTTATGTTTTGTGACTGTTTTGTTTTTAGAAGTGACTATACCTATGTTTCTAGCGTTTATTCTTAGTTTATAGTTACTTTTTAAATAATACTTGTATAAGTGGCAATAAGTAAAGTTTTTAAGTTAATAAACATAAAAAAGAAATGGAAGTGTTAAATTTAAAAAAAAGCAGTTTTTATTAAAAATACTGAATATTTAATAACTTTTTAATAATTTTAACATATTTACAAAATAAATACCTTTTATTACTTACTTTATTTTTATTTATTTATATTTACCGCTTACATTAACTTCTGTGATTATTTAATTGCCTATAATAATCCTAAAAAGCTCTCTTCCATGATTATTGTTTTCATTATTATTTTCTAGAATGGCAGATGAATGATGATGAAATTCTACAAAATAAGAACACAAAAAACCAATCTGGCATATTGTTACCCACAAAATGGGGACTGCTTATTGGGAAACGGTAACAATCTTTAACCGCAGTTAAGCTAAGATCACACACGGCTACTTTTGCTGCAGTGCAGCATAAAAAACAGCGCAGCACAAGTGAAGCCTAATGTGAACTCCCCTGCAACCTTAAAAGTAGCGCATGCAAGTCGGTTGCATGCAGTATTTGTTTACTGCGCGCAGTCCAAAAAGTAGCAGTGTGTGAATGGAGTTTTTAAGAGTTGCAATGGCTGCAAAAAATATATATTTGGTTGAAACTTTTGCAGCGGCTGCGCCTGCAGTATCTACTTCTGATGTGGAGTGTGTGTTTTGTTTTTTATTAAAGGTGTCACCTTTCTCAATAATGCAAAAATTATTTTGTTATGCATTTTTCTAAACGTAATTACGTTGTAAAGATGTTATCCTTTTAGCATGTGGATCTTGAAATTTCATTTTTATAATAAATAGTATAGCGAAATATTTTAATGCAAAGTGGAATCATTTTAATCAGATTTACTTTCATTTATTTAAAGAATTAAATAAAATTTCAAAAACAAACACCCTCGTTCAACAAAGCCTCGTTCAATAAATAGGTATAAAGATAATATTTTTGAGGTGTTGGTGTAATGCATGTTAATAGAAGAAGAATATATATTTTTGGCACATTTTGTTTTATGTACTTAATTGCCTCATATACTATTTCTGCATTATAATTATAAGCACTAATTTAATCAAAAATAAAATTAATAAAATTAACATAAAATTTTACTAAACACATTAGTAACAAAATAAAACCTGCACAGTTATTAAAAACAAATTGAATTCATGGTTAGCCTCTCGCAACTAGTAATGCAGCTGAGATAAGAAACGCCCATCTCTCGTTTTTCAGTAAAAATAAATTATTAACAATTTCAACCAACTATCTTTTAGTTTATGAGAATGATTTTGTTTTGCCAGAGGTTTGTCATTATATGAAGTCGTTCTGTTTATATAAAAGCAACAATATTAGCAAAAGCAAATAAGAGATATTGCCTGGAAGTATTAAATTTTAATCTTGTTGCATATTTTTTAAGCACGTGATGTTAAAAGAGATGCTGCATATATTCTAAAAATTTATAAATCCATATATTTACACACATCTTTTCAATTATTATAACGAAATTTATAATTCGCCTTGTATAAAGTATTTTTATATTTTACACTATTTAATAAACGCTAATTAAGGCTTCAGATTCAGAGGCTAAAAAGTGCAGATATGTGATATTCTACATACAGTTACCAATACGCCATAGTTTCAGTTTTAAATCTTTTAGGAATTGTCATAATTATTTCCAAGTTGAGATGTTATACATTCACCTTAGATTATAAAACTTTTGATGCTGTCATAGTTTTAGACTCAAAAACTTAAAGCTTCGTAACTTTTAGTTTAGTAGTTTATTTATCATTTTATAAATTCATTTATTATCTGTAGCAGTTTTTAATATAGAAGAAAACAATGGCGTCCTGGGTATATCAGACCTGGCCAGAAAAAAGCTTTACGTTCAGGCCACTTTAATTGCTATTTTCAGTAAAATTATTATTAGTATTATTTTACACCCAAAAGTAACGCCAAAATCTATTTTGAAATTGATTAGTCGTTTTAGACGTTAACACACACACGTTTAGCAACACGTTATGCCGAACTTGAATTAAAGACGCATTGCAATATGAACTTTGTGCATATCCAACATCTCTTTTCGAGTCCCCAGCAATTCTCAGAAAGGGCAAAAGTCGAAACTCGCACATTGCATCAACAAACACATTAAGAACATGACTGATGGATCACAGAGTTAGCAGACGTCAAGTGTATCTACAGAAGTATCGCAAGGGCCAACTAAGTATGTCTTAGATGGAGGATCATTACTTCATCGAATGCCTTGGAAGATTGGAATCACATTCGACTTTATCAAAAGATCTTATGCAAACATCACAGTGAAAAAGAATGACTCAGTCACAGTTGTTTTTGATGGATACAGTGTGAATATCCCAACCATCAAAGAATGCGCACATAGGAGACGAGGTATGAACTCAAAACTATCACCCACAGTGAACTTCTCTCCAGACACTATTTTTATTGGCAAGAACAAATAACTTTTCCATAATGCCGTGAACAAGACCAGGATGATACATCTCATTGGTAATCTCCTCGGTAGACAAGGATGCCATATTATTTATGCTTGACAATGTGCTAGGACAAGGTGTTACATCGTCTAAGTGTATAGATACAGTTGTGTTGGGAGAAAATGCTAACTTACTCATTCTGCTGTTGTTCCATTCTTCGGGCAGTGGTTTCCCTTTACATTTGAAAAGTGATATTTAAGTATTCGAGTCATTTTCGACAGTGTATGACATCCCTGCTATAAGAAATATTTTAGGAGTTGATATGTGCAAGTATTTGCTTTTCCTGCATGATTTTATGGGCTGTGATAGCACATCACACATACATGGAACCGGCAAGACCACTGCATTTAAAAAACTTCTTGTAGTAGTGACCTAAAACTACTAGCAGAGCTCTTCTGCTCAGAGAACAAGCCTAAGGACGAAATTGAAGAAACTGGGAAGAAATCAATGTCATTACTTTATGGAGACAAGAAAGATGAAACATTACATGTGCTACGTGTCATGAAGTGGATAGGAAAGCAAGAAATGGTTGATGCCTGCTCTTGGGGATGGTTTGTGCGGAACAATGAGTATTTTCCAAAATTAAGTGATTTTCCTCCAGCTCCATGGGATCTCCTAACTATTATCCGCTGCAAGTGTACAAAGGAATGTGGAACAATACGATGTAGCTGCAGAAAAAATGGTCTACCTTCTAGAGATGCTTGTGGACAGTGTCAGGAATCTAGCTACGTTAACTTCATACACGACCAATATCTTGATTCAGAAGACTCCGATATTGATGGATGAGTGTTCATATTACAGACTTAACACAATTCTTTGTTGCTCATTTTACTTCATTTTTTTGTCATTTTGGAAAATATAAATAAAAGTTCACTATTACAGGAGATTTGTCGTTAGCATGGAAAAGTAGACTAGAAACATATGTGTCACGTTCATTTACTTGTTGAATAATTAAAGTAAATTTTAAGTAATTTCCCGTAGATGAATTCTGACGGATTTTCGATAGATATTGTAGCACATATTATTGAGACTAACCACGAAGAATTTGCTTCTGTTACAATTTTTTCAAGGTTAGCTCTATTTTTTCATAGTTTGACTTGACTAATATAATAAAATAACCTTTAGAACTGCTGTGCACCATTTTAATTTAAGATATAGAGTAAGCATAACCCCACCTGCTCATCGCACTGCACTTTTTGAACGTGCATTTTCTTTTAACATTTATATATAAACTATACTCAAACTCATGTCTGTCTGATTGATACCTTCAAGAATTATTCTGTGAATTCCTTCACGCAGCATCTGCGTAAGATCTTTTTTTAAATGCAATCAAAGTAAAAATAGAATGACTTTCTTTTCTTTTCCTATAATCTCGCCTTATTTATGCCTTTTGTATAAAAATATTAATTTTTAAATTTCTTGTAATAACATGCTCATCATAATCAACATCATGTTCTTTTATTTAATAAAATTACTAGTAAATTGATTAACAAAGTACATTAATAGTACAATTTTCCTTCAATTTGTGTTTTAATCTCAACGCATTTCTTATATATAAGATTAACTGCAGAGCTTATTATTTATCAAAAATAGAAATATTTTTAAAACTATAAAATAAAAAATTTAAATCACTTTAGAAAAATGTTTAAAAGAATCACATTAAAGGAAATTCAAAAAAACACGTTGCGATATTTCGGAGACAACAACACTTTGGTAACAGGATCACATACGCTGCTGAAGGTTCATACTATTAGAAATCATTTTTAATTCAAAAAAAGTCGATATTGCAATACGTTCGCCATCTGCTGTTCACTAGATAAATTCATACTTCTTCTACTGCAACTGTGAAACTAAGATGATTGTGGATCCAAACCCCCCTACATTTATTTGTATTAGTTTGGATAGTTAACAGCAGATGGCCACCGTATTGAAAATCAAAGTTTTTTTTTTATTAAAAATTATTTCTGTAGTTTAAATCTTCCGTAGCTTATGTGTTTCTGTTACGAAAATATTGTTCTGTCTCCAACATAGCGCAACGTATTTTTGTATTCGCTCTAATGTGATTTAACTTTTAAAAAAGTAATTTTTAAATAAATTGCATCTGCGTCATCTCCAACTGCAACTGTGAACTAGAATAATTGTAGATACAAACCCCCCTACGTTTCCATGTATAAATTTATTTAACAAACAGCAGATGGCGACCGTATTGCAAAATCAAAGTTTTATTTAATAAAAATGATTTCTAGTAGTTTAAACCTTCAGCAGCTTATGTGATCCTGTTAGCAAAGAGTTGTTGTCTCGGAAATATCGCAACTTGTTTTTGAATATTTCTTTAATGTGATTTTTTAACTTTTAAAAAATTTTCGCTAGGATTTCAATCTTTTATGTTATAGTTTTCAAAATACTTCTATTTTTGATAAATAATAACAAGCTGTGCAGGGACGTTAAAATTAACGTAGCCCAGGCACCAGAGCTCAAGATTTTGCAACCACCATCATATAAAGATTTCTTATTGGGAATCGCAGGGTCATAATTCAACTACATCAGTATTTGTAAAAAATAAAATATATAAAAATGATCATTTTCTTTCAGAAAAACGTCAGTATTTGTTTTTAATTTAAGTCTGTATTTTAATGCATCCCCTTAATAAGAGAACAGCTAATAAACTGTTGCAGTTAGCTTTGTCTTGTTATTATAATTACACCCATATTGGACACAAATTAATGTTTCTTAATTCACACTTGTTAAAAACCAATAAGCACAAGACGAAACACCAAGGAATCATAAAATATAATAATCATAGAATACTGCACCTATGCTGCAGCTGTTGGTTGCACACTGGAAAAGCGTGTTGTGTGTGAACACTATTGCAGCCTTTTATTAGGCTTGCAGTTTTAAAGGGTAGCTGCAGTAGAAAAACTTGCATGTTGCGTGCTGCTTTTAGGATATGTGTGAACACCACGCGAAACTTTTGCAGCCGCAACTCTAAAACTGTGCTGCAAAAGTAGCCGTGTGTGATCTTAGCTTTAAGTCTGTCGGCTGCCAGCTAACTAGTGGGAGGTCGTGGGTCTCACTAAAGGTCTTCTGTAATGGGCGCCAAGAATCGTCTAAAATAGCTACAACATTGGCCGACAAAATCGGAAAAGAACAACACATTTGCGACTACTACCAATGTGGTCGACTTTTCCCAATAATGACTCCTCGATGGCTGAAAATATAAACTCCAGATCCCACACATATAAATAATAAATCTTCAAGTAAGATATATACAGTGCTTTGTTATTAATTAAACAAATTATCAATTAGAACAAATTATTCAATGTGAAATAACCTTGGCAAAAATTGAACATAGGTTATTGATTTCTCTATATACAAATTGAAAGTGAAAAGGATTAATGCGAGGGTGATTTCTTACTCTAAAACTGACTTGACTACACAGAGAAAAATGTATTTAAATTTCATCAACAATTGTGTGGTATTGTAAAACAAATTGGTCTCAAAAAAGTGACAGGGACAATTTGTGTAGAATTATAAAACAAGATTGTGTCATTTAGTTTGTCGAGATTTTTTAAATAATGTTTTCAATTTTTTGTAAGGATGTGTATAAACTCAAATATAACATTTTGTGGAAGTCAATAGTAATTTTGTAGAATCAAATGAATAGTTGTCTATAAGTTTCCATAACAAATTGTGTTACTTATTAAAACAGAATGTGTAATGTTGTTGCATACAATTTTATAAAAAATTGTACAATTGTTGCGCTAGTTGTGCCACAATTGCTTAATAGTATTTAACACAATTACTTGTTCACATTTATACAAATTGTGCAATACTCTGGCACAAATATTCTATACAGAAGGTTAGGTATCACAAATAAAATATATATTTTTACATATATTAAAATATATGTAACTAATATGTATATAACTATACAATGTATAGTTTATACAGGTATAGCACTAAAATTCCCTTTTGCTGTCGCCTGTTTATATATAAATTTCGAATTTACATTAATAGCGACAATTACAAGTGGTGACATCTATAAGATGTCATTCATAAACTTTGCGAAACACAATAATTAGTAGCAAGCAGTTTGAACACTGGATTATGATTTCATTTTTTACAATTATACTTCAACATAATATGCTAGCTTATCCTCTACAACATTGTTCCAAAGAATGCAGAACTAAATCTGACTGTGTTAAATAATTGTCGTACGTTCCTGTTAGACAATTCACTAACGAAAACCTACACAACGCTGGACAATACGATTCTACAATTATAATAGAAATTTCTCCAACACCATTTTGAACAATATTGTGCAAAGCTCTTATGAAGTATTTCTCTCTGTGTAAAGTCTCAAAAACGCAATAAGTAAAGGGCACGGTAAAATTTAACGCGTCTACAGGTACCAATCAGATTGCGCAATCATCAACTCCAGCAGTGAGCTATTCATCTATTACGGAGCAAAGCCATATGTACTCACTCGCAAATATTCTTAACAATATCATACAGTAAATGATATGTGATAAAATTATATATATATATATGAAATGGATACTAGATATTAGTGCTACATGCACACTGGTGAAAAACCATTTAACACAAATTTATAATATACAAATATACAGATATGTTTTATATACCAAAAGGATTGTCGAACGTTATAGATGTTGGAAATAGTTGCTACAATATAACTAACTCACGATACGGTGTCTGTTCTTAGAGCTGAAGAGGAGCATCACCAACCTGCTCGAACGTAGCGTGATCCAGACAACAGCAACCAAGTCTGCGTAATGGGCTTGTAGCAACCCAAATAAACAACGTATACTTGTTATACAGCAAGTTATAAAATGAGTAAAGGATAAACCAAAGATAAAAAGAAAAAGGTCTTCGATGGCACACGAAAATGTGTGCTTCTATAACCTTAAAAGAACAGATGGAAAATATCCCATAACGGCTCCAATAAACTTGGAATCATCGCCAAAACTAACCCCAAAACTGCACTAAGGCATTTCCCAAGACACAACACAAAGGAAACAGATTAATTAGACGGCGATGTCCATCAAATTCATAAAGAAGTTCTAGCTTCACGGACGGATCAAACAAAGCGACAAAATCTCTTATCGAAAACAACCGGACGTTAGTTCTAAAACAAAATGGCAACTACAAGGAGAGAAAATGCAAAAATCCCTAAACGCTATACAAATAACATAAAAGCGTAGCTATACAGGGTGCTACGAAATTAGCACGTAACAATATAAACAAACATTTAAAATCATGGAAATGTGAAGTTATAAACCGTCCTTTAAGATTTGTTAGGGTAGACAACCTACCTACAGTTTATCTGGCCAGTAAGGGGTTTTACTGGTTGCCTTCGAACTATTTGAAGGTGAATAAACAGTTATTTTTGTTAAACTGCCAAGTAAGCTTACTGGGAACATTACTTTAAGGTGAATAGACCGATCCGCCTGGCTACTCCCGGGTTGCAGCTGTTGTTCTAAATTGCAGTTGTTCGTCTAAATTAGTTAAGACGCTGGACAATTCAAACCCCTGGAACATTATTATGCTGGTCGTTACTACCTTCTGTTTGTTATACGCTTTATCACAATCACTTATAATAACCAACAGAACAACCACGTTACAACAATAACAATTGATAATTATTGCACCATACTCAACTCGCGATACTGGTTGGAACTGATGGGCTTGAAGCGAAGAAAATTGCGTAACACCGTCAAATTATCCCGAAGTAAAACTTGTTAGATTAATCTACATATAAAGATAGTTAAATTGTACTACTTTAGTAGGTAGCCCAAAGGAAATAATAGGTTATTTCAAACAAATGTTTGGTTCATTAATGAAAATTTACGTTTATGTAAAAACAAAATTATTACCTTACAAAATATTGTTCAAATTATAGAATAATTTGGTTGGTCAACGAAAAATGTGGGTAAACTTTATAAACAAATCCATAGTTTAATTGTATTAGCCTTCACCGATTAAGGAACCTATTCGACGTTTAGGTTAACTAAATACTTTGGTTGTTCTTATTTTGTACTTCAACAAATTTCCTACCGTTATTCTAACAGTAAGCGAGCGGTTTGTTACAACTGATATCACGTTTATATTTACTGAATTTACCGATTTGCTACTCAACACCTTTTTTTAGTTGAATTAACCAACCATATTTTTTTGAGTATAGGATTTGTTAAATGCGTTCTGCTCCCTGTTCCTGCTATCGCTTTGCATATGCTGTATAGGATTTGTTAAATGCGCTCTGCTCCCTGCTCCTGCTTTCACTCTGCTGATGCTATATACATGTATTTACAGTTTGGAATTGCATAGATGCTATCCTTGGAAGGTCCTGTTTCGTTAATGAAAGTATTATTTTCAACGCGCTTACGTCGCTGCAATAACATTGTTTTTACGTATTGTATAAGGAAAAACTGTAGCTAAATACGAGTACTTGTGAGTAAATACGAGTGATTATCATGCAGACTTATTCAAAGATATTGATACCAGCATGCGCGATACGTTTTAAACTTCTCTTTAAAATGGTTAAAGGCTGCTGCTCAGGGGACATTAGGTTAGCGGTCAGATAATCCTATTTATCTAGAGAATATACTTTAATTAGAGGTGAAAAGACACACATTTCCAAGTTATAATACTCCATTTATGTAGTATATGAGTAATCATCAAATTGCCCCTTTGCATGCGAAAAATCAATATCAAGACATGCTGTGCTGCTTGTAGTGAAATCAACCCTTTTCATTCGTTTGCAAAAATCAATGTCTTCACACTAACATGATATATGAACTTTGTACATTTAAAATATATTTCTTATCATCGTTAGTACTAACGAGCTTTCCATATGCTAACCCTTTCAGGGTTTAATAATAAATAAATAGTCCTTATATAGTCTACTTTAAATTTGTAAATATCTAGCATTTAAGTTCGTTAAACAGTTTATAATTATAGTGTTAAATAATTAGTTAAGATTAAATTGGTGTATGTAAATAATATTTCTCTTACTAATAGACGATTAGACAGCATTTTTGCTATTATTCTAAAAAGTACGTTACAGTATTTTATATATTTGTCTCTGTAATTGGGACATGAAAATGTAGATGTAGGTATTGGAGTAGGTATATCTTGATACAGAGCTTGAAAAGCCGAATCGATTCATTATCGTTGGGGTGCAGATGATGATGACCGTTTTATTCGATAGAGGGTCGGTCCCCTTTAGTATGTCGTTTTAAATTTCTAATTGTTGTTAATTCTTTTTTAACCCGTACATGGTATATCTGATACACTTCGTCGTAGTCGTCGTAGGCATCTCTGTCTGTCGTTATACATTTCTGCTACTACTTGTTACTCATTCTAAAACGCTATAATTGATAAGGGTTACGAATAAACGAAAAATCAATATTGACGCCCCCACCCTCATAAGCACTAACACCGTCTGTCGTCCCTGAGCAGCAAAAGCAACGAGAATTAATAAACGAACCAGTTTTCTATTGGCTATACAACTAAATCGATAACCCGGACAACGCCTCACCCTCATAAGCACTAGCGCCGTCTGTCGTCCCCTAGAGAGAGCAGCAACAGCAACGAAAAAACAATAAAGGGACCAGTTTCCTATTGGCTATTCAACTGAATCAATAACCCGGACAACGCCTCACATGGCCAACTGCATCAATAAACCCGGAGGGGTTTAATGGCCGTGCCAATAAGGCAAAAAAAATGTTTATTTTGACAGTCCTCCTACTAGAGACCT